>VZSE01014234.1:0-12683 GCA_013398275.1 Promerops cafer | reverse complement strand
GCACCGCCCCCGCCGCGGAGCCGCCCCCGGGCCGCGGGGCTGCGCCCGGGCTCCCTCCGGCCCCGCGGGTGTCCCCACGCACGTCCCGCGTGACGTTCACCCGGCCAGGGGCGCGGTCCCGCGGAGGCACCCGGTACTTTCAGTCTCGTCCCCCAGGGCCCCGTCCCTGCTGACCCTCCTCTGTCACCCCACGCAGGACACGCGGCGGGTCCTGCAGCTCCCAGGGGTGCGCGGCCCGTCGTGGAGCATCCCGGGCTGTCCACCCGCGGCGTTTGGGGGACGCACCCGTGAGCCGGCTCAGGAGATCTCCACATCAGCAGCTGACCAGACTTGAGCATTTTGGGGGTGTAAGGGCAAGCAGCCCCGCCAGGAGATGCAGATGGAAAGAGGAGGCTGTTGCTCTTCAAAATGTGCGTGCACCCAGAGCACGGACGCGTGGGATGCACGGGCACACTCCGATGCACAGCAGGGGCGCGCTGGGGGCACAGGGGCACGCTGGGGGCAGAGGGATTCTCTGGATGCACAGCAGGGACGCAGTGGCCACTCTGCTCTCAGTGTAACCCCTGAGTACGGGGCTGGCTCTCACAGACGGGAGCAGGGAGGCTGCACACAGCCCTCTGCGCCCCCCTGTCTGGCGGACACTGAGCAATGAAGGCTGGAGGGAGGTGCCAGCCCAGCACAGGGTCTGGTTTCCCCATTCCCAGAGCCTGTGGTGGCTCCCAGCTCAGTACCCAGTGCACTCTGCCCATGTGCACCGTGCAGGACTCCCAACAGCACCTGGAGCCCTGACTGCCCCGCAGGGCCTGGCTTTGCTCCCTTACCTGGTGGCACAGCTGCCCTCGGTGATTCTCCTGGTGTGAGGGACTGAAAAGGCCTCCAGTGGTGTGGGGAAGGCCAGGGGACCCTTCCCAGCAGGGAAGCTCCAACCTGGCTGCTTCTGCTTGTCCTCTGCAGCCCGGCAGTCGCAGTTTGTCAGCACATGGTCACCTGTCTGGCAGCAGTGGGTGCCCGGGCTCTGTGCCAGCTGCCTCTGGGTGCTGCTCCTCAGCTTCCTCCCCCCCAGCCCCAGGGAAACCTGCAGCAGCTCCCAGTGCCCCGGGGAGCCTGACCCCTCAGCACCGTGGCTGGGCTGGAGCGCTGGAACGGGGCGGGCTTTGTTTTAGTGCTTTAGAAAGTGCCTCCTTTATTAGCCACACTGAGGCTTTTTCCCTGACAAACCACATACCAGCAGAGAGTACCAGGAACAAAATGAGGCTGCACGGTCCAGTGGTTCGAGCCAAGGCAGCGATGCCAGCAGGACTGTGGGCTCTAATCCCCTGCTGAGCTGTTGACTCACTGTACAAACTCAGGCAGGTCCTGCCGCTTTGTGCCATGGAGAAGCCCAGCTGGAAAGTTGGGTAAATAGCAGGAACCTCTTGGAAAAAAAAAGAAACACCCCACTGCATGGGAGCCAACCTGAGGGAGGGCATTCATTTACAAATAAATATTCCAGCTGGCTGCTGGGATCCCCTGTGCAGGCACAGCTTTCCCCTCCAACCTTCCACTGCTGCACATCCTTAAGGGACAGTGCTGAGGAGGTGCTTTGCCTGGTGCTGGGGTGGCTGCCCTGCAAGGGACAGCATTTGCTGCAAGGGACACAACTGGTGTGAATTTGTAGGGAATTTATATGGGAGAAAAGCTGCACTGTGTTGCTGAAAAAAATAATTGCAGTTGTGTGCAAGCTGCTGTGACTGTCTGCATTCATCTTCCAGGCCTTCAAAGGGAAAACAGTGATGGCTGCTCAGGGGGTTCTGTCACACTCCAAAGGAAAATCTGGGAAATGTAAATGTTAGTTCACCCTGTTAAGTGAATTTGGGTCAGATAAGTCAGTGGGTGACTGCACTGGCAGCATTCTGAGCACAGATATCCTTAATGTCACTGTCCCCTTGGGATGTTAAATCCCCTTTGGGAAGCCAAGGAGCTGGAAGAGGAACGTGTAGAACAGATTTCCCCAGTGACTCCTTCACTCCTCTTCTCACACTGGTGCAAACAACCCAGCCTGTGCTCCCCTGACCACCAAGCTAAAGCCTGAAACTCTCCCACAGTCCTGAAGGCATAGAAAATGCACCTCAGCCTGCTGAGATGAGGGAAAGAGCTTCCCTGGCAAAATAATCCCCTGTGAGCTCCTGGTGACCCCAGCTGTGCTGGACTCTTCCTGGCTATCCAATAACCAATAAATGAGCTTTTCTGCATCCCTGCCCAGTTCCTGCTGCAGTCATGGGAGCAGTGGAAACAACCACACATGGCAGATGGGGTGGGCAGGGAGGGGACAGCAAGACTTCTCTTTCCCCCCAGAAAACACTAAGGAAGTGTAAATTTTACAAGATCTTCAGGAACTTAACTGAAAATTAAAAGATATTTCAAGAAATCTAAAGACATTTAAAGGAGCTGCCATTTGTTCGGATTTTTTTTCAGATGAATTGAACACATTTCCAGAAAACACAGCTGTTTTAAACCCCAAATGCAGCCACCACTCAGCTGGTGAAGCTGCCCCTCTGCCTGTCCATTGCCCAGCATCCACCCTGGTTTTCCATGGGTGCACAAGGGAAACCTTGGAGCTTCCTGCAACGTCAGGATGAACAGAGGGACCTGTGAGCCCTGGGGAGCTCCATGGGAAAATCTCCCTCTTTTGAGAGTGAGGTAATTTCTGCAGCCCAAGTGAGGATGTCCTGACCAGATTCCCATTGTCCAGCAGAATCAACCTGAAACAACAGAAAAAACACAAATAAATGAGGACTGGCATAAATTGCAAAGGGCTGGCAGATGTTTCACGGTTCAGTGTTAGGGCAGATTTGGGCATCAGGCTTTTGCCAGATTTTTAGCAGCCCAGGGAGACATCNCCCTTGCACTGTCACCCAAAAACCGCCATGTCCTGGGCTGGCCCCACAGCGTGGGCAGCAGGGGACAAGGGGGATTCTGCACCTCTGCCCTGCTCAGGTGAGATCTCACCTGCAGAGCTGCCTCCAGCCCTTGGGTCCAACATCAGAAGGATGTGGAGCTGCTGGAGTGAGTCCAGAGAGGCCAAAGAGATGCTCCAAGGGCTGGAGCCCCTCTGCTCTGGGGCAGGCTGGGAGAGCTGGGGGTGTTCAGCCTGGAGAAGAGAAGGCTTCAGGGAGACCTTAGAGGCCCTTCCAGTGTTTTAGGCTTATAAAAATGAGGGAGAGCAGCTTTTCACACAGGCAGATGGTGACATGACAAGGGGAAATGGTTTTAAACTAAAAGAGCAGATATTTAGATTGGTTGTTAGGAAGAAAATGTTCCCTGGGAGGGTGGTGAGGCCCTGGCACAGGCTGCCCAGAGCAGCTGTGGCTGCCCCATCCCTGGACATGTCCAAGGCCACGTTGGAGGGGGCTTGGAGCAGCCTGGGGCAGTGGAAGGTGTCCCTGCCCAGGGCAGGGGATGGAACTGGATGGACTTCAAGGTCCCTTCCAACTCAAGCCAGTGTGGGTCTATGGCTCTATCTCCTCGAGAGCCTCCAAGCTCTTTCATTCCAGCAGGTTCCCCCCTCTCAATTTACCTCGGCAGTGACTCTGGCCTGGCTTTATGGGAAGGAAAGCAAGGAGGACCAGCACATCCTCCAGCAGTGCCTCTGGAATGTATTCCTACATGGAAATCTGCTCTTCACTGAAGGAGCTAGAAAAGAGGGGTGCAGCCGTGGAAAAAAGTCTCTTGGGAGGAAGAGCAGGTGGAGCTCCACCTTCCCAGCCCAGAGCACCCTTCAGTCAGCGCTCAGCCCCGGTGCTGGGAAAGCCCAGCAGGCATCAGCCATCCCTGCCGAGGAGGCTCCCAGCACTGACAGGCACAGGCGTGCAGCAGCAGCTGGAGCGGGGCTGTGCTGAGGTGCAGGAGGCCCTGCCTGGCACAGGGGGACAGGGCTTGGGCTACAGGGCTCTGCAGAGGAGCTGGGGGCACCCGAAGCCTTTACTCCCGAAATCCCAGCGGCGTGGAAGAGCGGTGTGCGTGTCGGTGCCTTTTGGGAGGAGGTTATGTTGGGAATCCCCGCCTGAGCTGCTGCTGGTGCTGATGCTCTGAGATAACAACCTTTCATGCCTCTTGCTTGCTTATGCAGGGCATGAAAAGGCCCTTTGTGCAGCTCGGGGAGCTGGCTGCCAGCTGGGATCACTGAGACGTTCCCTGCGTGCTCCTCGGCTCCAGCCCCCTCGGCAAAACCCCCTGCAGGAGGCTTGGGGGTGCCCACGGGCAGGGATTGGCACCCCACAGAAGAGGGGGCACAGCTGCTGCAGCTCCTGGGCACCTCCTGCCCTTCACACCTTTGTGTGGTGGGAACGCTGGGGAGCTCAGGCAAATGTTTCACCCAAAGAAAACATTTCCAGCTCTTGATACCATCTTCCTCCAGGCTGTTTGAGTGGGATCCCAAGCTCAAAGAAGTCCCTGGGACAGATGTCATCAGGGACTGTCACCAGATCTGGTAATCAAGCCCTTATTATCCCTGCATGTCTGGAGCCCTGAAGTCTTGGGGGATGAGCAGACATCCCACTGCCTTCATCCCTTGCTTCCCAAGGGTTCCCAAGGACCTTCTCCCCAAACGCTGTCAGTGCCTGGCCTTCAGACAGTTGGGGTACTGTAGATAGTTATGCACATGGTGGGAAAATAGGAATAAAAGGGCAGGAAATGCATTTTTTAAATTAATCAAAGAGATTAATGATCCATGTCACAGTTAGGACACATCCCACCTGCTGCCTTGCAGGTAGGAGGACTGCAGTGGGAAGCACTGGAGCACCCCTGGGACACTGGAAGGAAGGAATATTTGCCCCTAATACCCAGGGCAGGGTGTGGGGTCCCTGATGCCACCCAGCCCAGCTGTAACCAGGTGCAAAGAGAGCATTGGTGCTGCAGCAGAGCCAGGGGCAGGAGAGAGTGACAATATTGGCAAGGGGTTCCTGCTGTGCTCTGGGGCGTGGGGAGCAGGAGGAAGGGCTGGGCAGGTCCTGCTCCAGCAGCAGCTCCAGCCCCTGGTGCAGGCTCTGAGCCCACTGGATGCTGGCTCCTTAGCCACTGACCAGCTGGATGGACTCCTGCACCGTCCCAGCAGGGCAGCAGTGCCAGCCTGCGTCGGGATGCCAAGCCCTGCCCCAGGCTGTGCCAGGCAGAGCCATGGGACATGCTGTGTCTTCCCATCCTGAGGCTGCCAGGAAAGTGCAGCTCTCCTGAGGGAGCCCCTGGCACAGGTCTGCCACGCTCCGGTTCGAGGGAAGGCTCTAACAGCTTAATTAACTGCCAGCTTGGAGATGGCAGGGCCTGAGCAAAGATGAGGGACACCAGCCTGTGCCCCTGAGAGCGGCTGAGCCCCAGAGAGAGAGGGCAGGGACGGATGGAGAACAAGGTGTGAAGAGAGGAGTGGACGTGGTGACATTTGCTCCTCTAACCGACCCTGCCAGTGTCACCCCTCTGGGTGACATCTCGTCCTCTCGCACGGCTCCTGCATCCCTCATGCCCTGGAGAGAAGGATGCTTCTCAAGAATGCCTGTCCCACATCCCTCAGCTTCGGGGAGCTCCAGAGGAGGCTGCAGTGCCAATTACAGCAGGAACTCCAGGACCCCCAGGCCCCCCCACTGACCTGGGGGTCTGCACCAGCAAACCTGACTTTGTCCTGCATAACCTTTTCTGCTGCCCAAGCTCTTCCTTCTCAGTGCAAACATCTCGAGACTGTATGGATTTTTCTATTAAAAGTCACAGGCATGAAGGGAATGAAAAAAAAAAAATTAAAAAAAAGAAGCCATCTGTTGTGGATGAGATATTTGAGATGAGCAGCCCCCACTGTCCCAGCACCTGGAGCCAGGTGACTGTTTGAAAATCTTCTAACACTGCTGGGCACAGCACCAGAGGTGCCACCCCTGGAAGTGTTCAAAAGGCGTGGGAATGTGGCACTGGGAATGTGGCACCTGGGGACATGGCTTAATGGTGACCACAGCGGTGCGGGTCAGTGCTTGGACTTGATGATTTTGGAGTCTCTTCCAAAAGTGGAAAGTCACTGGAGCGACTCAGTGGTTCAATGAAAGGCAGGAGAATTGGAAAGCTAAAAGCTGGAATGGCAGAAGATAAACCAAGAGAGGGTCAAGAATGATCTAAGGATCTGCTTAGGTGGAAAAGCCACCAAGCCACGTGGAACTACTCAACCTGCCCGGAGAACTGTCCCCCTCAGCCGAGGAGTGATGGTCACCTGGAAGTTAATGACCTCCACTCCACGAGCAGCATCCCAGCCATCATTTAGCTCTAATTACCAGCCTAATTACTGGGTCTTGCTGCACGTGTCAGGTTACAGAGTGCTCGCACGAGCCTCTTCCCACGCTGGAGCCCGCGGCTCCCATGCACCTCTGTGGGCATTCTCCTGGGGAAACCCAGTGAGCTGGAGCTCACTCTGCTGCTGCCAGGTGGGTTCCTCTGCCCCGGGCTGGGCTGGCAGCTCTCGAGGACCTCTTTCAGCTTCATAACTGATGACTGTAAATGTCTGTGGGTTTAAGACACGCTTGAGACTCGGTTTCACACAGGGAGGATTTGGGATCGCTGTAGGAAGAGCAATACTTTCTTTCCCAAGGGTCCCCAGCAGTTTGTGCTTCCTACCTGGGTTCCATACCTGAGGAAGAGGTGGGGCCAACTCCCTTCTCTGCTGATGCAGAGAGGCAGAGAAGTTGTGGGGACGTGGATCACAGCAAGCAGGGGCTCCCTCCAGTATCTCCAAAGCAATCAGTGGTTGGTTATTGTGGTCACAACATGGTCCAATGTGGTACAATGTGGTTACAACCCCCTCCTGGGATGTCTGCTGCATGAAGGGAATCCGGGAAAAGTTTCCCCCTGGATACAACAACAAAACCACCAGGGCTGAGGGAGGCTATGCTGTGAGGATTTGCCAGGTACAAGAAAGAAGACTCTGGTCTGGGATCAGCAAATGGGGAAGGCTGAATAGCTTACAAAAACCCTGCTAAAGCCACGTTTGGTGCTGAACACTCTGCACTGAGGTCTACGTGCTGCAGTGGTGCTCCTGGGTTTGGATGCAGGAGTCACATGGTTCCCATCTCTCACCAAATATCCCAGAGAGCATCAGAAATTCACCCAGAGATTGGGCAGAAACAGATGTCAGTGTCCCAGGTGAAGCTGTAGGGTGGGCCAGCCTGCCCTGCATGCAAAAAGGCTGGTCTCCTGTGTATTCCCAAGAGCCACGATCCCACTGCTGTCATCCGTGGGGCGGGCAGGGCACAGGCAGGGCACGGGCAGGGCACGGGCAGGGCAGGCAGTCTCTCTCCTCAGTGGGCACCCATCTCACTCCCCTCTCAGTCCCAGGTACTCTCCAGATGCTGAGCCCCTCCTGCTCCATCCCAGCCCTCTGGAGCGCCAGCCTCTGGCCCCTGTGTGATGGAAACTGGAGCTCTGCAGCTCCCGGGACAGAAGAGCCTGTCCCTGACAGCCAACCAGCAGCAGGGAGCCCCGGGACACCAGGGAGCCCTGGATCAGCCAGATCCAAACCCAGCTGCACTGGTGCTTCTGCTGTCACTGCCAGGGCACCTGCTGGTGCCAGAGCAGGAGCTGTTCCTGCTCCCTACGTCCCTGCTCCCCCCAGAGCTGGCTGGCCCCTGGCATCACTCCCCACGCCTGCCCTCCTGCCAGTCCCTTCCCAGCTGCCTCCCAGTCCTGGGAGAACGGCCTCAGTCCTGCCCTCTCCAAGGGACTTGTGTCCCTCAGCCTGATGGATACTCATCCTGCCCGGGGACACAGGGCTTGTTCCCAAATGGCCTGGCCCTGATGGCGTGGGGGGGCCCCTGGGAACTGAGCCCAGGGCAGTTTGTCCTGCCTTCCTGCTTCCAGTGCCTGGGAAGGTGTGGCAGGACAGTCCCTCGCTGCTGGACACACTGGCCACGAGCATCTGGCAGCCTGGGGGAAGTTAGTAGGAAAGGCCTGAGCCAGTATTGCTAAATTAGAGCCAGCTCTTCCAGAGGATTTGCAGCCAAACTCCCAGTGAGAGGCTCGCAGGTAGGCCCCATTACTGGCTCTGCCCCACTGCTGGCTGTGCCTGTGGGCAGGAGGGCAGAACAGGGATCAAAACAGAGCCCAGCCCTGGCTGGGCCACCAGGACCACGGGATCACTGGGATCCATGGGCAGGAGGCAGCAAGGAGCTCTGCACCTTCCTGGGCTCCCTGAGCCACGCGGTGCCTGGCACATGGGGCTGGTACAGTGCTGCGCCATCGCCTCCCCGCTGTTGTCTTCATGCCAGACATCCCTGAGCCCAGCCTGGAGGTGGCCTCTCCATGTGGGAAAGCTCTGCTCCCCCCTCTCCCCAAGGCCAGCCACCCCAGCCCCTGGCAGGGTGCTCTTGGTGCTCCAGGGCTGTGCTGAGCCTCCCTCTCCTGCAGCCTTGGCCCGTGGCGTGTCTCCCTGTGGGGCCCAGTCCCACAAGCAGCACAAGAAAGGGGAGGTCTGGTCCTCAGCGAGGTTCCAGTGAGGACACAGGACCTTTGGCCTCCCCCACCAAATGTCACGGGACAAGAGGAGCATCCACGCAGGGTGGCCACCCCACTGAGACACGGGAACACGGGCCCACAGCTGAGCTGGGGACAGAAGTCAGGGCTGGGGAAACAAAGCCTGTTTTGTCCCAGATTCCCGCGTCCCCGGACTCCGAGCAACATCCACTGCAGCCTCTGGCATGAGCTGCCCCCGACCCCGTGGCTGAGGGCACCGAGAGCAGCGTCCCTGGGGCTGCCAGGCCTCACCCCCACATGCTGTGGAAGCACTTCCAGTGCTCCTTGGCCAGTTTCCCTGGCCCAGGCGCCCTGGCAGCGGCACACAGCGAGATCCCGGCCTTGTTACTGCTCATCACATCCAGAGTCACGAATAATATTTGGAAAATAAAGATCTGTGCAGAGCCAGCCCCTGCCAGGGATGCCCAACACCCAGCTAGAGCCTGTCCCAGCAGCACAGGACCAGGCTCGACAGTGGGGGCCTCTTTTCAGGGTGTTTGTTTGTCGTGCTGAGACCTCCAGCCCCTTCCAGCTTCAGCTGATGCTGGCGGATGTGTCCAGAAGTGAGGAGGAGGGCAGGGACCTGTGGAGCCGTTCCTCACAGCGCTAGCTCTGCTCCCTGGCTGGGGCTCCTGTGCTCACCATGGTCTTGTCTGACCCCTTGCAGGGCTCACCAAAGCTCCCCAGCCCAACGGGATGGCAGCTGAGCACGGCAAAGCCGGGACCTGAGGGCAAGGACTGCAGCCACGGAGCCTTCCGTGCTGGCAGAAGCCAAGGGGCCGCATGCCCTTGGCACAGGGTGCACTGGGCAAGGCACCGAGCCTCTCCTCAGCCCTGGTCCTGCCCCAAATGCCTTGGGGAAGGGCTGGGAAGCCCAGTGCTTGGGTGGCCATGGAGACCCCGGGCTCAGTGACACTCCAGGCAGTCACTTTGGGGAGGGATGTGGATACTCAGCACCTGTGCGGGTCAGACCCTCTCTGATCACAGTTCTGACGTGCTGGAGCCTGGAGAGGAGCCCTGAGGGCAGCCAGGAGCACAGCGACCAGCAGCCAGTGCTGCTGCCAGCTGGGTGCTTTTGGGACACGCTGCTGTCCTCCACAGTGACACAGCTGCAGATCCCCAGTGCCAGTGGCCACCTGGGTCCAGGGGGAGCCAGTCCATTCTGTGCAGAACAGATCTCCCCAGCAAAACCAGTGTTTGAGGGATGTCCATGCCCTCCTCGTCCCTTGGGATGCACCCTGTGAGTAACTCAGCCCGGAGGGGTGCTGGCTTAGGGCCTCAGCATCCTCAGCACGTGTGCTGGACCTGTCCTGGAGGGAAGCAGTGCCCTGTCTCCAGGCCTGAGATCAGGGAGCTGATGGCCAGTGCTCATCAGGAGTGGGCAGCGCTGCCAGAATGGTGCTGGAGGTGCTCGCATGGACAGCTCTAGAAGAGTCCTGGAGCAGACATCAGCACCAGCACAGAACCACCAAGGATTTCCTCCTGGCACAAACCACTTGGCCTGGCTTGTGGGAACCCTGGGAATTCATCCTGCCCCCTCAGCTCTGGTGCTCTGCCTGTAAGGCACATTTCCAGCCCCTGCCCCCCTGCCAGGGCCCTGTGTGCTGTGTGCCCTGACGCTGGTCACAGGTGCACCGACCCTCACAGGCCACCCAGAGGCGAACAGGCCAGGCTGGTGCCCTCCTCCAGCACCATCTGGCTGCTGACTGCCCCGGTGCACAGCTGGTACTGCTCCCCAGCCCGCAGCCCTGCAGACACACGGATGGTTTTGGGCGGAGGAGAAAGGTCGGTGGCGGCCGAGGGGAAAGCAGCTGGTGAGCTGTGCTGAGGCAAGGACCAGGCCTTGCCGTGCTGCAGGCTGGGAAGCAGTGCACACTGCTGGGAAACGTGTCTGCGGGCAGCGAGCACACCCTGGGACAGCGTGGTGACACCCCAGCAGCTCACACTGCCCACGGCTGCACTGCACAAGGATCCAGGGACCAGGCCTAGCCTGGAATGCACGGGCCCACCTGAACCTGACACCCCAGAAGGGAAAAAAAAAAATTCTGGCAAAAGCTCTTTGCAGGCATCCTTAGAAATACCACTGGGAATGTCAGACCTTGAACACCAGCCCCAGCTGGCACTGCAGCGGAGCCAGGTCCTGCCCCCTGCTCCTGCTGGCACAAAAGGCAGGTGGGTCAGAGGGACTGGTGAGACAGCCACCCTTCAGGCAGGTGTGGGACAGCCTGTCCTGAGATTCCGCAGAGTCCCTCCCAGTGCCTGAACAGAGCTGGAGAGGGACTTGGGACAAGGGCCTGGAGTGATAGCACAAGGGAATGGCTTCCCACTGCCAGGGCAGGGCTGGATGGGATATTGGGAATTAGGAATTGTTCCCTGGGAGGGTGGGCAGGCCCTGGCACAGGGTGCCCAGAGCAGCTGTGGCTGCCCCTGGATCCCTGGCAGTGCCCAAGGCCAGGCTGGACAGGGCTTGGAGCAGCCTGGGACAGTGGAAGGTGTCCCTGCCCATGGCAGGGGTGGCACTGGATGGTCTTCAAGGTTCCTTCCAACCCAAACCACCATGACTCTGTGATTCTACGGGAGAACAGGGCCCAATTTCTGACAGCTTGGTGCTGATTTATCCTCCAAAGGCAGAATTTCCTTCACAAAGAGCTGTTAGGATTAGCAGCCGTGATCCAGGGAACCTCTGCTGTCTCTCAGCTGCAGAAGGTGGATGCTCCCGAACTGTGTGAGCTCTTTGTGTCTGTAATTGCTGGGATAAATAGGAGCACTTCATTTCTATTAAGGAAAGATTTTAGGACCAAAATTAGCATTATCATATCTTATCGAATGCTGATAACACCCTTTCCCAGGCCAGCCTTTTTCCATGGCAAGGCTCTGAGCAGCAAAGCAGCAGCTCCCCGCTGTCACATTTGCAGTCCAGGCCCTGCAGCCCAGGAGCAGCTCAAAGGAACTGAAATCAGCTGGAAAATGACTCTCAACCAGCCTTGCTAAATTGCCATGAAAATGTAACAACCCGAGCGCAGAACTCCTTTGCCTGTTTGCTTTTTCCATCGTGGCAGAGAGGATGGGAATCGAGTGCTGGTTTTGCACCCCAGCCAAGCCCCAAGGGACACGGCTCTGGGCCTGCTGCTGTCACTCCAGGGCAACACCAGCCCCTCTGCTCATGGGCTGCAGAGTCACCACGTGTCGATGGCTTGTCCACAGAGTCACAGAATCCTGGAATGGTTTGGGTGGGAAGGGTCCCTAAAGACCCTCCAGTTCCAGCCCCCTGACATGGGCCACCAATGGGCACCACTGAAACACCCAAGGCTGCAAAGTGTCCTTCCCCTCGGCTCTGTTACCAGCAGAGCCTGACCCTCTTTCAAACACCTGAACTGCTGGGCAGCAGCTCTGCTTCTGGAGACATCAAGTGGAGAGCTGTGCTGCCCCAGCCCAGGGTCCCAGCACCAGCTGCCTGCACAGTGAGAGAGAGTTTGAATCTGTGGGAAGGGCTTTGAGGCTCCCTGAGTACATCAGAGAGCCAGCCCTGTTCCCACTCCCTCTGCCCCTGGAGAAGGAGACAGCTGGAGTTCTGATTTCCAGCCCAATGGGGTCCTTTTCCTGAGGACCTGGGCTGGAGAAAGGTGTCCTTGCCCATGGCAGGGGTGGAATGAGATGGTCTTTAAGGTCCTTTCCAGCCTAATTCATTCTGTTATTCCATGATTCCTGGCCCCTCCTGTGCCCTGGGCCACAGCTGTGGCTGGAGCTGCTCCTGCACCGGCCGGGCACCTGCAAAGTGGGCCCTGGTTCCAGCTGGCACACAGAGAAGTCCCCCAGACACCAACGGGCCCTCCTGGTTTTTCTTTAACCAGGAGGTGAAAGAGAATGCGAAAGGGCTCCCTGTTTGCTGGGAGGGAAACTCCAGCAAGTCAACCATTAACCAGCACCTGGCAGAGGAGGAAAGGAGCAGCCTGGGAGGCTGGAAGCACCTGGCCGGGCTGGAACACGGGAAGGGAGGCTGGGCACACGAGGGAGCCTGCAGAGGAGGCAGCGGGAGCGGGGCAGCCATGGGCCCCCAGGGCTCCGGGCCAGCCCTGCCTCCCAAGGGACCTCGCAGAGCAGGCGGAGGAGTTCTGGTTGGGGACAGGTTCACTGCGCGGCCTCCCGTGTCCATGGATGTCCACGGATGTCAC
>VZSE01014230.1:19526-33088 GCA_013398275.1 Promerops cafer | reverse complement strand
AGCGCCGGCCCCGCTGTCGCCGGTCCCCCGCGGGCCCAGGCGGGGGTGGCGGACGGGAGCGGGGGTGCTCTGCCCGTGGGTGACCTCCGCAGTGTCCCTGGTGCCGGTGCCCGCGGAGCGGGGAGCGCCGGGGCTGTCCCGGGGCGCTGCGCGGTGCCGCTCCCGGGGTGCATCGAGGGGCGCTCAAAGCCCGACTTTTAGGGAGAGAAACCTGGAGCTCGGTGTCCAGCAGCAGCCGCGGCTGATGAGTTGTATCAGAGGGGAATGGACCGGGTCGAGGGAGGAAAAGAGCCGAGGGTGTCGAGCTCCGGGCACGTCCGAGGGAGCGGGATCTCGGGAGGTGCTTTCCCCGCTCTGCGCTGCCGTGGCTTATGGCATGCGGGTTGAACCGGGGCTCGGTGGGGATTTCCGCCCATGCCAGGGAAAAGCAGGTTCTGCCGGCCGTGGAGCAGGTGAGGAACGAGTTCGGTGGGGCTCCTGCAGAAGAGCAACCGGCTCTCGGCTGCCCACGGAGCATGGCGCTGCCCAGCGTGTTTGTTCTGGGGAACCACGCATCAAGAGTTTCTTATCAGTTCCTTATCAGAGGCGAGAGGGGGAAGTAAGCCAGCCCAGCACGGTGTTCCCTGGCCCGGGGCTGCCACCCAGCAGGCAGGGCAGGGTTGGGACCGATCTCTGCCCAGCTTGGGTGTGCCTCCAGTTCTGAACAGCTGGGAAGGAGCCGCCTCCGCTGGCGTTTCCCGGGAAGAGGCTCTGCTGTGCAGCGGGTTGGTGGCAAGCCCCGTGGGGCTCTGTGGGCCCTTCAGGTGAGGCCCTGGCCACCGTGTCCCTCATCGGGAGGGCTTCTCACCAGTTCCACGTCTGCTGTTGCAGCCCGCCTGTCTGATGCCGCATTGGAGGCGGGGAGCGCCGCTATGGAGTGCGGGCATGGAGGCCACGCTCTGCATCCACACGTGCCTTTGGCTGAGCGCTTCCTGGATCCCCCTGGCCTCGCCGGCCGGGCCGGCCTGCGGCGGGCAGCGCGCTCCGGACACTGAGGGCCGCCACGGGAAGCTGACGTGGGCGGTCAGCTTGGATGCACCCGAGGAGGAGCTGGAGCAGCGGGCAGAGGAGCTGGCCCGGACTGCGGGGCTGGTGAACATGGGCCGTGTCGGGGAGCTCAAGGGCCATTACCTCT
This sequence comes from Promerops cafer, assembly GCA_013398275.1. Taxonomy (NCBI): domain Eukaryota; kingdom Metazoa; phylum Chordata; class Aves; order Passeriformes; family Nectariniidae; genus Promerops; species Promerops cafer. The sequence goes on along the minus strand of VZSE01014230.1, from coordinate 31,914 downwards.
TTGCCTACCAGCCCGATGGCCACGCGGCAGCTGAACACGAAGCAATAAGGAGGTCGGTGGACACTTTGTTTGCACAGCACGACAGCGTGCGGTGGCACTCGGAACAGAAGCTTCTGAAGCGCTCCAAGCGCAGCCTGCACTTTAACGATCCCAAATACCCTCAGCAGTGGCATCTGGTGAGTGCTTTCCCGGCTCCTGCTGTGCTCGCAGGCTCAGGCTGGCATGCGGGAGGCAGAACAGCCTCTTTCTGTTCTTCGGTGAGGAGGGAGCTCACTGAGAGCTCGCTCTGCCTGCCACGTGCTCGCTGTGATAACGGGAGGAAGCAGCTCCTGCAGCTGGTTGTGCACTGGTGGCACTGGGGTGGGCAGAGGGGTTTGGCTGGAGCATGCTGTCATGGCTGGAGCAGCTGTTGCTCACTGTCAGACTCAAGGGATCTGCCCTGACTGTCCTGTGACTGCTTCCCATGCCGGCCCCAGCCCCACACGTCATATCCAGTGCACCCAGGAGGTTCCCTCAGTGCTGACCCTCTCCCCTCACTGTCCTTTCTGGTGCTTAGAACAACCGCAAGAGCCCCGGGAAGGACATCAACGTCACGGGCGTGTGGGAGCGGAACGTGACGGGGCGTGGGGTGACAGTGGTGGTGGTGGACGACGGCGTGGAGTACACCATCAAGGACATCCAGCCAAACTACGTGAGTGCCTGCGCAGGCTGGAGGCCGGGCAGTGTGACAGGAGCGTGCGAGAGCTCAGAGTCCAGCCTGCGCCGTCGCCTTGGGCTCAGCCAGGGGGGAAAATGCCAGCAGCAAACCTTTCCTGGGAGATTTTGCACCCGGGTTTCAGGGTTACCTGCCAGGGGAGGCAGCTGGCGTCCCTCTGACCCGCAGCAGTGCCTGGAGCTGCCTTGGTTGGTCCCTTCCCCACAGCAGCAGATAGTGTTGAGCGGCAGCCCTGTGAGGAAGCAGCCTCCAAGTTCCCGTGACTTCCAGCCTGTGTTTCAGCCCATGTTGCATTCTCTTAACTCCCGCTTTTCCCAAACTGAGGAGAGCAGAGCCCCAGTCCTGACTGGGGGTCTGCTTGCAGAGCCCAGAAGGCAGCTATGACTTGAACTCCAACGACCCTGACCCTATGCCTCACCCCGACGAGGAGAACGGGAACCACCACGGGACCCGCTGCGCCGGGGAGATCGCGGCTGTGCCCAACAACAGCTTCTGCACGGTGGGAGTCGCCTACGGGAGCCGCATCGCGGGTAGGTGCGGGCTGCCAGGCGGCCCCGGCGCGCCTCAGCTCCGGATCCGCGGGGCGGGACGCGGCTCCACGGGCTGCAGCGGCTCTGAGTCAGCGCTGCCGAGCTCGGGCTGGTCGGGCTGCTGCAGGGAGGGCCTGGCGCCTGCCTGAGCTCCTCTCCAGAGGAGCTGGCTCCTGGCAGCTTTTCCAGAGTGTTCCTGGCCTCCCTGGCTGCCAAACTTTTGGCAGAGCAGCTGTGGCATGCTGGCTGAGCCAGGCGGTTGTGCCACGACGTGCCCAGGCTGTGTCTGGAGGCACTGAGGCAGCAAATCTTGGCCAGCCCCTCTCACTGCCCTGGCCCCTGGTCTCAGCTTTGCCTTGTGGGATGGACAGGGGCGAAGGGCCAGTGCTGTGTCTCTGCCCTGCAAGGCCAGGGAATGTGTGCTGTGCCCCAGCTGTCTGCAGAACTCCTGAGCTGCTCCGCAGAGCGAGGCGAGGTCTCGTGCCCTGCAGGATGTGTCCCTGGCAGGGCAGGGGACAGCCATGCTGGGACATGATTCTGTCCATACCTGGTGGAACCACAGTCCCTGGGGTGCCAGGGGTGGTCAGGGCTTGCCCAGGGCACAGCAGGCAGAGGCTCCCAGCTGGCAGAAGCAGGGATGAGCTCTTCGTGTACCTGCAGCACAGGGAACAGGAGGGTTTGCCCTGGATCCGGGCGGGACCTGGCGCTGCCTCAGCCCTCCAAAGCTGGGCTGGCCTTGCAGGGTGAGCACAGTGGGGCAGCCTCGAGCCAGGAGTTTGTCTGCAGTTTATGCAGCTCATGTGACCCACGTTCCTCACGTTCCTTGTCTCTGTCCTGCAGGCATCCGAGTGCTGGACGGGCCCCTCACGGACAGCATGGAGGCCATCGCCTTCAACAAGCACTATCAGATCAATGACATCTACAGCTGCAGGTGAGCCCCCAGGGGACCCTGAGCTGGCTCCCTGCTCTGCCTGGGGACGGGGTCACAGCTCATGGCTGAGTGCTCACACCAGCTCCCATCCTCCTGTGGCTGGACTTAGCCTTGAGGCACCAAAATCCTCTTCCTGGAGACCTGTCCCGGGCTCTGCACAGCACCTACAGTTGTGGGATCTCCCTCTGTGTGCTGCTGCAGCACGTCCCCTGGGCTGGCTGTGCTGGAGGGGACACTGTGCTCCCCACTGAGCCGTGTGACGGGGACTGGAATGTGTGAGAAGTCACTTGTTAAATAAAAATCAAACATTTTGTCCACTGGAATCTGACCCAGGGGCACAGTGCAAACACGACAGCGATGTCCCAGCAGCGAGGGGCCATCCTGATGGGTGGGAAAGTGCAGTGCTCTGCAATCCCAGTCGTGGCTCTGGGGGCAGCTGGTGGCTGCTGGGAGCTCGCTGTAATGGCAGGAAGAGCCGCCTGTGACTCCTGGGGCTGTCACCTCACGGTGTCTCTCTCTGCAGCTGGGGTCCCGATGACGATGGGAAGACTGTGGATGGCCCCCATCAACTGGGAAAGGTAAAACCCAGCCCCAGCAGCCCTGGGGGAGCTTGCAGGGCTTGTGGCTTCTTGCCTGCCCGTTCAGGCGGGGAGGGGCATTGCTGTGGCACTGTGCATGTCTGTTTGTGTCCCTCGCTGCCAGCAGAGGTTTCCCTGTCACTGTGCGGCTGGGAGAGGCGACGCTGCGGCGGGAGGGCAGGGCAGGATGAGCTCTCCAAGGAGAGGCTGCTGCCAGCAGGGAGAGGCTCTTTCGCAACCTGTGGTATTGTGCTGACAATCTGTGCAGCCCACAGGATGCTCTCTGCTCAGAGGCCGAGCTTTCCCTGTGCTCAGGGTGCTTCTCGAGGCAGGGAGGGTGCCTTTGCGTACTGGGAGTAAATAAGGGGAGTGGGATTGCAGTGGGAGGAAGAGTCAGAGCTGAGGCTGCTCCTTCCCAGGCCATTAAGGTTTTCTCGGAGCTCCTGTGCTGCAGAACTGCTGCAAAACACAGCCAGCCTGCCTGTGCTGCAGCAAGGGGTCACCGAGGGGCCCCAAAACCAGCAGTGGGGTGTGGTTCTGTTCCAGTGCTCTTCTGCTGTGCTTTTCCAACCACAGCTCAGCAGTTCCTGCGCTCTTCAGAGCAGCGCTGACAACTGAGCTGGTTGTTCACCATAACACATGGTTTCCAGTTCTGCAAGTTAATTTATTCCCTTCCTGCCTGCAGAGACAGCTGGAACAAGCTCCGGGACACAGAGCACGGGCAGAGCTCGCTGTGCCACAGCAGAGCCAGGAGGGCAGAATGTCTCTTCATCTGCCAGGGGCAGGGAGAGCAGGGCGGTCACTTCAGTGCAGTTGTGTTCTTGCTCATCCATCAGATGTGTCCTTCCCCTAGGTGGGAGTGGTGTCTGGGCGAGGTGTCTGGGCTGAAATGTGCTTCCAGGTGGGGCCCATGGCGTGGTGTGTCTCAGCAAAGGCAAAGCCTCGGTGTCTGTGGGGCTGGGCACTCACAGAGGGCCAGGGGCTCTGTGTGGGGAGCCCTGATCACTCCTGCTGGGCTGGCTGCTGGCAGTAACCACTGGGATCAGTCTGGAAGGAGCCCCTCTGCCCTGCCCCTCTCCACAGGCTGCCCTGCAGCACGGCGTGATCGCGGGTCGCCGGGGCTTCGGGAGCATCTTCGTGGTGGCCAGTGGCAACGGGGGCCAGCACAGTGACAACTGCAACTACGATGGATACGCCAACTCCATCTACACTGTCACGATAGGTGAGCCTGGCTCTTCTGTCTCCTGCTCCCTTCCCAGCCTGGAGCAGTGAGGTCATCCCAAAAGCACAGAACCTGCCCAGCTGGGAGCTGGCTGGATGGTGGGAATCTGTGGGAAAGTGTCTGGGAACAAGCATGGCAGTGTCTCGGGTGTGCTGGGCTTCAGCCCCCAAGCCTGCAGTTTGCTTCTGACCTACAGAGCAAGAGCAGGCCAGAGAAATTCCTGCCTGTGTCCAGGCCTCCCTCCCGGGGCGGTGACAGACACTGCCCTGTTCAGGGAATGACTTGGAATGCAGCATTCCCATCATTTGTGTTAGAGGAGAAATGTTTAATGCACGCTCTCCAGAGCAGAAGCTGCCTGAGGGGCAGAAGATCTGTGTGCTACTGAGCACAGTGAGGGATTATTTATCGTGGCTGCCCTTGCTGGAGATCTTCCAGTGGGGAAAATACAGGCTTGGTTCTGATTTCCCTGCCCAGCTCCCAGGCCCTGGAAGAGCACATCTGGCAGGAGAGGCTCTTAGGGGATCAGCACCTTGGAGTGGCAGCAGCTGAAGCAGAACAGGTTTCAGGCAGGGTGCCTTTCCCGTTTTCCCAGGAGCCGTGGATGAGACAGGCTCCATGCCCTTCTACGCCGAGGAATGTGCCTCCATGCTGGCCGTGACCTTCAGCGGCGGGGACAAGATGATGAGGAGCATCGTGAGTACCTGTGTCCCCTGTGCCCTCCTGGCCACCCGGGGACAGCCAGGACACCGCTCCGTCCCCTCCGATGCCCACGCAGCTCCTCTGTGAGCCTGGGCGTGGATGTGCCTTTCATCCAGGCCCTGCCCTAACAGGGAGGGCATCGGGCTCTTTAAACCACTTGGCCCCTCCTCTGTTCTGGCACGTGGGCCTCTCCCAGTCGAATTTTTAAGAATATTTTTATCAGCTTTTCCCTTCTTTTGCCAAAAAACAACTTCTTGTCAACAACACGTCCTTTCTAACTGAGCCAAGCAGCCAGGGCTGTTTTCTCCCCTGCAGGCCTGACCCAGCCTGGCCCTCCCTTGGTGCCAGGCTCTCCCCACCCCAGTGGTGTGACCCCTTCCTGTCCTGTGGGGCCAGCAGGGACTGTAGAGCCCCAGGGCAGCTTGGGGGAAGCATCACTGGCTCCTGATATTTAGGGTTGGGTTGTCCATGTTTGGAGGATGTCCCACCAGGACAGGTACTTCCCAGAAGCACTTTCCTGTGGCTCTGTGCCTGCCACAGAGCAGCTGAATCCAGGCTTGTCAAACAGGCTTCCCCACGTGCTGGGTAAACCTGGGGAACAGGGAGAGCTGGGACTCAGCAAGCTCCTCCTGCAGCCCAGAGCCAGGGCAGGGATCTGTGCCCAGCCAGGGCACGGCACAATCTGCCACAGGACAGTAAAACCCAGAACGGGGCTGGTTTGTGCTTTCTGAAATCCCTGCAGTTGTCCCAGGCTGGTTTGGTTTACTGACACTGGGGAAAAGGGACCCAGCGAGGGCTCTGCTGCTCCATCAGGAGCTACAGGCTCATGGGTTGGTCTGGCTTCCCCCAGCACGGCATGAGTGCTTTGAAGGTCACAAATGCTCATTCATTTTAAACACTGGCTTTATGGGACACTGACAGGGGAGCTGGCACTCCATGGGGCAGCCAGGGCGAGATCCACACAGCCTGTACCACAGTGGCTCCTTCAGCCAGCCCGTGCCTTGCTAAACCCCACACAGCCCTTTTTCAGGGGCACAGTCTGCTCCTGGACACCCTGGAGCTCGCTGCAGTGGTGCCAGGGTTAACTTCCCTGCAGCCATCTGCTCCAGATTTTTTTTTTTTTTTTTTAACCAGACCATAAACTTTGTGTGGTTTCCTTAATGGGAAGAATTTAATAAGGCTTCTGGCACTGGATGTGCTTCCTACTGAAAGTTTGTGCTCTCGGGGTGCTCTGTGTGGGACACTCAGTGTCTCAGCATGAGCTGCAGCCACTCACAGCTGGAAAAGTGGGACGGAGTCAAGCAAAAACAGAAGAAACCCTTCAGATTTTGGGCTTTCTCCCCACGGGGAGCAGAGGGAGATGGATGCACTTGCTTTGCAGTGAGGTGGCAAAATTTGAGAGCTTCCTGATGCCTCTTCAGAGGCTGTGTGTGCTCTGCACAGTCCCATGTGGCCCCCCTGCAGTCTGCCTGTGACCCCGTGATCAGCAGTGAAGGCGAGGAAGAACCCAAACTGTATCTGCCAGGAGTTTCCCACCAGGTTGCTTAGTTAGGGCTAGTTTCTCTCTCTCTCTCCAAAGGGACCTGTCTCCATGCATCATTTCCCAGCTGGGGAAACTGTCCCTGCACTGAGGCTGTCCCAGGGACCCGTCCTGGCTGGCTGTGAGCAGGGACAGTTGTGTCACAGGCTGGGCTTGGGCTGGCGAGGGCACAGCTCGGGGCCAGGACCACCCGTACCTGTGCAGCCAGCCCAGCACAGCCCAGCGGCCTGGCAGGGGCCTGACTCCCATTCCTCGGCAGGTGACAACAGACTGGGACTTGCAGAAGGGCACGGGCTGCACCGAGGGTCACACGGGGACGTCGGCCGCCGCCCCCCTGGCCGCGGGGATGATCGCGCTGATGCTGCAGGTGCGGCCGTGCCTCACCTGGCGGGACGTGCAGCACGTCATCGTCTTCACCGCCACCAAGGTGAGGGGCTGGCCCTCCCCTCCTCCCTGCCCCCTTCCCAGCGCTCCCCTCAGGGACGCTGCAGGATGGCCGGGGCCCTGCTGTGCACATCCTTGTTTATGGCTGCTGCCCCCCGTAAATCTCTCCCTCGTCTGGCTCCCAGCACGGGGATTGTGTTTTCCCCTCAGCCCGTGTTCCTTCCAGGAATGTGGCTGAGGCATTTGCCCCTGTCATGATAATAAATGGGTTATTTGCCTCAGGAATGCCTCCATCTGCCAGTGTAGGGGTCTTCCAGGGGCTCACAGGTTCCAGGGCTCAGCCCTGTGTGCGTGCAGTGGGGCTGGCCCAGCCCAAGGGCTGACACCTCTGCAGTGTCACCTCATGGTCCAGGCAGTGGGAAAGTGAGGAGCTCTGCCCTGCCTGGCCTTTCCTGGGCTCTCCAGAGAACTGGGCTCCTGGAAACAGGCACAGCAGAGAGCTGGGCAGCAAACACAGCCCTTCCCTCACCCAGAACAGGAGCGGGAACTGACTGGAGGGATGGGGCTTCTTCCACAGCCCTCTGGGGAGCAGGAGTCTGTGTCCAGCTGATGCTGTGCTCTCTTTGGCATGGGACAGTGTTTTCCATAACTTCCAAGCCAGTGTTGCCAGAGCAGTACAACCCAATAAGTAATGGGACCCAGATCTGTCCTGCCCCAGCTCTTGGTGATTTAAAGGACTCCATCCTTTCTCTCTAAGGCTCCTGCTGTGCCACGGGCAGTGGTTTGGGCAGCAGGGAGCAGCTGGGATGTTTCAGAGCAGAGGCATTTGTGCCCTTTCATGCTGCTCCATTTCCTTTCTGAGGAGCTGGGAAGCCACTTTGTCCTGGGATTTATTTCAAACAAAGGTCAACCTGTTCCTTTCTAATAAGGCCATGTGGGTTTGCCTCCCCACCACTGTGGGATGTGTCTGGGCCTCCTTCCCTTCAGGCCTGGGGTTTCAGGCTGCTGGTGTCCCCCCAGGTGAGCAGAGCACCCTGTGTCTTTGCAGTACGAGGACCGTCACGCCAAGTGGGACACGAACCAGGCGGGCTTCAGCCACAGCCACCAGCATGGCTTCGGCCTGCTCAACGCCTGGAGGCTGGTGAACGCTGCCAAGGTAACTCCCTGCCCTCCCACACCTGCCCTGTGGGCAGGCAGAGCAGCCCAGCCCCGTGGCAGGGACAAGTCCTGTCCTGGTGACGCCGTGGGGTGACACCACCACCGTTCAGGGCCAGCACTTTGGCCACCATCCTGCTGGCCCTGGCTCTGAGGCTGCTTTTGGTATGAGGTCACGAGGCTCCCAGCAGTGCCTGAAAGCCGCCCCGAGCTGCTGCTCTCCAGCACTAAATATAGCCATGGCGAGGGCCCCTGTTCACAGCGCCGGGAATTCAGCAGCCCCAGCACCTTCCTCGCTCCACAGTGGCCGCAGGGAGGGTGTCCCAGCTGGCAGCTCCGGGGGAGTGGTGTGCTCACAGCAGGCAGCAGCATCCCCATCTCTTCCTCCTCTGGTCACACGGAGCCCAGGGCACCTCCCTTTGGCGCTTGGTCCTGGCTCGTGTGTGGAGCTCTGTGCCGGGTCACTGCCGCTGCCAGCCGTGCCCCCGGGGTCACAGGGACCTCCAGGCTGCTCCCTCTTCCTGCAGGCAGTTGGGTTCTGCTGTTCCCTGTCCCACTGTAGCAAGGGTTGGAGTGGAACAGCCTCAAGACACCACTCAAAGCCACTGTGACAAATCCAGAGCTGGGGAGTCCCAAACCTTGCTCAGCCCTTCTGGCTGCCAGGCAGTGACTTTCCCTCCTTTCCTGGCCATGTGGGCACTGCTCCCATCCCTGGGGTGTCACAGCAGCCTGTGTGTCCCAGAGCATCATCGGGAGAGGCCCCTTGGCCTGGGCCCACATCCAGCACAGGAGCAGCTTGTGAGAGCTGTGGGAGATGGAGGGGTGGATGTGCAGGGAGGGTGCAATCCGTGCTGAGCCCTCTCTCCTTCCCCTGGCAGATCTGGGAGTCCGTGCCGTACCTGGCCTCCTACGTGAGCCCCGTGCTGAAGGAGGGCAGGAGCATCCCGTGGCTCCCGCAGGAGCTGGCGGTGGCCTGGAACGGTAAGAGAGGCGTGCCACAAACACTGCCACGGAGAGCAGTGCCGAGCCAGCCCTGCCGCGTGGGGCACGGCCGGGCAGGGCCAGCCCTGGGCTGCAGGAGGCCAGGAAGGGGTTAAGTGCTGGGCTGCCTGGGCTTTTTCCGCTGGCCATCCCCAGGGGATCCCCGGCCCACAGCCCCATCCCTGCCGTGCAGGGATGTGTTTGGGGAGCCAGGCAGGGCTCAGGAGCAGGGCTGGGCAGCGGCCAGAGCCGCTGCTTTGACCATTTTAGGTAATGCTGCAGCTCCCGACTTGGCCGGGCCCGTCCGGAGCAGCAGCGCTGCTACCGGGGGAAGGAGAGCTCGGCCCCAGCAGGGCCTGCACGCAGGGGACACTGCTGGCCCTGTGAGGTGCCTGTCCTGGCATGTGCCCCCCTTAGCAGGGGCTGGGAGCACCCACCCACCCGGGCTCGCCCCGCTGCAGAGGGGCTGTGATCAGCAGCTCTGGGGCTGTGAGCATTCGTGGAGCTGGGAGCAGTTGGAGATGGGATGGGCCAGCCTGGACACCTGGCTTCTGCTCCCAGTCCCACACGGGGCAGTTGGGAAGAGGCAGAGACAACGTGTGTGTCCTGTTAAGTGGCACCACAGCCCAGTGTGGCTGGCTGGGAGTGGGGACTCCATGCCACCAGCCTTGACCAACCCCCCTTCCCTTTCCCAGTCACCCCTGCCGACCTGGAGCTCTCTGGCATGAGGACCCTGGAGCACGTGGCAGTCACCGTCACCATAACCCACCCTCGCCGTGGCAACCTGGAGATCCGGCTCTTCTGCCCCAGCGGGATGATGTCCCTGATCGGGACCACCCGGAGCATGGACTCGTAAGCACCGAGGGGACGGTGTGGAGGGCAGGACACTGGGGCCATGTCCGGCCTGGTGGCTCAGGCTCTGTGACCCCTCGTGGGTTGTTTCTCCTCCCCCCTCGGCAGGGACCCCAATGGCTTCTCTGACTGGACCTTCTCCACGGTGCGGTGCTGGGGCGAGGAGGCACGGGGCACCTACAGGCTGCTCATCAGGGACATCGGTGAGTCCTGCCTTCCAGGGGCCCTCAGCTGTGGTGGCAGCTCTGTGCCACGTCCCAGGGAGCCGCCAGCTCATCGCCTGGTTGGCTCAGAGAGTTCCCCACTGGACCAACCTGCTTCCTCCCCAGGAGACGAGAGCCTGAGGCCTGGCACCTTGAAGCACTGGCAGCTGACCCTGTACGGCTCCTCCTGGTCCCCAGCGGAGATGAAGGAACGGCAGAGGTAGGACACCACGTCCCCAGCTTGGTGGGAGCCAGCAGAGGGAGGCTGAGGGGTTTATCCCTGCCTCTGAGCAGTGGGTTGGAGCCGTGTTGCTGCCAGGTGGGCGTGTGGCAGGTGAGGCTGGGGCTGCCCTCACACCTCACAGGACAGCCATGGGCTGCAGAACACAGCTCTCTGTGCTGAAGGAGATACTCCAGACCCTTTGTGGGCATTTTGGAGCCTCTTTGGAGCCCCCCTGCCCATGGGATCCTCACGGGGTGTCTCTGTCCCCAGGCTGCTGGAGGAAGCCATGAGTGGGCAGTACCTGAGCGGTGACTTCTCCCTGCCCTGTCCCCCAGGGCTGGACATCCCCGAGGAGCAGCGTTACACCATCACAGCCAACACCCTCAAGGTGAGGTTGGGAGCCCTGCATCCCCCAGGATGAGCTGGCAGAGCAGGACCCTGCTCAGTACTCTGTGCCCTCTCTGCTGGGCAGTGGGCAGGGCCCTGAGGGGGTTGAGAGCTGTGTTTTTCAAGGGATTTCCCTCTGCAGACCCTCCTGCTCTTGGGATGCTTTGCCGTGTTCTGGACTTTCTACTACATGCTGGAGGTTTGCCTGACGAGGAACGAGGTGGGGCTGGACCTGGCCTGCTCCAGCTCCACCAGCTGCAGGTGGTACCAGCAGGGCGGGAAGCACCGGGCCCTGGAGAGCGGCCTGGAGATGGAGTCGGTGCCGCTGTACCGGGAGAAGGACGCGGAGGAGGCCGAGATGGAGTGTGAGCACCTGCAGCCTGCCCGGGATGGGGAGGAGGGGTCCTGGACCCCCACCCAGCCCAAACTTTCCAGCAACGGCAGAGCTGTGAGCTTCCATGAGGCAGCCCCCACTGGAGCAGGATTGCTGGGCCGGGAGGCATCGACCGAACTCCTCGGGGAGGACAGGGAGCACCAGCCCTGCTGACTGCGCCTGGGGCTGGGCTGGGCTGGGCTGGGGCCCTCCCTTGGTACGACCTTCCTGGGCTGGGGCAGCGCAGACTCATTCCTGAGCCTCCATGGACCATTGCCACTGTGTCCGGCGGGAGGTGGTGCTGGAAGTGGCTCGGAAACAAGGAGAGAGGGCTGGTACTGGAAAGGGAGCTTCCCTTCCCTCCTCCTGGAAAACAAAGCAAGCCTTAAACCCTTTCCCGATGGAGCCTGCCCTGCCGGCCGCTCGGGGCTCCCCGTTGTGAATGGAGTGCCATTCCCACAGAGCCGGGCAGCTCCGCACCGAGCCCCTCCCTGCCACTGCAGCAGGGCCAAGACGTGTCCCCTTGTCCCTGGTTTCTGCAGAGCGAGCCTGGAAATCACAACGAGGCCCCGGCAGCCGCCTCTGCAGGCAGGGACCCCGCAGCACTGGCATTTTCCCGGGCTGGCAGCCGGCCCCTGCCCACCAGTTATCCCAGTTTAGAAGCAGGGAGTTATTTCACTCATCTCCAACCAGCGCCTGCCCCCCGTGCTCCGATCCTGCTGATTCCTCCTCTGCTGTGGGCACAGAGCAGCTGTGGGGTGGGGGAGGCAGGAACCAGCCTGTTTGGGGGCAGGATGGGGCTGTCCCTGTGTCACTGGGCACAGGAGCACCTCTGGCAGCAGGCAGGCCTGGTTTGGGCTGGCAGGGGGAGGTTGAGTTGCTCTGGCAGTGGCTCGTCTGAGCAGGGTTGGCTTGTTCACATGTCTTTGGGTTCGGTGGTTTATTTTTTTAAAGCTGGGGTTTGTTTTTTAATCAGCAAAGCCCTTTTGTGTAGCTTTCCAAATAAAGCCTGAAAAACCCTCCTCTCCCCCATGCATCACTCTTCTGCCCTCCCAAAGCTTCCTCACTGTGGAAAAATGTGTCACACAGCACCTCCCAGCCCCGGGGCCGGGGGGTCCCAGTGCTGGGGTGCTGCATCTGGGGGGGCTGTGACCCTTTCTCCCTGTGCCCTGGGATAAAAGGGGCTACTCCAGGCAAGGGCTGGGCCAGAGCATTGAAAGGAGCAAGGACAAAAGTGGGTGTCGTGGTTCAGCGGGGAGGGGGCAGAGTTTTCCAAGCCAGGCAGGGAAAATCCAAGCTCCAGCTTTGGTTTCCCCAGGTTTGGAGGTGGCAGAAGGAGCAGCTCCCTTCTAGGGAGAAGGACTTTGGCTTTCCAGGTGCCATCGGCCAGCTGCAGCAGGGCAGGCGGGAGGAAACCTCGTCAGGCCACGCTAGATGAATATAACCTTTTAATTTTGACAAAAACGAAGTACAAAACCGAGGCCAATTCTCTCTTCTCCCCGTTCGCAGGGATCTCTGCGGCAGTGGCGCGGGGCTCGTGCGGGCGGCGGGCAGGGCGGTGGCCCCGGGGGCCGGGGCGCGGGCCCGTCCCCCCCGAGGGTGCCGGCGAGGGCAG
>VZSE01014230.1:9203-19470 GCA_013398275.1 Promerops cafer | reverse complement strand
GGGCTGGGGGCGGCGGGGGCGTGCCTAGCTGATGATCTGCCGGGGCCGGCCGTAGCTCATCCCCGCCTGTGACGCTCCCTTGTTGGTGCCCATCTGTAGCCCGATGATGTTCTTGCCCTCCTTCAGCTGGCTCTCGGTGAACTCCCGCTTGTGCTCCTGCGCTTTCCTGGGGGGCACAGAGAGAGGCCGTGGGGCATCCGCACCCCCGGCTGCCCAGGAGCCCCCCCGATCCCCAGGAATGTCCCAGCCACCCTCCCTCCCTCCCCAGCTGAAAGTTTGGCATCCCAATTCCATGTGCTCTGGGGCGCTTCCAGACAGAGGAAAGAGCCAGCTCTGAGCAACCGCGGGACAAGGGAGTCCCCATGCCCAGCTCTGCACTCCCCCACTTACTTCATGAACCAGTTGGGGTCCCCGTGGTAGTTGCCGTCGTTCTTGGTGACTGCCAGGCTCCCCAGGGCCATCAGCGTCCTCTGCACCGCCGCCATGTCCTTGGCTGCCCAGGGAGAGAGGGGCGTGAGGACGGGCTCAGCACAGCAACCCTGGGACCCGCAACCCCGACTGCCCCCTCCCGCACCTTCAAACAGGTCCACGGTCTGGAATATGTCTGTCTTGACCACACCGTAGTCCTCGGCCGCCTTCAGGAACTGGGCAATCTGTTCCATCTGCTTGAAGACCATGGTGGGCGGAGCGTCGGGGATCTTGACGGGCTTGGAGCCGTCGGGGTAGAGGCTGTTCACCAGCCTGCTGAGCACCTGCCACAGAGGGGAGCCTGGGTTTGCTGCGCTGCCCACGGAGCTCCCCGTGCTGCCCACGGAGCTCCCCGCTGACCGCCCGCCCCCGGGGCCCCACTTACGATGCCGTTCTTCAGCCAGACCTGGAAGCCCAGGCGGCCCCGCTCGGGGCGCCCCACGGCAGCCCCGCACTGCGCCACGATCCACTCCACCAGCCGGTCCTCCAGCTCCTCATCGTACTTCTTCTCGATCTTGGACTGCACATCCCTGCTCATGCCATAGGCTGGCCCTTTGTTTGCCATGGCTGCGGTGGTGGGAGACCTGGTGGCACCACAGGGACAATCAGGCTGTGGAGATGCTGTCTCCTATCCAGGGACCCCGCAGACACCATTGTGTCATTTGCCTGCCACTCTGCTGCAGTGGGGACAAGCCCTTCCGACTCTTCCCTCACCAGGTAACAGCCCTTCAGCTCCATCCAGATGTGTTTGGAGGAAAATCGGCCACCATGACCTCCAAAATCTGCCCAGACAGTTCGTGTCCTGGCAGAGACGCCTCATCCCCAGCTCAGACTGTGCACAGGAGCAGCCTCATCCCTGTCCCTTGCCAGCTCTTGGTTGGCACGGATGTCCCTGGTGGGACCCATGCCAGGATCCAGGTGGCAGGGTGACCACGTCCAGGCTGGCTGGCTGTGGCATGGTATGATACGGTGGCCATGGCACAGCAGGGTGGCCGCGGGGTGGCCTTGGCACGGCAGCTCCAGGAGCCTGGGAGGAGCACGGGTGAGGCGGGAGCAGTGGGAGCTGTGCCCGTGCCCTTGTAAGGACATGCTGCGGGCAGTGATGGCAGGTAGCCGGCTGCAGGCAGGCCCCGAGGGTGCCAGGGAGGATGCCAGGGAAGATGCCAGCAGGGAGAGGCTCTGGGAGTGGCAGCCAAGCCTTTGGTGGGCCTGGCACCGCTCCTCTCTGCCCGGCTCCTTGCTTGGCATGGAGCCTCCGGGTGCCTCCAGGAGCCGTGTGGATGTCCCACATCCACACAGGGCCTCCAGCGGGCTCATCCTGGCCACTGGGCACCCCGGCTCCTGCGGGACGGGCTGAGACCGGGCACAGCTCAGTGCGGGAGAGGACACCGACCCCGCCTGCCGTGGGGCAGGGGTGCCCCACGAGCCCCATGATTTATGTGGTGATACCCCTCAAGCCCTACGGGCACTGCTGGGCACACGCCGTGATGCTACACATGCCACAGCCAATCCCGCTCCATGCGGGGACCTGGTACCGAGGGGTCACACACGGCTCCCTCGGCCACATGGCATCGCCCGCCAGCTGCCCCCGGGCCCGCCAGCCCCGCGCCCACCCCCCGTCCCCGCCGAGCACGGGGCAGAAACGGGCACTGGGGGCTGGAAGTGCCCCTCCATCGCTGCCCTGAGCACCGCACGGCCCCTCCGGCTACCGCGGGGACCCGCAGCTGCGCAGCCCCGCCGGGAACGCGGTGCTGAGGGGAGGAGCAGGACAGAACCCCGGCAGGGACCCCAGCCCGAGCGGGGGAGCCTGACCCTCCTGCGGGGAGCAGCGGTGCAGTCCGAGGAGCAGCATCCCCATCCCGGGGAGCCGCATTCCACCCGGAGGAGCAGAATCCGCCCCATCCAGGTGATCGCAGCCCCGGCAGCGGCTTCGCTATCCCAGGTACAGGGTCCCCATCCCGGGGAGCAGCACCCCCGTGCCGGGGGCTGGCGTTCCCGTCCCGGGGAGCCTCCCCGCCGCCCCCCCTGCGGCAGGACTTACAAGCGGCCGTGGACGGAGCGAGGACGATGCTCGGCGTGGGACCAGCGCACTGCCCCGCGGGGACTCCGACCTTGTGCTAAAAGGCGGGCGGTGGGACGGTGATGTCAGCGGGGCGCGGAGCCCGGCCCCCCCCAAACCCTCCCTCCCGGGGCGCCCGGCCCCGCAGCGCTCCATGACTCCATCCCAGGCACCATATTTGGGGAAAGACTCCGAAAACCAGCGACGAAAGCCCGTGCTCGAGCATTCCCCGCGTGCCTCCGCCCCAGCGGGGCCGGGGCCAGGGCGGAACCGGGCCGGGGGCTGATGGAGTAAATCCTTTTATAGCCAGGCGGCAGCGCCGAGGGCTCCTGCCCTGACTTCATGGCTGGTTTTCCCGTGCGCTCACCGCCGGGAGCCGGCGCGGCCGCGCAGGGTCCCCCCGCGGGGATGCTGCGGGGGCACGGGTGACACCCACGGTGTCCGCTCAGGGCTGCCGGGGCCGGCAGCCAGGCTGCGGCGTCCCGCGGGCACCGCGCCTGGGCATCCCGCAGATCCCGGGATTCCCTCTGCCCCGCGGGCACCAGCTGGAGCGGGTCAGGGCACGGCGGGGCACGCAGCAGCCCTGGCAGCGCGCTGCGAGGATGCCACAAGGGGCCCCAGCCCCCAGGGAACTTTGCTGCCCGTGAAGTGGGACCCCCCTGGGCATCCCTACCCACCCGTGGGGCTGCCAGTCCCGCCGTGACCCACGGGCCACCCCCACCCTCCCCACACGTGCTCTCCAGGCCAGCATCTCCCAGCCCCTGCAGCATCTCCCCTCTCCCAAAATCCCGCGGGGAGGAGGAGCCAGCCCCACAGCAGGGCCTGGCTGACAGCGGGGGGCAGCTGCCCCAGGGGAGCCCTGGCAGGCGGCAGCAGGCACGGGCAAAGTGCAGACACTTTAATGCGAGTCCCTTCCCAGCAGATCCACGCGCGGGGAGCGCGGCACCTCGGCGGGCAGCGGCGATGGGGGCCCGCTGCGGCCACCCCCTCCTGGGACGCTGGAGGAGACACGAGTGGGGCCACTCTGGCCACTGCCACTGCCGTGCTGGCCCCACGCACCCCCACCTCCCACCCACTCGACTCAGGCACTGAAGAGAGACCCACACCCACGTGCTCGGGGGGCCACGGGGCTGCTGGCACGGCGCTCGCCCCAATCCCCCCACTGTGCCCACGGGCACACGGATACGGAGCAGCAGCAGCAGCAGCACCTTTTCCAGTGTCACTTGCCACCAAGGACGGATGCTCCAGTGGCCCCCCAGCCCCATTTTTGGCTGTGACGGGCCCAGGGATGGGCACAAAGTGCCTGGAGGGACCCGGCTGATGGGGAGGAGGCAAACCAGGCTGTGTGGGGAGGGGGACAGAGTGGCTGGCAGGACCTGCAGCACACACATCCCTCCCCAGGGGTGGCTCCTCCTCCCGGGGCTGCAGCCGGGTGTTTGGCACAGTCCCAGGGCAGCGGGTGGCTGCAGGCTCCTAGAAGACGTAGATCTTGTCCCGCTGGACACAGTCCAGGTCATCGTCCAGCGTCAGCAGCACCTGTGGAGCGAGGGGAGTGAGGGGAGCAGGGCACTGGTGACCTGGGGAACTGGGGACAGTGGCTGCTGTGCCGGTGGCACCAGCACCTACCAGGAAGGAGCCGAACATGGCGATGGAGGAGAGGAAATGCCAGATGTCGTGGTCATCAAAGAAGTCGAGCAGGATGCAGTCACGGTTGTGCTCCCGGGATTCAGCTGGCGTTTTCTGCCGGGCACAGGGCCAGCGTCACTGTGCCTGCCCGTGGCCACCCTGACCCCCCCGCTGCCTGTGCCACCCTCCTGCTCACCTGCCAGGTGCTGAGCCCCTGGAAGAAGAAGAAAAGGGCAAAGCCCCAGACCACGGAGGTGCTGATGATGCAGAGCAGGGGGATGAGCTTGATGCGCTCGCCACTGCGGAGCTGCGGGAAAGGCCGGGGTCACCGTGTGGGCAAGAGCTGGCAGCAGTGCCCACCCCTGTCCTGCCCTGCCCGCTGGGCCCATGGGGGCCGGGGGCTCGACTCCCACCTTCATGATAATGTAGAAGGCGAAGTAGAGGAGGAGGTTGCAGATGCCGATGGCCAGCAGGTAGGAAGCAAAATCATTGGGGCGGACAATGAGGCCGTAGGCAGCGCTGGGGAGGCAGGGACAGGCAGTGGGGTCAGCCTGGGGGTCCCCCTGCCATGCCCACTGTCCCCAAAGCATGTCTGCAGCCCCCGGGAGATCAGGCAGCACGTGGGGACTCCGGGGTGCCACAGCTGCAGGGGGACCTGTCATGCTGGGCTCACAGCTGCCATGTCCTTGGCCCAGCCCCATGGAGGGATGGCAGTGCCACAGGAGCGGGGTGGGGGTGGCAGCAGGGATGGGGAGAAGCAGGGTGGGATCTGGCACGTGCCCAGCTCTGCACTCACAGTGACCAGTTGATGATGTTCCCCATGACCAGGAGCACCATTCGGTCCTGCAAAAGAGGAAGGGGCTGAGAGGGGCTGGGGGCGGCTGCTCTGGGGGAGCTGCCAGGGAGGGTCTCTGCAGAGCCGGGGGCCCCGGTGCCAGCACTCACCACGTACATGGGCCCGCTGCACTGCCGGACGCAGTCCGTGTACAGCACGTGCAGGATCCTGCGCAGGATGCCCGAGTCTGTGGGGAGAGGGGAGGTGACACCGGGGGGCCACCACATTGTCCCCACCCACCTCGCTCACGGTGCCCCCCCTCACCCAGCTTCCAGCGCCCCATGTAGTACAGCTGGGTGCTCAGCAGCAGCGTGGCCACGATGTGGATGACAGAGAAGACAATCCAGAAGGCCGTGTTCCCCTTCCCAAAGACCTGCAGGGCAAGCGGGGGGTGGGCAGTGAGCCATGGGGACAACCAGCCCCCGTCCCTCAGTGCCCACCGTACTCACCACGCCCACCACGGAGAAGAAGATGACGAGGGCCAGGCAGGCGTAGGCGCTGTAGGCGCTGGCGTTGATGTCCGGGTGACGCTTCTGGTAGAGCTTCAGCATGCAGAGCCCCGCGATCATGTACATGAAGGAGGTGTCTGGGGGGGCACGGCGGTGAGAGGGGCGTGGGTGGCCCCGGTGTGGGTGGGGGGGGACCGGGGGGGCACTCACCAAACTGGAAGTTGGTGTAGTTGGGGCAGACGTGGTAGCAGGCGCTGAGCAGCCCCTCCATCATGAGGGCGGTGCCCATGGCGTAGAAGAGCCCAAAGTGCTTGGGGATGCCACACTCCTGTGGGGCAGAGGAGAGGGAGGGAGGGCAGGTGGGGGGTCCCGGGAGGCTGAGCCCCGCCAGGCAGCCCGAGCCCCCCAGGCAGCCCTGTCCCTCACCAGGGCGTGGGCGTCGTTGCGCAGGAGCGCGCGGTTGTAGTTGATCTCGCGCTGCAGGATGATCAGCAGGAAGAGCAAACCCAGCAGGACATAGCCCAGGTTGCTGAGGATGTTGTTGAAGGCGCTGCAAGGGGCCAGTCCCAGTGTGGGTGCTGTGGAGCCCCCTCCCTCCCTGGGGTCCTGCTGCAGCCCAGCCCTGGGCACAGGGGACCCCCAGCCACCCTCCACCGTCCC
The DNA here is from genome assembly GCA_013398275.1 of Promerops cafer. Classification (NCBI taxonomy): domain Eukaryota; kingdom Metazoa; phylum Chordata; class Aves; order Passeriformes; family Nectariniidae; genus Promerops; species Promerops cafer. The sequence continues at coordinate 13,373 of VZSE01014230.1, read as the reverse complement.
CCCAACCCACCTGAGGTTCCCCAGCGGGTGGGCGCACAAGAAATTGTAGTAGCAGATGTCCTGGTTGCCAGTGACATTCACCACCTGTGGGCACGAGCAGGGTGAGGGACACAGGGGGCTCCCAGGGATGTCCCCATCATGCTGGGGAGCACAGTTTGGGACTGCAGCCCCCAGAGCTCCCAGGAGCCCCTCACTGCTGCCCTGGCCACACTCACTGTCTGGTAGGTGATGACGAGCTGGATGACGGGGAGGGCGTAGAAGACAGCGATGGTAGCGATGTTCCTGGCAGAGGGTGGGGCTGTCAGGGGGTCCCTGCTGTGCGCCCCAGGCTGGGACACTGCTTGGTGCCCCCCTCCCCACTGCCTCCCACTCACCAGAAATAAATCTGGTACTTCTTCCGCAGCACCCGCTTGTCCTTGCGCGCCAGGTCGGCCACGCACAGGTATTGCTGGAAGGAGAGGGGGGTCAGGGGCTGTCCTGGCCAGCGGGGGGCAGCTGGCAGGGCTGGGGGGGACACGCACCTTGGTGCGGATGACATTCTTGTCGTAGTCGATGTCGGCCAGCGTGTCGTAGTCGTCCTCCTCAACAGAGCTGAGCGAGTCCAGGCGCGGCCGGCTGGCCACGTTCTCCAGTGACCGCTCTCCTGCGGCCGAGCCGGGCCATCAGCAGAGCCCCTGGGCCAGCCCGCCTCGGTGCCCACCCCGCAGAACCCCAATCACCCCCAATTAACCACTGGGCTGCCTCCCTGCCAACTCACGCTGGGGACAGATTTCAGCTCCCTACAGCCCTGCCCTGGGGACAGGTGGTGGCTGTGCCCACGTGGGCAAGCATTGCCCCGTGCCTGCTCCCCGGGGCTCTGCCACGCTGGGAAACACCAAGGGCCAGGCAAACAATGTCCTGCTCTGCAGCCCCTCAGGTGCTGCCCTTGTTCTGAGGGAGGGGAATGGGGTTCTGTGCCCTGGGCACAGCTTGGACCTGGGCAAATTTCGCCCTGATTGGCACGACCCTGCCCAGTACCAGCATCTACCCATGGGAATGCTCAGTGGCCTCGTCGGGGCGGAGGGCGTGCGCCGCTTGAACTGCTCCTGCCCTTCAAAGGAAAGCCAGAGTTACTGAAGCAGAGCTCCCTGAGGTGTGTCACCGATGGAGACCCCGCTGGGGGCTGCACGGAGGGGCCGGCAGCCCCAGGACCCTTCCCAGAGATGGAGGGGGCAGAGCCAGGATGCCACCTGGGGCACGAGGCTCTGCAGGGCTGTGGCCACACCAGCGGCCCAACAACTCACCCACGTAACTGTAGGAGACTTCTGCTGAGCCCAGGCTGTCTGTGATGCCCTCGGTGCTGCTGGAGGAGCCGTTCCCTACAAGGACGAGGACAGGCAGAGGGTGGGCACAGCCCACGGGCAGGGGGTGAGGGACGGGGGACAGCACGTGGCACTCACCGAAGGAGCCGTAACCGTAGCTGTCGTAGGGGCCATGGTTCAGGAAGGAGTCGGGGATGCTGCGGGAGTGACCTGCGGGACAGGAGGGTCCCTGTCACCTTCGGTGGCACCCCTGTACCAGGGCAGCACGGCCATTGGGCACAAAGCAGCTCCACCACCCCTGCCCTGGCACGGGGTGAGCTCAGAGCCAAGGACAGAGCTGGCACCTACCCAGGAGTGATGCTGGGAGTCCCCGGAAAGCCACGAGAAGAAAGAGATAGACCTGGTGAGATGCAAAGCCCCAGCACAGCCCTGCCAGCCCCACAGCAGAGAAGTCTGGGACCTCCCTGTCCCCCTGACACTGGGATTTATCCCCAGGGCCTCAGGGGGATACTCCTGCAGAGGCAGAGGCTTTGCCACAGGCTCAAGAGGGCAGAACAGTGAGGAGTTCCCCGGGCAGACCCCTCCATGCTGCTGCCTCCAGCCCTCACCTGTGTCCAGGCTGGGCGAATCCATGGCTGCCAGGAGCCCCTTCCTCTTGTGCTGCCTGCTGAGGGAAGCAGCTGTCAGCCTGTCTGTGCCACTGCTGGGGCGAGGGGACACAGCCCCAGGGCCCCCACCAGCACTGTGCCCACGGGCTCAGCACCCAGAGGGGCAGCGACACCCGGGCACTCACCGGCAGCTCTCCCAGCAGGCGATGAGCAGCGTGAGGATGTAGAAGGAGAGGAAGATGCCGAGGCAGAAGAGAACGCTGCGCACGTAGGCTTCAGCTGTGCAGAGCCAGGACAGGCCCTCAGTGGGGGTGGCACCATGGGGGACCTGCCAGGGGTCCCCACAGAGCCCAGCACCACCAGCACCCCCAGCCCCTCCCAGACTCACAGGTTATGGCGGGTGACACCATCACCTCCAGCGTCTTCTGCCGATTGTGCTGATCCACGGGTTCATCTGGAAGAAGGCAGGGACAGGGCTCAGCTCTCTGCCCTGTCCCCAGCTTGTCCCCACACACAGCCCATGGTGGCAGCCCCACTGCAAACCTGGAGAGGCATCCTTGGAGAGGGGGTAGTAGGGCAGAGCCCCCCCGCACGCCTCGTCCTCCGTCTTCACCACCACCACCACATAGAAGCTATGGCTGGGGAAATCCTTCTTCTGCAGCAAGAGACAGGGATCAGCAGAGCCCAGCAGGGGATCTCCCACGCCAGAGGTTATCCCAGGGACATCCTTGGTGGGCTCCGGTAGCCAGCGGTGCCTGGCAGCACCAGGCAGGGACCAGGAGCAGCTCAGCCCCGCGGCACAGCCCTGTGCCCACCTGCACCGTGATGGCCGCCTTCTTCGTCATGGTCTGGTACATCCCGATGAAGGCCACGTTGTTGTCCAGGTCATAGACGGGGCACTGCGGGGCAGAGGGGCCATCAGCCCCGCCGGGCACCTCGGGTCACCCAGAGAGGAGACCCACTGCCCAGACCTACCAGGATGTCCTGGATGGAGATGACGGAGCAGGGGAAGGCCATGGCTGAGGTCACCTTCACGATCACCGAGTCCACTTCCTCGGGGAACTCGTACTTGAAGTACTGTGGGGAGAAAGGGCCCGTTGCTGCCACGGTGCCCACGCTCCCCTCCTGGTGCAGACCCCTCCCAGGCCACGCCGTGCTAGCTGCCCTCACCTGCGGCTGGGCGGCCGTGGCATTGAAGCTGAACCTTTCATTGGTCCTGCAGAGAGCACGGGAAAGGCGATGGGTGGCGAGGGGAGCCCGCAGCCCCTGCAGCCCCCACAGGCAGCAGGCAGGGAAGGGGACAAGGGCGTGGGGCTCCCCTCACCGCAGCACGAAGTTCTCCACGCGGGTGACCCGCAGCTGGTAGGAAGTGTTGAGGGAGAGCGTGGAGACATCCACGTAGAAGTGCTGGGTCTCCACCTCGGCCTTGGTCTGCGGCTGGCACAGCGTGCGGCTCACCTCCTGGTACGCGTATTTCCGCTGGTACCTGGGCAGGGAGAGCCCTGTGTGCCCGCCGGCCCCTCCCAGGGACCCCTGCATGGGGCATCCCAGCCTGGGGCACTCCTGCGTGGGGAATCCCTGCATGGGGCATCCCAGCCTGGGGCACTCCTGCGTGGGGAATCCCTGCATGGGGCATCCCAGCCTGGGGCACTCCTGCGTGGGGAATCCCTGCCCGCCCCGCTGGTACTCACAGGCCCCGGAGGATGAGCGGCACCTGGAAGGAGACCACCGCCTCCTTCTGCCTCACCACGAAGAGGACGGGCTGGTCCTTCTGGTCCGAGAGGACGTTGACCGACACTCGCACGCCCTCGGTCTGCGGGGACAGGGGCAGGTGAGGTGTTGGCCGGGCAGGTCAGGCCGCGGCGGCTCGAACCGAAGGCTGGACTTTGCCCGCCGCCGTGGCAGAGGCTGCCGTGCCCTGCGCACCCCTGGGGACAGTCAGCCCGCGGGGGACGTGGCGGTGGTGACCACCCCGGCTCACCCTGTTCCTCCGGACGCTGTGGTTGAAGGCGTAGATGTTGAGCAGGTTGGCGTGCACCCAGTCGATGTAGGTGGTGTTGAACTGCGCTTCCTTCTCGTGCACTTCGCGGTCCCCGTGGGGCAGGGGCTGGGGCCGGACGGGCGGCGGGGGCAGCAGTGCCCCGGCCAGCAGCGCCCAGGCCAGCACGGCCGCCCCGGCGCCCGACATCCCGCCAGCATCCCCGGCCAAGGTCCGCGGGGCGGGACGGCACGGACGGGACGGGAAGGGACGGGTCGGGACG
>VZSE01014226.1:16525-47132 GCA_013398275.1 Promerops cafer | reverse complement strand
TGCCTTTTCTTTACCATCTGTCATCATGAGACCCCCATGGAATGATAGCACTGGGTTGTGCTACCTCAGGGTATGAAAAACAGTCCCACTATCTGTCAATTCATCATTCACTCAGCAATACAACCAGTACGGCAAAAATATCCATCTGTTTTCATGTATCACTACATGGACGATATTTTAATTGCGTCTGACAATTTTCCATTATTGCGTGACTGTCTTGCTGCTTTAAAGGTAACACTTGCCAGCAGAGGCTTATGTATAGCCACAGAAAAAATCCAAACAGAACCTCCCTGGAAATACCTGGGTTTCAAATTATTAGAGACAACAGTCACCCCACAGCCAGTAACCCTAAATACCAACATACACACATTGAATGATTTGCAAAAGCTGTTAGGTGCTATTAATTGGATTCACCCTTTATTGGAAATCACCACAGAGGAATTATTCGCCTTATTTCAGTTGTTAAAAGGAGATCCAGCCCTCTCTTCCCCTAGGCAGTTGACAAAAACTGCCCAAAAGGCTTTAGAGATGATAAGTGATAAAATCAATAAGTCCTTTGCCACACGTCGAAACACAGATTTGCCTTTGCAGCTGTTCATGATTCTGCAATCTTTCCAACCCTATGCTCTTATTGGTCGATGTGATGTACAGGAACATCATCTCTGGCTATTAGAATGGGTTTTTCTGCCACACACTTTTGCAAAAACTATAACCACTCAACTTGAGATGCTTATTCAACTGCTGTTGATGGGATGACTCTGATGCCAGAGCCTGACAGGATATGATCCGGCAGTAATACATCTCCCGATTGCTGCAGCAGAAATGGAGAATCTGTTCAGGGATTCACTGTCATTTCAAATTTCTCTTGTGGACTATTATGGACAATTTTTTCACACGATGCCTCGACATGCCCTGCTATAATCCTTCAAAGAACTTGCCTTTCAACAGCGAAGACTACAAATGAAAACTCCAATTCCCTGATGCAAAGACTGTTTTCACTGATGGATCAGGAAAGACACACAAAGCTGTCACCCTGTGGAAAAATGGTAAGGGACAGTGGAAACATTCAATAACCTTTCAACCTGGATCTACCAGCTAGTCGAACTGGAAGCTGTGGTAGAAGCATTTCACCTTCTTTCACAGGAACCTATCAACACTGTTTGTGATTCTCTTTATGTTACAGGAATCATTGAGAGAATCAAGCATTCATTCCTGAAGGAAGTCTCTAACAAAGATCTTTTTGTGTTATTAACCACTCTGTACAACTTTTTACTTCACAGGTCTCGTGATTATTACATTCTGCATTTTAGGTCACACACCACTCTACCTGGACCTATAGTGGTAGGTAATGCAAGGGCAGATGCTCCAGCATTAGTCCCCCATGAGGCCACAGGTCCTGCCAGAAGACCTGCTCCAGCATGGGCTCCTTTCCACAGGGTCACAGGTCCTGCCAGGAGTCTAATTGGGCACAGGCTCTCCATAAGGTAACAGCTTCCTTTAGGGCACATCCATCTGCTCCAGTGTGGTGTCCTTCATGGGATGCAGGTGGATATCTGCTTCACCATGGACCTCCATGGACTGCAGGGGGACAACCTGTGTCACCATGGTCATCTCCACAGGCTGTAGGAGAATCCCTGCTCCAGCACCTAGAGCACCTCCTCCCCTCTCTCTTCACTGAACTTGATGCCTGCAGGGCTTTTTCTCTCACATTTTTTCTCACTCATCTCTCCCAGCGGCTGTTGTGTAGGGGTTTTTTTACCCTTTTTTAAATATGCCATCACAGAGGAATTACCAATATCACTAATTGCCCAGCACTGGCTCTGTCTTGGATCTGGCTGGAACAGGTTGTATTTGACATGGAGGAAGCTTCTGGTATCTTCTCACAGAAGCCACCCCTGCAGCTCCCCACCCCCACTACTAAAGCCTTGCCACATAAACCCAGTACAGTGCTCTATACCACTGTGGTCTGGAAAACTCAGACTCTAGTGTTTATCTTCAGTTGCTTGAGCAAAAGCATCAATAGGCACCAAAACTAGCATTAAGGACTGGAGCAACCTTAATTCCTCCTCTTTAGGCACATGTATTATGACGCACTAACTCCATGATCACATGCTACTTTTTACCCTTCTAAAAACTACCCTATTAAATTTTTCAGTGCAAAGTACAGCTCTGCACCAGGGATGGACAGCAGTAGCTGTGGCAGGACATCTAACCCCCCCCAGATGGTGCATAAAGTGATAACCCGGGCTGAAAGGCCCAGCAAGGGGTCATCTTTGGCCCCAAAAGGGCTCAGGCTTAAGCTAAGAATCAACATCTTAGTCTAGAGAGCAGATGTGGAAAGAGATAAAAGAAATATTCTTGACTAAGAGACACTGTTTTACAAACTATAAAAGACACACGAATTATCACAGAGGCAGAAGCCTCTACATGCACACCCTGAAGGCATAAAGGACTTCTCCCCAGAGTTTGGACACAAATCCCATGGTTGCTTTCCTGGGAATTGAGAGAAAGGATCTTGATGTGTGCCCCATCAGCAACTGGATGGTAAGATACATTGAACCCTAAGTTATATTATTTCTTCGCTAGCTGTAAAATTAATGGTACCTTTAACCCCGTGCTGTATATACCTAGTAGTAGTTTCTTTTGCCCTTATTCCTGTGTAGCATTAGTTTGTTTTAAGTCTTATGTCTGTTAGCTTTATGTCTATTAAATAAATACTTCATTCTATAATAGACCGAATCAGCCATTATTAAAGAACTTGTGAATGAGAGTGGGTTTTGAGGTGCTGGTCGCCTCAATAAAACTACTGCCTGCTGCCAGAGGCCTGGGCAAAAGGCAAGGACTTATCTAAATCCCCACATCCATTCATAAGAGTAGCACATAGTTTGTTGCCTCATTTTCTGGAAATGAAAAATCAGATTTTAATTTTTCATAGTGCTCTCACAAATTTGCTACATGAAGTTAACCACATGTATTACAGCTCTTTTTTTCCCCCCCCTCAACATTCTAAACTTTCAGAACCATACTTTGGAGTTCGATTTGCCAAAGACCTGGATCCTCAAAGCTGCATCTAAAAACCAGTTCACTCAAAGTTCTCCATAATGACAAGAATTTTTAATAATAAGAAGCTTTGTTTCTTAAATTAGACATCCAAATTTTGCATGACAAAAACCATTCTTCACTTGGCCAAAAATACTGGCATTGTCCAAAGCACTGAAATAGCCTTTCAAATGCCTCAGTACCCATAAACTAATCAACATGGATGGAAAATTCATAGAGAACAACTAACTGATCAGGATTCCCACAACACTCAGGAAAATGAGCTGTTGATACCTTTTTTCTTCTAGCAGTTCAACATTCATGTCATTCACCATGGATAGTTAACTTGTTTTAAGTCTCTTCTCAAGCCCAAAGCTGATTAAGCTCAACATCTTCATCTTTCTGTCCTAGCTGTTAAGACAGGTTGTGAAATCATCCCAGACTTTCTGAAGCTAATCATTCAGAATCAAAGGAAGTTTCTTAATGAGTTCTACTGTGATTCATTTGTTATATTCACTAACAACTAATTCACTCCTAAAATTTTCCTTTATCTTGCATTTCATATTTTCTCTGGAGATACTGTGCTCCTACTTTACACACACCCACCCACCTCCTGAAGGAGGGAGGGTTTGTGCTTTGCTCTGGGGGTTTTTGGTTTGATTTTAAAGTTGATATCATCAACTGGAATCAGTTGACATCTAAAGAATTTAAGTACTTTGCCAAAGAAAAAGTTCAGAAATACAAGCCTTAGAAAATTAGAAACAGAACTAATAATTTTGCACTTAAAACTAAGCCAACTACCATTTTTTCTGACAACACAGCAGAACTAGATAAAGGGTTTTTTTTCTTTTCTCACGTATGTAAGGAAAGGGAAGGAAAGAGGAGGAGGGGAAATTACACAGCAAAGATAATGCTGAATTCTCAGAGAAGACCGTGACAAACTGAGGAGTCTGAAGGTACTTTTCTCTCACAGATCTAATTTCATTTATCAGCATGCAAAGTGTTATTGTCTTTTTTTTCTCTACAGCAGAACTTGTATTACTTTCCACAAAGAGCAGTGAAGTACAAGCTCAGTCATAAAATTTTTCTTTATATCCAAACTTCTCAAAAATATAAACAATTTTGTTAAGAGAGATTATAAGTGGCTGCCATCTTCAGAACCTTCAGGCACAGGGATTTGTCCTGTCTGGCTGCTGAAGCCCAGACCAGAGGGTCTTTGCCCCATTACAATGGACACCACTTGCAGGTTCAACCAGTAGTAAAGCTAAGCGTGTAGCCCAGAGATACACACATAGGATACACATAAGACATTGATGTGACCAGCTACACAGACAAGGCATTGCCTTCAACAGCACCAACATATAGCACTCACATAAAATATAAGCATAGACAGCCAAGTCCCCTTCCTCCTCTTTGGTTGGCAGAGATAGAAGGTCCCTAGTGAAGGCACACACATGACACTCTCCAGATTCAGAGCCACTTGCCTCACTCTTGCAAGTCCCTCCCAGTAGCTGGCATTAAGAACACAGTGATCCCATCCTGGGTGCTGGAGACCCTTACTCCCTCCATCCACTGGCACCAAGACCCTCACTTGCTCCAGTTGCTAACACCACAGGCTGGGATGCCTACACCTTTGTCTTGACTTCAGTTGCTGCCATCAAATCCACTCACACTGGTCCCCTCAGTAACTGGCACTCCTGACACAAAGTCTGTAGGATGCATCAAGGTGCTTCTAAGAGTTATGGCTCCTCTAAGTACTAAAGTGGAGACCGTTGCCCAGTCACTCCAGGTGCTGGCACCACAGGTGTAGGGGTACCTACACCCTTGGTCTGACTCTAGTTGTTGGTCCCAAATCCACTCATGCTGGTCTTGTCATTAGCTGGCGCCTCATCCTTACAACACTCACAACAGGATAGAAAGATTACACAGAAAGATAGTTAAGAAAGGATTTAAGAAGATAGGACAGACTGCAGTGATCAAGCACATGACTCAGTCAGACAAGCATACTAACCCACCAGTTTACATGTGACTGGCCCCTTTTATACCCCTTTCTGTCTATTCCTCAGCTGTTCCTCCTTGATTCCATTTACCTGCATATTCCTTCATCAGTCTGCATAGTTCCACTGACACTTTCCATGCTGCTTGCTCCCCCCCTTCCCCAGTATCTGGACCCAGAGGTTTGCATCTTTATCAGTTGCAAAGTCCAGGTTGGCCCTCTTTGAAATGATGCCTACAGTTTCTTGATAACCCATCAATTAGTGTGTGGCTGAAAAGGTTGGTTTCTCATCTTTGTCCCTATTATGTTTGTCTGTCAGATCTGTGCCTCCCCCTTTTCCTTACCATCCCATTTGACAAAGACCACAATCAGATAATCTTACAGAAATAAACATTTTCACACTCTATGTACCCTTATCTGACAGTGGACACTTGACTGACACCAAAAATGGTGGCAAGCATCAGCAGTTTATTATCCTACAGTAAAACTTTCATACCTTTTCTCCATAAACTCCCACAAGCAGCATCACACAACACTGTTTCTCCCTAACCCAACCCATTCTTTTATAACACACATCCTTATTGGACACAGCTGCAACATATTAAGGACAAGGCTGCTTCTACTCTTTGGTAATTAGTACAGCTGCAACTCATCAGGGTGAGGTTGCCCGCAGCACCATCTCTATTCTCTTACAATCCATTCTCCCATACTTATCAATTAGTGTAACTGACCAGCTTTGGTTCTTGTTATTATCTCTATTAAAGTTTGTCAGTCTGCTTTGTGCATCTATATGTATTGCTTCCCCCTTTTCCTTGTCATTGTATTTGACAAAGTCCTTGGTCATATAACCTTAAGGGAGCAGATGCTCTCTCATGCATGTACCCTTACAAATTTTACCAACATGAACACGTTTCCTAATAAAAAACACATTGAAAACAGATGACAATACAAAGGCCAAGCCGATATAATTTTCCTTGGAGTTAAAAAAACAAAATAATCTACAGATTCATCAAAATGGATGTTCTAGAAACACAGGAGAATAAAACTGTAGCCTATATAGTGCAGCACTGTGGAAGAAACCATTTTACAAAATCTAGGCAGAATTATTTTTAGATAACTTTGGGTCTGAGCCAAAGCCTGTGGTCAGTGGAATTGATTTCATCAACTGTCTCAGATTTTGGACTAGGCTCATGCTCCATATAACGAGCAATGCTAGAGACATGTATTTATCCTAACACAAACAGTACTTGCTCCTTGAAGATATTTTAATGTCTTTTACGAAAAGACTAAAGATTTAGTTTAATGCTTCCATAAATCACACTGCTTGAAACTAGACATATTTTATTAAATATTTATAAAGACAATTCCAAACATGAAATGTGTACTTGAGAGTCATACAAAAGTTATACCAGATTTCATTAACAATCTGGTACTAATGTATTGGGGACAATTGGTACATTTTGTTTTATGAACTATAAGGAAGTATAAAAAATATAAGTATATTGCTATAGAGCAAAAAAAAGCATTTTTATGCATGAAACATTAGCAGGAGGCTGTCCATATTTTTTAAAAGTAAGCATTTTCCCCTTTTCAATTTTGTTCTTTTCAGCACTCTGATGAGAAGGCTAGAAAAAATACTTCAAGGTCAGTTTCTGTAATGATATGAACCTTAAAAAAATAAACCCCACAATAAAACAAACAACCCAAACCAAGTAGTATGTCATTTTACAGCCACATTAACATATAGAATCTTCTCAAAGTACTGTATATGGTACAATTACCTGACTTATACCAGAGAAGATTTTAGCTCAGGATATAGCTGAGATAGGCAAACTATTAATTTCTCCTGCTAGTCAGTATATCTTGCTAAGAAAGATAAAAGATAAAACAGCTGGGTTTGCTTTCCTCATAAGCACCTACATGCCTGCCAATACCCTTTGGATTTAAACTTGAAAGACAGCAGATGATAATCACATTTGACCCATTCAAATTAAAGATTTCAGTGTTCCAAACTCACAGATTTCAGAAATTAAAGTTGTCACAAACAACCTTAACTAAATGAATAATGAATAACCTGAAGACATTTATTTGCTAGAGAACAAAAAAGGTTATCTATGCATAAGGCAAAGTGTTGGAACCCTGGTTACTGAGAATTTTGGGCTTTCTGTGCTGAGGGGCACTGACCCTCTGAAAAGCACTGCATTTGACCTGAGGCCATGGAGAAGGCTTCCAACATTGAGTGATAGCACTGAGATTATGGGCGTGTACTTTGAATAGAAGTATGTAATATCACAGGGTGGAAAACTTAGGGTTTAAGGTTTTAGAATAATATAATACATAAAGGCAAGATGGAGGTTTTTGGGCATAGGCTAGTCTTTCTTCTTCACCTGCTTCTTCATGCTTTTGGGTGGTGTTCTGTAATTGGACAACAAAGACCACAGTGCGGACTTTGGGTTTTTGGTTATTGGGTCGAAAATAGAAATAATTTAGATGTCACTTCATAATTGGATAGTTAATGCTTAAAAGACCTTGGAAAGAAGAAGACGGGGGCCATTTTTCGCTTTGTTAGCTAGAACTCACAGCTCATGAGACTGTAACATAGATAAGAATGAATAAACATCTGAGTCCGAACAAGAAACTATGTCTCTCTTGTCTTTAATCCTGACTCTGACAAGGAGAAAAAGAAGATAAGACTGCCACAGCAAAGTTCTGTTTCTCTCTGCTACAACCAACATATTGCTGTATGCTTTATACTGGAGTGAATGGGTATACTGATTAAACTATGGTAACAGACCTCTGTCCCAAGTCTCTCATGGCCAATAGAAGTTGAGAATACCATAATTTTAGTCAGGCTATCAGAAACATAATACAGCCATAGCACTTAACTTTGGACATGATGATGAAAGAATATTCTCATTTACTTACATGGACCTCTGCAGTATCATATTTGAAGACAGAAATATTGCCCAGCCAAATACGCCTGGAAAAAAATACTTAAGCCAGATGCTCTGGTTTAGGTCTTGACATATTACCATCAAACTCTGTAGCATTGGGAGTATGAGATTATATGGTGTCCAACTCTTCTACTTTCTTTCCCTTACATTCTCATTCAAAAAAAAAAAAAAAAAAAAAAAAGAAAGGATAAAACTGAGCTTTTTGGTTTTGCAGCTTCAAGTTAATTGCTGTTTGCTTTTGGGACAGCATAACTCTTAAGAATCAATCAACCCTATAGAGATCATTCTTATTTTAATGACAACTATGACAATTATTTAGAGAGAATAACCCCTTAGGGGCCTATTAAGTCTCCTCTTTTCACTTGCTTGACAGAGCTGGCCTTCTGCAAGACTTTACATATACTGAATCCAAAGACATGTAAAGCTCCGCATACAAATGTGATTGCAGAGCTACAGCAGGAAGAAGAGGATTAGACACAGAACTAAAGATGTTTGTCCCTCTAGTAGAGTTGAGACCACTTTGTACACACATAGTATTTCTGGAGCTACAAAACATTAATTACCATAATGGATAGACAAGACAAATTTAATAGAGAAGAAAATATTTCCTCTGATAGTAGAACTACATTTGAATGTTACCTTTTATAGAACTCAAGAAAAGATGTGAGTAAAGGTCAAGTGACTGGGAAAATAGTCTTAAGCTTCTCTAGACTGTAACTTTTGAGTTCAAGAAACTGAGTCATGATTCCCTCAAGGGAGAAGAGCACAAAGAATTCCAACTACATTGATCAGAAATCCCTTTAAAATTTATAGGGATTCAAAGTCTTACTTTTCTACTCCACACAGTTCCAGTTAATTTCTCCTTTAGGTTTAGGAGCAGTGATCAGACAGAAGTAGGAACAGAGCTGTAGTACAGCCAGAAAGCCTTCTGCAAAGAATGGACCACATTTCCTGAATATCTTCCCCAAAGAGTAAGAAAGCATAAGTGTATAGAATAACCACATTCCCTGCACTTCCAAGCCTCCTCTGGACCCCCTCTGTTGGTGTGACTGGTATCCCCTGCTCCTGACCCTTGGTAGTATGATTAGCATGCAACTAACACCATTTATAAGGCAAACAGACATTTTCTGTGATGTATTAGTCCCCTTTCCCCTCATTATCAGGTCCTGTGAACCAAGCAGACAAATCAAACAGATTTCTTCTTCCCCTCCCTGTTGGCCTCAAGGTTCCTGGGCACCAGGCTGACTACCCCCCTCCTTACTGACCTTGAAGGTCCCAGGTACGCAGCCAACCAGGTGGTGGTGATGACCCTGCCACAGAACAGGGAAGTGTTAACAGCACACAGAGCACTGTCTATAAAATCAAGCAGTTACAGGTCCTAAGTGGGACTTGGACTGTGTAGTGGGTTGACCTTGGCTGGGCACCAGGTACCCACCAAACCGCTCTATCACTCCCCTTCCCAGCAGGACAGGGGAGAGAAAAATAAGATGGAAAACAACTTGTAGGTTAAGATAAGGCAGTTTACTAAAGCAAGAAAAAAGAGAAAGTTTGCACGCACATGAGCAAAGGGAAAAAAAATTAATCTCTACTTCTCATCGGCAAGCAATGTTCAGACACTTCCCGGGAACCAAGGTCTCAGCATGTGGAGTGGTTGCTCTGGAAGGCAAATACTGTAAAATAATGAATACCCCCTGTTCCTCCTCCCTCTCTTAACTTTTATATCTGAGCTGATGTCATATGGTATGGAATATCCCTTTGGTTAATTTGGGTCAGCTGGTCTGGTTGTGTCCCCTCCCAGGACCGTGCCCACCCCCAGCCCCTTGATGGGGGGGAATGTTGGAGAGACAGTGCTGATGCTGTGCCAGTGCTGCTCAGCAGTAGCTAAAACACTGGTGTGTTATCAACACCTTTCCAGCTCCCAATGCAAAGCACAGCACTGGGAGGGCTGCTGTGGGAAAATGAACTCCAGCTCATCTAGACCCAAGACAGACCAGAACTTCTGCTGGACAGTTGTGACAGACCAAAACGAAACCAAGTAAAAAAATTGCCAGACACAGGTTAAGATTGACAGGAATAAGATGAATGTGTCTTTACAAACAGACTGTGTGAATATGCTTGTAGATAAGGCCAGAGACTTGTAGATAAGGAAATAATGAGAGAACCCATTAATTTTAGAAAGTTTTACTAATTGACACAGACTGCTGCTCAGCCAAGGTTGAGCTAAACTCCTGAACTTTGGGAAGAAGAACAAAGACTTAATAGGGTTATGAATATTACCTTCTCCACCCAGGGAAGACTTAAAGCTAATTTTAATGATCATGTATCGTGTGTTATACAGGGGGGTACATATTAAAGGGGACATGTAATGGGCAGATTGGGAAGTCTGTGCCTTCCAAATACCTCAGACAATGAGGAAAGGGAGAGGGTGTAATGCAGCCGGGAAATTAAGATAAAAGAAGGCTACTTTCTTCAATTGATTGAGAGAGACCCCACTGGACATATATCTGATGGGCTCTCTCCCTTTGTTCATGAATAAAATTACTTTCACAGGACTACTCTTCTTCTTTGTGGACACTAACCACTAGTGACATGAATTTTCTGCAGAAGATAAACCAAGGCAATGCGAGAGACCAAACTTTGTTCAGACAAACCAACTTACTGTGTCCCTGATGGCTCGAGACTCAGGTCTTCAACACTGTTTTTGTGCCAGACAAGGGAAAAGGCTGATAAGAAGCAGATACTGGCCAGAGGCGGGGTGATTGCTGNCAGAGGTGGGGTGATGGCTGGTTTCATGTTAATTCCCCCGACAAGGCACAACTGGTTCAACTATGCAGGCATGAGAAACAGCAGCCATGCCTTAGAAGGTGTCATAAACCATCAAAGACCCCAAAGCACCCCCAGACTCATTTCTGGGGCCTTCCACAAGAGGACTGTGCATGACCCACAGTGTTGCATCAGTCAGTGCAAAACTCCCCCACCAGGGAAGGTACCTGGGCATTCTCAAATAAAGCTGGTGAACTCCTTTTTTCACAGGCCCCCATCCACAACAGATCAAGAGCGCAACAATCACTTTGAATAACAGACAACAAAATTATAACAATCAAGTTTCATCACTGGATTACTGGGTGGTGATCTCTTTCCTCTCTGCTGTCTACTTTTGTGGGAGAATGCTGTGGGAAATGGTGTCAAAGGCTTTACTGAAGTCCAGGTAAATCACATCCACAGCCTCTCCCTCATCCACCAAGCAGTTCACCTTGCCATAGGACATTAGGTTAGTCAAGCAAGATCTGCCTTTCATAAACCTGTGCTGAATGGGCCTAATGCCCTGGTTTTCCTGTACATGCTATGTGATGGCACTCAATATGATCTGCTCCATAACCTTCTCTGGCACTGAGGTGAGACTGACAGGCCTGTAGTTCCCTGGATATTCTTTCCAGTCCTTCTTGTAGATGGAGCATCATATTTGCTGGTCCTTTTCTAGTCAGCTGGGACCTCCCCAGTTAGCCAGAGCTGCCCATAAATGTTTGGAAGTGCCTTGGCAAGCTCTTCCACCAGCCCAATAGACTTTTGCATGTTTAAGTGGTGTAGCAGGTCACTATTTCCTTTTGGATTATGGGGGCTTCATTCTGCTTCTCATCTCTGTCTTCCAGCTCAGTGGACTGGCTACCCAGAGAACAATTGGTCTTACTATTAAAGACTGCAGCAAAGAAGGCATTAAGTACTGCTGCCTTTTCTTTATCATTTGTCACTATTTTTCTTCCTGCATCCAATAAAGTAGTGAGATTATCCTTATCCTTCCTTTTGTTGTTAATGTATTTATAGAAACATTTTTTAATTGTCTTTTGCGGCAGTAGCCAGATGAAGTTGGGCTAGCTGGGCTTTTGCCTTTTTAATTTTCTCCCTGCATAACCTCACAACATATTTGTAGACTGATCCATGATCAAAACCCCCAAAATTCTGGCGATGACACCAGTCACAGACCCAGGTATTGATCAGCTGGGTCATTATGTTTCTTCCAGCATAATTTCCTGCAACTGGAAGGATAGAGGAAAAACCTACTTGTGCCCCTGATCCCTTAACCAGTTGTCCCAAGGCCCTGAAGTGTCTCTTGATTGCCCTTGGACTTCTTAGTAAAATTTCAGTGCCTCCTGCATGAAAAACGATAATGGATAATTATCCAAGGGCTGTACCAGCATAGGAAGTTTTCTCACCATGTTTAACCCAGGCCCCAAGGAGGCAGAAGACTTCCTTAATAAATGGGTCAGGTTGGCATATTGGGCCTTCTGTTCCCCACAGAAGACAGTCTCCTATGACAATAAGCCATCTTTTTTACTTAATGGAAGTGTTTTTTACCAACTTAACCTTAGTGACACCCCAACCTAGATGGACCATCATCCTCATCATTGTTCAGTTCCACTTGCAGACCCTCATACTTTTGTACAAAGGCACCTGGAAAGGTGAGGTAGTGTCCTGGGTTACAATGTGGGCTGTAACTAAATTATGTATTCTACTCCCATCTACATCATTCTCGATGAACTGTTAATAATGAGTTGTTTGCAATAGCTGCCCAGTGCACACCTGATCCCTCAGGCGACAAGCTGGGCGTTAGATGAGAAGAGGCAAACACTTTGAGGCGTGGTAGTGTTTCTTTATCTTCACCATAGCTCAGCTGTGATAACTCCCCTCTGGGGAAGCAGCAGTACCCCCTATCTTGAGGGGGTCATCTCTGCTAAGGGGCCATAATGAACTGAATAGGCACCAGCAGAATAGGCAGCTGGAAGGACTATCAAGGACTCCAAAAATCTCCTATGACTCATAGGACTACATCATTCCATTGTGAAACTCCCTGCCCTGGGGGAGGTACCACCTGAACCTGGTGGCATATAATTTCAATGTTTGGGGGCATGGGACACCATCACCACTTGACAGACCCAGAGGAAGACCAGACCTTACACAGGACCACTGCTTTTCAACAAGACTGCAACCACTGCTTAATCAGACTGTGACCACCACCCTGACCAACAGGATGCCAGATTGTACTCTGACTTTTGTGGGTTTAAGCCAGTTTTTCTGTATCATTGTATTTATTGTAATCTTTCTATTAAATTATAATTCCAACCTGAAATCTCTCTCAAGGTATTTGTGTGGGGTTCATTTCTCCTGCTGGTTTACTTTCAAACCAGCACAGGTAGTCACAGAGAAGGTACACCTGCTGAGTCTGGTAGGAACTCGTCACCATTCCCTCCTATCCCTTAAGTCACCACATTCTACCAGGTGGAGAGAGGATAGGGAATCTTCTGTATCACGTGTCCTGTCTACCTGACAGGCCTGTCCCAGGGAAGGTAGGGTGCAGTTCCAGTAGTTGATCCCCCTCTCAGACTCCCTGATCTCAATGTACTCACCTCCTCCCAGAGCTCTGCCATTAAGCAGAAGAGTTCCTCTACCTGAGCACATCCCACAGGTTTACTCACTGCAGCCCTCCAGTGCTGGCATAAAGAGTAGGGCACACCCTAAAGCCTGGCACCTGGGTTGCAGCATGTTCCCATCAGAGCTCTGTCTGGGAATCCGCATCAGTGCAGAATTTAGAGGGGACACGGCCTTCTGCCGGGTAGATACCATTGCTCCCTTCCATGCAAACTGCTGCACCATGCCCCTGCTGATGCACCACACTCTGTTAAACTGCTGTGCAACACCCTTGCTGACACACTATGCCGTGTTTGCATCGCTCCTGGTCGCTAGTGCTCCCTAGGAGTTTTTTTAATAGGTGTGGGTGCTTGTCCACAGTTGCTTCTGGTCCTGCCCGGGTCTCATCAGCTGCTCTCGCATGATCTGTGTGCTCCTGGTGGGTCTCTCCACTTCCACGAGGCTTCCTCGGTTCAGGAATCCCACTTCTACATCATGGCTAGTGTTCTGCTGTGGATCATGTAGAGCACCAAAGCTGCTCACCTAATCTTTTGTTTGACAGACCTTTAATACCAAAGCAAAGTTGGAATCAAGTACAAGGGCATAAACTGGGATACTGAGCCTATTTTAAAATATACC
Organism: Promerops cafer; assembly: GCA_013398275.1. Lineage (NCBI taxonomy): Eukaryota > Metazoa > Chordata > Aves > Passeriformes > Nectariniidae > Promerops > Promerops cafer. The sequence continues at coordinate 33,101 of VZSE01014226.1, read as the reverse complement.
AAAATAGACTGACACACTTGGTCAATTTTCTTGGGTGATGGTATCTCTTCCTGAGCATGCTTATTGCAGTGTGACTTAATTGCCAACTTGGGCTACTAGAAAGTATTGCAAAACAAGCAATGGCCAAACTCTTAAAACTCTTTCTAAAAGTGCCCTACTAGGCATATTGTTTTTTTCTGGGAAGAATGGAGGAGTGAGTGAGGAACAGTTAAACTGATCAAAATGTAGATGTTACTGTCTGAAGATAAATGATGGTTCTGAGTGGTTCAGTGATTGCGGCATAAATAATTTTGGGGGTTTTTGTGGGCAAATATAATCTTTAAGAAGAATTACAAGAAAAGAGCAGAAGGGCCACCAGCTGCATGAAAAAAGATTTCCAAAATCCATAATACCTGTAGAAATGTGAGCTGATAAAAACAGGTTAATGTCAGATAAAATTAGGTCATGTCAGGTTGTAGAATTTACTCTTGAAAAGACATAAAATCTATCCATAGCACAAAACTATGGTCTGAAAAAAATCAAAGTGGGTTTCAAAGCATATTTTTATTTGTTAAGTCACAGTTAAAAAAAAAACAAATCAAAAACAAACATCCACCTTAAGATCAATGACAAAGTAACGTTAAGTTTTGTGGATCAAATGGGTCTTTGTAGTATGAAGGTCAATACTGCAGGCAGTACTTCCTAAGCAAAGAGCTGTTAACGGATAACATCACTATTGTTTCCAGTTCTTACAGTGCTACCAAAGAATCTGAAACAGAAAATGTAAAATATCATCAAATTCTGAAATTGTGGATGCTTGGAAGTTTGGTCAGACTAAAGTGAATTATTAATGTTAAACTCCATTTTAAAGAGGAATATATACTAAAACAATAACAAAAATGTCCTTCAGTGGGAACAGCAGAAAAAAAGACTTGTCCTGGTTTAGGGCAAATTTAGGAGAAAAACCTCTAATGGGGTTCCTCTAGAAAGCAGATTCAATTGGCCCCTCCCCCAGTTGGTTCAGGAAAATATTTCCTTGGAGTAAAGTGGAAAAAAACTGTTTATTTAATGGGCAAAGCATTCACCAGCACAAAAAAACCCCAATATTAAACAATAGAACCTCTCGCCGCTCCAAAAGAGATGTCAGACTCAGAAAGTCCCTCCGTGGGCTGTAGCTCGGCTCGCTCAGTCTCCTCTCAGTCTCTCCGGCGCTGGAAATGCCGCGGCCCAGGCCCAGTCCGGTGGGCCACAGGTGCGAGCTGCCGGTGCTCTGCTGGGTGTTCGGTCCAGAGCAGGTTTGAACAGTTCCAAGGAAAAGGAAAAAAAACCACAGTCCAGGGAACTTCTCTGCCTCAGCTAGCTAAAACTAACTAACTAACAGCAAAAAAGAGAGAGAGAGCTCTGTCCCGCTGTCTGTCCGTCCGTAGACAACACAGTCCAGGAGCCGGAATGTGGAGGAGTGAATGCAGTTTCTGATAACAAACTCGGTGCTTCTTCTCTGCCCGCCTTTACTCTCAGATGCAGTTTTAAAGGAGCAGAACTTATTTCTGGGTTAGGTAGACGAATGGGGATACAATTCAACATCACCCCAGGACAAGACTACAAAAAAATCTTTGAGAGGAAGACTGATCTTAAAGTGGAGCTATGTTACAGAAATGTAACTGAGTAGTAAGTTTAGTTGTTGTAGGAAAAGTTAGATCTAAAATTGAAAGATAAGTAGTCATTACAATGATAATGCTATTAAAGAAAATTAAAGCTTGGCAGACAAAAGTGTGTGTTTCTTTGCATGTAATCTGAGCAGTTAGCAACTATGATTCTTATTGATTACCCTTTTTGGGGACTGACAGTTGCATGAGTGGTTTGCAGTGCTTTGGTCTGTGAATTGGGTCATGATAGGTGATTACACTGAACACTGTAATAGCGTAGCAAAAACATATCTGATAGATCCTCAGAACACATTTGATAAAGTTTGAATAATTGATTTTTGTTTGTATCGCATCATAGTTTTTAGCCAGAGGTTAAATCCAAATTTCCAGATTCCTGAGAACCCTCAGAGAGATTATGCTTTTCCCCCCAGTTATTCTGCTAGTGAAGTTTTCTTGTTCTTCCCTCTTTATTCCATCATAAGGGCCCACTGGCAAATCTAGCTGTACCTTCAGGACTAGAATATTAAAAATTTTCTTTTTTGGAAAGGAGCAGGGAGAGACCCTAGCTGTCTGAAGTACTTGCTTCTAATCTTGTAAAAGCTGGACATCGTTGTTAAATATAGGATATTTAAATACAGAAATATTTGTGAGCTACCTTTGTAGGGATTTTCATCTGCCCCTAACAATGGGAGTAGTTTGAGAGTTGTGGGATAACTTATGAGATGCAGGTAATTAAGCTGGGAAGCATCACAGAATCATAGAGTATCCTGAGTTGGAAGGGACCAACAAGGATCATCGAAGTCCAACTCCTGACCCGGAACAGGACACCCCAAGAGCCACACCATGTGAGTAAGAATATTGTCCTGACACTGTGCCGGTAGGAATCCCCAGCTAGCTCTGCTACCGGCTGTGCCAAAATGCCTTTCCCAAGATTGCCAGCAGTCTCAGGAACCAGTGCAGTTCAAAGCTATTCCTCTACAGCTGCAGATGCTATGGTGTCGAGGTTTCGAGGCAAGAACTTAGAGAAGGCTCTGTCTCGTTCAGTTTCTCAGGTTTATTGTCCCAAGCCAGGGGATGAACAAGAAGAGAGAGAGAGCGAAGCCCGCTCTTACATTTAAACCCGGAGGGCGTTAGATTCTTTACCAATCAGGTCACAGTGGGGAAGGGAGAAAGGTGAGACCCATTTCTAGCACCCTATAGGAAGGGCATGGGGAGTGGAAAGCGTCAAGTGGACCAACTGGACACCAAGGCATAGGGAATTCTCTCGAACTAGGGGTAGGAACCAGGTGAGATTGACATTATGTAAATAAAGTAACAGGTGTGTCCAGGGGGTAACTGGCAGCAGGACTAGGGAGGGGAAAACCCAGGGTGAAACCAAAACCATCAGGGGGTAACAGGAATAAACCATGGGGAGGGGGACCCACCACCACATTGTCCAAGTACTTCTTGAACTCTGTCAGGCTTGGTGCTGTGACTACTGTCCTGAGGAGCCTGTTCAAGTGCCCAACCACCCTCTGGGTGAAGAACCTTTTTTTCTCATATCCAGCCTAAACCTCCTGACACAACTTCAGGCCATTCCCTTGTTTGACCAGCTGGCGATGCTGTGCCCGTTGCACCCCAGGACACGGTTGGCCCTCCTGGCTGCCAGAGCACACTGTTGAGTCATATTCAGCTTGCCATCGATGGGGACCCTCAGGTCCCTTTCTGCAGTGCTGCTCTCTAGCCTCTTGTTCCCTAGACTGTACATAAAACCAGGGTTGCCCCGTCCCAAGTGCAGAATCCGGCACTTGCCCTTGTTGAAGTTCATATGGTTGGTGATTGCCCAGCCCTCTAATTTGTTGAGGCTTCTCTGCAGGGCCTCTTCCCTCGAGGGAGTCAACAGCTCCTCCCAATTTAGTATCATCAGCAAACTTACTTCGTATTCCTTCCAGTCCTGTGTCCAAGTCATTTTTGAAAATGTCGAAGAGCACGGGGCCTAAGATGGATCCCTGCGGATCCCCACTAGTGACTGATCACCAGTCTGATGTCACCCTCATCACAGATTCATAAAAATTATCTTGTGTTTGTGTCCTGGTTTCAGCTGGGACAGGGTTCATTTTCTTCTTAGTAGCTGGTACAGTGCTGTGTTTTGGATTCAGTATGAGAATAATGTTGATAACACACGGATGTTTTGGCTGCTGCTCGGCAGTGCTCACCCTGAGTCAAGGACTTTGCAGTCTCATGCTCTGCCAGCGAGTAGGTGCACAAGAAGCTGGGAGGGAGCACAGCCAGGAGAGCTGACCCAAACTAGCTAAAGGGATATTCCACACCACAGAACATCATGCTCAGTATATAAACTAGGAAAGTTACCCAGAAGGGGGCTGATCGCTGTTCAGGGATGGGCTGGGCTTCAGTCAGTACGTGGTAAGCAATTGTGCAGTTGTTTTTCTTGGGTTTAATTCCTCTTTATCTCTTTATCTTTATCTTTTTCTTTTTTTAAAATCTTTATTTCAATTCTTAAACTGTTTTTATCTCAACCCATGGGTTTTACTTTTTTCCAATTCTCCTCCCCATCCCAGCGGGGGCAGGGAAGTGGGCGAGTGGATGTGTGGTACTTAGTTACTGGCTGGAGTTAAACCATGACAGGTAGAGAACGGCATAAAAGAAAATGTAAAGACAAATTTTCTAGGCCACATTAGAAGACCTGAGAAAAGGTCTGTGGGGAAAAAAAACCCAGAATCAGCTGACTTGAAAAAAAACCAAATGTAAATTAATTGATCACATTTCATCCTTTTTTAGGAGATAGTTGTCTGAATTTACATGTGCCTGATGTTACTTATCAAAGAATTCATCTGGAGTGAAAAGAGGGAGCGGACAAACATGGAGGGCTTTGCACAGTGCTTCCTTTTCTGTGGAGGGTGGGAGAGTAGAAAGGAGAATACACCAGAATACGTAGGGAGAAGGGATAAATAAAAAGCAAAAAACCTCAGAGGGAGAGACGCAGTATGGCAAGAGTAGGAATACTGAAGGAGTGTATAGTCTCAGTCCAGATATAAATTAACACAAAATAAACTATGAAACAATATTTCACTCAAGAAATATTTTTCAAAATAAAGCTGTCTCCCCTGGAGACATGAACCTGGAAATCATTATGACATGAGAACTATAGGGAAGAGACAATATTATAACACAAACCTTGTCCTTAACTCTGTGCTGCTCTTGCTATCTCCCTCTCTCTCATGCTCTCTTGTATTCTGCCTCTCTCTCCCCTTCACATGCTCCCGTACTACTCCCATGCTAGTTTTCTTGCTCTCTCACTTTCTCGCTCTCTCAATTTCTCTGACACTTTCTCTCTTGCTTTCTCTCCATCCCATGCCTTTTCTCCGGCACTCTCTCACTTCATCTTTCTTTTGCTCCCATTCTCCTCTCACTCTCACTTCCTCTCAGCCTTTCCCTTGCTGTCAGTCACTCTTGCTCTCTCTCGTGCTCACTTTCTTCCTTGCTCATATGCTCGTGCTTGATTTCCCACTCTTGCTCTCACTGTTGCTCATTCTCATTTTCTTGCTCTCACTTTCTCACTTGCACTCTAACACTTTCTCTCATTCTAGTGCTTTTGTGCTCTTGCCTGCTGACTCACTCTTGTGCTTGCTCACTTTCTCGCTCTCACACTCATCTCGTGTTTGCTTCTGCTCACACACTCCCTCTTCACCTCTTATTTTCTTGCTATCACTCATCTTTCCTCACCTTGAGCTTGCTCCCTCTCACTCACTCACTCACTCACTCACTCACACTCTCTCACCTCCACTTTCTTGCTTGCGCACACTTTCTCACTCTCAAGCTTTCTCACACGCTCTTTCTTTCCATCAGTTTCTCTTGCTCTTGCTTTCTCTCTCCATCATTTGCTTTTTCACCCTCTTATGCTTTCTCTCTCACACATACTTGTACAAGTGCTTGCTTGTGCTTTCTCTCGCTTGCACTTAGTCACGTCGCCTTGCTCACATCTTTGTTATGAATGGAGACGAGAGCTTAGACAAGTCCTACCTTTGACTCAGATTTCTGGCAGTAGCTTTGTTTGAGGTGGCCTGTGCCCCAAATGTCTCTTGTTTGCAAGTTCTTAAGAATGGCCAATTAGGTCTATTACAAAATGAATTATTTATTGAATAGACACAAGTTTAACAGACAGAAGACTTTAAACAGACTACTTACTACACAGGATAAAACAAAAAGAACTACAAGAAGATAATATACAGTGCACAGTAAAAGGTACCTATATTACAGCTAGCGAAGAAATAGTATAGATTAGGAGTCAATGTAATTTACCACCAAATTGGTGATGGAGTACACATAGAATCCTTTCACTCAATTCCCAGGAAAGTATCAGTGGAATTTGCGTCCAAACTCCGGGGAGAAGTCCTACGTGTTTCCAAGGTGTGTGTAGGAGACTTCTGCCTCCATGAAAGTTTGTGTAGCTTTTATAGTTTGTGAAGTGTCTGTCAGTCAGAAATTCCAGCAGCTTATCTCCCTACATCCTGCTCTCAAGGCAAGTTGCTTATTGTCTCTCTGGTGTTAGAGATAACTTCTCACTGGACAGGCCTGGGCTATCTCAGCAATTCACGTGAGGCAGAAGAATGTCCGGAGCTATCGCACCAGCTGATGGACAGAACAGATAAGCTCTTCTGTTGTTGGGGGGGAAGTCCTGCCACAGTCTTACAGCCTGTTCAAGCTTTCTCTCATGCTCTTGCATTTCTTGCTTTCTAGCTCTCTCCCTTTCAAATATTTGTTCTCCCTCTTGGCTCTCATACTCTTGCTCTTAATCACTTTCTTGTGCTCCCACTCACTTCTGCCCAGTTTCTGGCACTCGCTTTCATGCTTTACCCCCTTCTTGCTCGATTTCTCATATTGTTGTGACCAGTACCCTCTACTCCTGACCCCTGGTAATATGGTTATAGAATCATAGAATCATAAAGGTTGGAAAAGACCTCCAAGATCATCAAGTCCAACCTTTGAACAAATATGACCATGCCCACTAAACCATATTGCAAAGGACGATGTCTATTCGTTTTCTGAACACTTCCAGGGATGGTGACGCGACCACTTCCCCAGGGAGCCTATTCCAATGCTTGACCACTCTTTCAGTAAATAATGTTTTTCCTAATATCCCACCTGAACCTCCCCTGGCACAACTTGAAGCCATTTCCCCTTGTCCTATTGCTAGTTGTTACCTGGGAGAAGAGGCCGACCCCCACCTTGCCACAACCTCCTTTCAAGTAGTTGCAGAGGGCAATAAGGTCTCCTCTGAGCCTTATTTTATTCAGATTGAACAACCCCAGCTCCCTCAGCCACTCCTCATAAGACTTGTGATCCAGACTCTTCACCTTCTTTGTTGCCCCTAATAACCAAATGGGCTACATCCTTCCTTTCCACTGCAACCAAATTGTTCTAAAATAAACCTGTCATTTGTATATAGACCAGTCATTCAGTGTCATTTCACTCTAATCCACCCCAAGGGATCTATTAACAAGAACCTCACTTACCCCACCTCGTAACAACAGTGAGACAAATGACCTCCTGGTGGCCAGGGACACCTCCACCATTGTCTGCTTCCTCTGAGGACTCAGGAAGTGACTTATATTCTTTCATGTCTCTTTGAGTCTAGATTATGATTGTTATTTTGATACAGCAAGCCAAGTATTAATATGTGACCTGATCTGCAGAGGGTCCAGGTGATTAGAAACCATAAGCTAAACAGTGCTGTAAAATTCTGTGCTACACTACTTATAAAATTGTGCTACACTTGTTCTGCTTGTAGAAATCCCGTGCTATTCTTAATATAAAATCTATGCTATGCTAATCATAACATCCTGTTATAAAAAAATAAAGCTTTCATTGGAACGACAACATAGATTCTTTTAGGCATCCTTGGAAGAATGATAACAGGACTGTCTGTCCCCCTTAGTGTTGGGTAATAGTTGGTTAAATTCAAACCATTTTATTATTCAGTATAAGGATACCACACCAAACCATAAAGATATTTATTATATGCATGGAACAGACAAACAGAGCTTAAGTGACTTTGTTCAAGGTCACAATGTATCTATTCATAGGATGTATTCTCTATCACTTTTAATTTTCTATGTTTTTATGTGTTTATAAATTATTTGCAAACATCTAGTATACTCTGGTCAGTATACTAACACCATCACTTCAGTGTTCTATACTATCCATAAAACTATAACCTGTTACCTGGATGAGAGCAAAGCATTAGGGTTGATCCTATGAAAACCATGCTAACATTCTTTGAATCAAATTTTTTATATTTTCCTTCTGAAGAAAATGACCTGCTCTACTGTGCAGTTCCTGGTGCAGACTGTCATTTCTCCAACGGACATGGAAACATCATGCCATAGCATCTGCTTCTTGACTGATTGTCTATGCAAGATCTCATTTTCTAAAAATCAAGAGAAATCACACGCCTTGCTTTCAGAAATACAGTCACTGAAGGTACACCGATTGCATCAGCATGTCTTCTGCCTCCCAACGCACAAAGAACAATCAACACCATCTGCTTGCAAGGAGAGTAACCATTTGAGCAAATACCACTCTAAATGCAGTATTATTGAGAATTATCAAGCAAAACTTTTGTCAAATGCTGGTATGTTTGGAAAAGGAAGAAAATCAATTCCGCAAGTATTATTGAGCCAAAAAGCCTCTTTGGTGTTAAATTAACTAAATGGTAGCATCATGTTTTGAATGCCTTGGAAAGAATCAGCTGTAAAAGATTCCACTTTCACATCAAAGTTCAAACAGGTAATTTTAAAAGCTCATTAGTCTGAAGGTGTATGATGATTTCTTGAAAAGATGAATGAATAAAAATAAAGCAAAAAAAAAAAAGGCACAAATATTTGATCTGAAAATCTCACTGTTCTATTTCAGATAATGTTGCATGTCTACAATTATGGACTGTGGGAAGATTTTCAGGCTATTATCCAATGCATTCTTCAAAATACAGGCTAACATAACAGATCACCTTTAACTCAAGGAATTCGAACAGCAGGTAACTTCTTTCTGAAACCCAGGAAAGAGAGAACTTGTTTTTTATTAGAAGACCATTACTTCATGTAAATAATTTCCAATGTCATTTCCCACATATGCTACTGGAGACTCAGAAATATGCAGCCTAGCCCCTGGTCAACAAAGGAAAATATTTTGGATAATTCTCAGGGCAAGTCAATTAAAATAAGTGACTACAAAATTGATAGGTTTAGGTTATTCAATAACAACAGCAGATGTGTCTGACTGAAAGAAAAGGGAGACAGATTAATACTATCCCTTAGTAACTACCAGAAGCAAGCCTGAAGCAGCAAAAGGATGGTGCACTTGCCAAACAGCACCTGCAATAATGTAAACTCCACATTCTCCTGCCACATTCCCACTGCAAACCCAGCAGTTGGTATGCAGTGTTTTATAATCACATTTAAGCTTCCCCATGAGATGCACCATAGCCAAATATTAAAGTCAAAAAGAAGCCATTGAGCTTTTTGACACTGATGCCGAATTGCTTTTTGCCTTTTTTCTTTTATATATTCCCTATATTCTTTACACATATATATTTGTAGCTCTGCAGCCTATTATTGTATTCTAGCTAGTTTTCCCAGTACTTTTCCCTGCCCTGATAGGCAGAAAGACAAAACACATTCCAAGGCCCCTATCCTATCTTGGTTCTCCCTAGGAACCAAGGTTGAGACCAGCTCTTCGAGACATATTTTTATAAACAAAGTTTAGTTCCCATCTAAGGGGGGGGGGGGNNNAGGTCCCATAGGGGGGGGGGGGGGGGGGAGGATTCAGAGAGTGTTGAACTGGGGGAAATTGCATCACCTCATATATCTAATTGGTGATTTTTGTCAATTATGCTAATTTTCTAAACTTATAAATCTGTATTCACTCCATGTGGGGGTGGACATTTTGTGGACATTTTCCATATCTGCCCCTGGAGGCCTCCAATAAAGACCAGCCTTTGTATTACCTCCTATACTAATATTATCTCGCAAGTGTGTTGTTTCATTTCTGGGTTCTTTAAGGCATCAACACGACCGATTATTAACCAAGATATTTTTCATGTTCTTCCATGTTCTTTCTCCAGAGGTGGAAAGAGAGAGCAGCTTCTCCTCTTTAAACCTCATGTCCTATGCCAGTCTTACTAGAGAGGTGGCAGCAGTAGAAAACAAGCCCAAACAAGGAAAAATAGTGTTCAGCCAACATCCTCCTCTCCCCTCCAATAGCATCAAGTTGCAATGGGACTAATTTTTCTTCTCTTTCACATCAAATCCTTCTGTTGAACACTTACACCAGCAAACCTTTTGTCCTAATGCCTTATCTTTAATCATTCTGCCATTTCTTGTTTATGCATTACAATATGTTGTATTGTTTCAGACAGCATACCCACAGCATACTCTATGTATTTTACAGGCATTTTCAGCTTCTGCAGTTCACAGACTACCTTCTGTAATCTTCTGCAAGTCAAAGTTACTTGTAAACATTTAGTGTATCAATGGAAAAATAAGTCTTTAAAAAGCAAATTTTAAAAAACCAAACAGCTGTTTTATTTCATAGTAACTCAGAAATCAATATCAATCAATCTCTCTCTCTCTCTCTCTCTAATAAACACACTAAGATGATCATAAATTGCTCTTTATGCACACATGTGGTGGGTTGAACTTGGCTGGTCACCAGGTGCCCACCAAGTTGCTCTATCACTCCCACTCCTCATCAGGACACAGGAGAGAAAATGTGATGCAAAGCTCATAGGTCAAGATGAGGACAGGGAGATCACTCAGCAAGTACCATCATGGGCAAAACAGACTCGACTTGGGGAAGATTAATTGAATTTATTTAAGTTCCAATTAATTACTGAGTAGGATAATGAGAAATAAGAACAAAGCTAAAAACACTTTCCCCCAAACCCCTCCCTTCTTCCCAGGCTCAACTTCACTCATGACTCTTCTACCTCCTCTCCTCACTGAGTGATGCAGGGAGGCTGGGGAACAGTTCATAATGCTTTGTCCCTGCCACTCTTTCCTCCTCATGCTGTTGTTCTGCTCCAGCATGGAGTCCCTCCCATGGGATACAGCCCTTTAGGAACTGCACCAGTATGGGTCCTTGCCACAGAGTGCAGTCCTTCAGAAATGGACTGCTCCAGCACGGGTCCCCTGCAGGATCATAGGTCCTCCCAGAGAACCTGCTCTGGTGTGGGCTCCTCTCCGCAGCCTGCAGTTTCTGCCAGGAGCCTGTTCTGACATGGGCTCTCCATGGGTTGCAGTGTGGATACCTGCTCCAACATGAGGTCCTCCATGGGCTGCATGGTGTCTGCAGAGTTGTTTCTCTCACTTTTTCAGCTTTGCCTTTGTTTCTCGCTGTCCTACCGTATTTTTAATTGGAAATAAATTAAGTTCATCTTCCCCAAGTCAAGTCTGTTTTGCTCATGACAGTAACTGCTGAGGGTTCTCCCTGCCCTTACGTTGACTCACAAGGTTTTTAATTGTATTTTCTCCCCCCTCTCATGCTGAGAAGGGGGAGTGAGAGAGAAGCTGGACGGGTACCTGGCAACCAGCCAAGGTCAACCCACCCCCTAGAATGCTTCTTCTGTCCCAGGTATGGGAAATATTTTGAAATTATAATATGTCACTGTTAACGTCTTCAGAACGTGATTAGTCTTGCCATAACATTATTGAACACTAAGCATCTAGTGATCTACTATAATAAATTGCATTCCACGATTCTGGCAATGCTAAGAATAAAAGCAGCAATGTTGACATAATATCTACATTCTGTTTGTAAGATAAGCTATTTTCCTCCATAACAAATTGAGAAGTAAAACAATTAATAACTTCCAAAAGTAACCTGACCATAGCAGTCAGCTTGCATTTTAACTGCTGATTTATGTCAACTAGCTGTCACAAATAACTTCCCTAAACAGTTTCCAAAGTGGGCAAACAGGGAAAGAAAGAGGAAAAACAACATGCCTGTTTCTCGCTTTCACTAGCCTTTCTCTCTCCCTCTAGCTCTTTCCTCTATCTCACCTTTTCATTCACTCTCAATCTCCTCGCACTCACATTCTTGCTCTTGCTTTCTCCCTCCATTCTGCTGCCCCTTCCTTTCGCATTCTCCCTTCCTCTAGCTCTTGCTCTCACACCATTTCTTGCTTTCACTCCACAACGTTCTCTTTTCCCCTCTTGCTTTCTCTCTCTCGCTCAGTCTCTTGCTCTTGCCCCTCGCTTTCTCTCTCTCGCTTGCTCAGCATCTATCTCTCCCCCACTTATTCTCTCTTGAACTCGCTTGGTCCCTTGTGTGCTTCCTCACGCTTTCTCTCTCTCTTAGACTCCCCTGCTTTTGCTGTCTCTCTTGATTTGTCTGTCTGCTGTCCCTCTTCTTCCCCCCCTCACCATTTCTCCTCCCCTTCCTCTTTCTCTCTTCCCATCCAACTCTCTCACCCTCCCCTTTTTCTGTCACTCTAACTATTCAGCTTTCTTTCTTTCTTTCTTTCTTTCTTTCTTTCTTTCTTTCTTTCTTTTCTGTCTCTTTTTCTCTTTTTAGATTTGTTTTCTCTTTTTTCTTTCTTTTGTTTTATCTCTATTTCTTTTTCTTGTTTTTTCTTTCTTTTTCTTTTTCTTCTTCTTCTGGTGTCTCTTTCTTGTTCATTCATTCTTTTTCTTTTTCTCTTTCTTTTTCTCATTCTTTCTTTCCTTTCTTTTTTCTTTTTCTTTTTCTCATTCTCTTTCCTTTCATTTTTTCTTTTTCTTTTTCTTTTTCTTTTTCTTTTTCTTTTTCTTTTTCTTTTTNAATATTCACCACCCTCAAGAAATCTCTTCTGCTCAAATTTGGCTGGCCCCAAATATCTTGCAGAAAGGTTATTACTGAGTGTTTTAATTCCCCCTCCAGGCCTCCACAGCTATGAGTTCTCATTTCCCTTCCCTTCCCTTCCCTTCCCTTCCCTTCCCTTCCCCCTTCTTTGTAGCTCTGTTCCGCTCTTTCTCATTTTTTTTCAATTCTATCTCTCCATCTCTTTCTCACCTCCTATCTATTTCTTCTCTCCTTCTCCCACCATTTTTCTTTGCCTCTGCTGTGGGTTAACCCGGATAGGCAGCTAAGCCCTACACAGCCACTCACTCACTTCCCCAGTGGGAGGAGGAAGAGAGTTGGAAGACGTAAAAGGAAGAAAATGCATGGATTGAGATAAAGATAGTTCAATAGGGAAAGCAAAAACTGTATGCACAACCAAAGCAACATAAGGAGTTAAGTCATAACTTCCCATCTTACTTTTCCAGGAAAACAGGACTTCATCATGTGTAACGGTTACTTGGGAAGACAAATGCCATATCTCCAAACTTCCCCCCTTCCTCTTCCTTTCCCCCAGTTTTTATTGCTGAACATGATGTCATATGGTCTGGAATATCCCTTTGGTCCTTTGGGGTCACCTGTCTCAGCTGTATCCCCTCCCAGTCTCTTGTGCACTGCCAGTCTACTCACTGGGGATGGGCAGAGTGAGAAACAGAGAAGGTCTTGATGCTGTGTAAGCACTATTTAGCAATAGCTCAAACATTGGTGTGCTATCAACACTATTTTGGTCACAAATCCAAAACATAGCACCGTACGAGCCACTAGGAAGAAAATTATCTCCATCCCAGCCAAAACCAGTACATCACCTTTCCTTGATCTTGCCAATTCCCCAACAACATTTTTTCACTTTTTTTTTTTTTAAAGCAACAGGACAATAAAAGTCTAACTGAAAAAATACATTTTTCATAGCTATTTTATTTACAGTACTCTCAATAAATTTAACTCGCAAACACAATAAATGAAAGCTCTTATCAAACAGAATATCAACAACTGTAACTGTTGTTAAAAGACATTTATGGCATCCCACTGTGTTTTAGTAAAGTTTTACCAATGAAAACATTGAAATTGACTACAATACTACAATAAGCGTTGTGGCACAAACTTCTCTACGTAGGTCCTTCAGATTAAAAACCAAAGCATTCCTGACAATCTGTGACACAGTGAAATCCAAACAGTACTCAACATATCAAAGACCAGGAAGCTCCATTCCATTAAATATTTAGATCCTTCAAATACAAAACCAAAGAAGAAAACCAAGACGGATGGACAGAACAAACAAACCAAACAGAACAACCTTACCTTTCACAAGCTCGGACAGTCCACGCAGCAATTATCCATAATGAGATACTAAAAACCAACAGTACAGTTCCTGGACATATTGTCATTAAAGTCTTCATAACAAAACGGGTATTGAAGTTTATCTTATTTAATGCTCCAATGCTTCTAGATGATGCATCAGTGAAAAGTTTGCTATGCAAAAGCATAACTCTGGCAATAAGATACAGCCTTAAGAACATTGGTATAGATAAAATAATATCCACATCAGCTGTTGTTGTGGATGGAGCATAAGAAAAGGCAAGTCGGGCTGTCCATGTGAATGTATAGTTCCCAGGTATGGGATGTATAGCACATACAAGCATTTCCAAGCAGATAAAGAAAATACGCTCGTAAGTCATGGCTATTCTCCAGTCATCTGCTCCATTGTCCACCATGAATAACTGAAATGATAAAATACAAGGTTAACTTTAGTATGCCATTAACAAACCTTGTTATGATTACATCTTAAAATACCATTGTTTTCAGAGCTGCTAATGACCACTAAAACCAAAATAAATATGCCATTTCAGCAAATGACATTACTAAGTCACTACTAAGTGAATGCCATTTTAGGTAAGCCAAAAAGAATGGTTTTGTGAGCTATTTTTTAAACTTTATATGAAACTGAATTTCCACATATTATTATTTACTAAGATTTTTTTCATATTTTTGTTTATTCATAATTTTTGATAAAACAAAACTGCCAATTTAAAACTCATCCCTTCAAAATCAATTTCTTAATCAAAGTTCTTAGAATTAAGAAGAACTTTAAAAATGTTTTTCAGGATAGAAATCTAAATTACAAATTGAAAATACTTTCTGCAGTACAATGTTAAGACTTCTTTAGAGCACATCAGTGCTTCAGACTGGAGAGATTATAGCTTCAGTAGAACTATTCAAGCTTTCTTCAAACTTCAGCTACCAATATAGACCAATGCAGGCTGCAAAACCATCCAAGAAACTACATAAAGACTCTAAAATATAATCCATAATGAAAAATCAGTTCAACTGTACCTCAACTGCTAGCAACACCTGAGCTAGCTGTTTTAAAGCTAGGTTGACCATGTCTAAATGAACTGTAAGCACACCTGAAAAAAAACATGAAAAGCAGAGGCCTGCAAAAACTAGAGTGGCCTTGGTGAGGTCTATTAGTAGCTGAAAATTAAATGCACATGTATGTATGTAGGTCCCTGAAGAACTAAAGCCTTCAGTTTACCACCCAGGAACAAAAGTAATAAACCACTTCACACTGTTTAGTAAATGTTGTTCATGAAGATTTACTAACTAAATACCTAATTGAACAATATTTGTTACTTGTAGAGAGTAGGGATATGCAAGGTAACGTCTAAAAAAAGCAACAGGAGAAGACCTTCATACCACTTCTAGTCTGAATCTAGACAAGGCTGTTCAGAAAATATGTAATCGGAGATAAAAAACTTTTGCAGGATTTTTAAAATTAGATTATTCAAAAACTTAGAAGTAATTTAAGGGGTGAGAAGATGAAATGCACATTCCTTCTGAATGTAAGAAAGTATTTCCAGCGTGCCACACACCATATACAGAGTCAAACAAGCAATTCCTCTTCTGCATTGCTTTTTGCCCCTTTCCATCCTTCAAGAGTTTAGAAATGCAAGCCTGAGCTCTCTGTATATATCCTTCAGGGATCCCAAACCCCATTCTACATCTTCCCCCCAACATATTCAGTTTGTCTTCCAGAAGACTGCTCCAGTTCTTTGTTTAAGAAAGCGATAACAAGTTAACTTTACTGTAGTTGGAGTGACATGGAAAGAAAGATGTTAACCACAGTAAGAAACAAACAAAACAGAAAAAATTCTTTTATTTTTAGACCTGTTTTTTGCTCCTTCATGTTCCTTCTCTTTATCTTCGGTATAGTTCTTACCCCCACTGCAATACTATTAAAGCCAAAGAAACAGTGTTGGATTAAGCTAAGGAAACACACTAATTTCAATGTATGCAACATGAGCGCATACACTTTTCTTTTGCCTGTGGTCTTTCTGAAGACTTTGTATGCTAGATATAAAAATGAAATTCATACTGGTAGGAAGGCAAACCTATCTATTCATTTATTAACAAAACACAGATGGTTTGCACTTAGCAAATGTACTATTTGATATAAAAGGCCAAACTTTCAAAATACAGTGAGGCTTAAGTGCATTTGATTCTTGTGATTAGCCTGCAAATGCTGTCAGTCAGATCACACAAATGGTAAAACAGCTATAAAGAAGTTCAGGTACTTAGAGCATCCAGGACACAGATTAATAGGAACCAGTAACAGAAGGTAGAAAGCATCAGAAGCTACAGAGGAACACAGATCCAGTACAAGTATTCCTATTTTAAAAAATAGTAACATTTCAAAAACATATTTATGAAGTAAATTTCCATACAAATCTGTGTCTAAATTCAGTCCATGAAATACAGGAATATCAAACATTCTGGAACAAAATAGGCTGTGGATAACAGGTCAGCTGGGATGTACTGAAAATAGTTAGAAATTAGTACAGGATTTCACACACATTTTATATGCTTGCAATTATTCAACCTACTAAATGCAATTGTTAACATTTAATTTGGAAAATGCAGTGGTATTTGCGTGTTCCTTCTTGCTTGGTTGTGTGCATTTACTATTTGGAAAGCAAGGAGGGAAAATGAATAAAGGAGAGAAAGAACACCTGAACAGCACAATTTAAAGGGGGTGTATGTGTGTGTATTTTAAAAATTTATATATATATATATATATATAT
>VZSE01014225.1:0-10097 GCA_013398275.1 Promerops cafer | reverse complement strand
GCCAGCACCCTCCCCTTGGCCCCCAGCATCCTCTGAGCATCCCTGAGCGACTCCCTGCAACCCGCAGCATCCCGCGCATCCGTGAGCATCCCCCTTGCTGCCTTTAGCATCCTCCCCATGGCCTCGAGCATCCTCTGAGCATCCCTGAGCATCCCCCTGAAACCCAGAGCAACCCGAGTGTCCGTGAGCATCCTCCCCGTAGCCTTCGGATTCGTCCCCATGGCCTCGAGCATCCTCTGGGCTTTCCCCAGCAGCCTGGAGCATCCCAAGCATCCGTGAGCATCCTCCGAGTACCCTGTGGTGAAGTGCTCAGGACCACTTGCAGTGGCTTTGTCAGGCTGCTTGCCCTCCTCTTCTGCCACTCAGTTCTTCTTTAATATATCACCATCAATTTTGCCTTTGCAGTCAGCTGATTTTGCCCCCCCACATTCCTGAATGAAAACAAGCAGGTCAAGTTTTACTCATCAGAGAGCAGTTCCAGTTTCTCCTCTTTATTACGGAAGTTCTTGGCTTTATATGCTGAACTAGGACTACATAATTTCCGGGGGTTTTTTTCAGGCCACACAGTAACTTGATTAATTTTAATCTCAGCATTTTAGAATTATGAAATGGTTTGGTTTGGAAAGGACCTTAAAGCCCGTCCCATTCCACCCCCTGCCCTGGGCAGGGACACCTTCCACCATCCCAGATTGCTCCAAGCCCCATCCAGCCTGGCTTTGGACACTTCCAGGGATCCAGGGGCAGCCACAGCTGCTCTGGGCAGAGGTTGGAATGTCTCCTTGTGGATTTTATTTTAACATGGTCCAAAGGAATCCCATCCAGGCTGCTGCCCATCATTGGGATCTCCCAGTCCTTCCCCATCCGGACCCATCTTCTCCCACCCAAGAAGCACAAGTTCCCAGTGGAAACTTTCTCTATCAGCCCAGCCTGCAGTTGTTGGTGTTCTGTGCCCCTCCACCCTGGGGGATGTTTTTCCAGGCTCACACTGGGGACAGAACCATGCTGTGGACCCCTCAGAGTGTGGAATCTCAGCCAAGCAACATCCTCCTCCTGTAGGAACCAGCCCCTTGGCCTGGCAGGGATCAGAGCATGCGGGGATGGGCAATGTCAGAGTGGAGCCTCTCGATTTTCCTCTTCTGAGAAGGCTGGGAGTGAATGCAAATCCCAGTCGGCAGGAGGGGGATCCAGCCTTTCGTGAGAGGATGCTGGAAGTTACGTCTGTGCAGAGCACAACTCGTTCCTGTAATGAACCAGAGCAGAGTCCAACTCATCCACGGCTCGAGTTCTTGGAAGCGCCCAGGTTTACAGTAAGGATGCGGCCGGCTCCCGCCTCACTCCGAGCCAACCCCTGCTGGATGGGCTATTTTTGTCACCCCTTGAGTGCTCTGGACGTTCGAAGGGCCCCAGTGCTTTCATGTTTAATAGAGCCATTAATGAATGGCAGCAGTACAGCTCACGGAGCAGCCCGGCGCATGCCCCGGGTCACCCGGCACGGGACACGCGCTGCCGGCTCTGCTTCCTCCAGCAAAAGCCATTACACTCCCTCCTCCCCGCGAGGGAAGGATCCATTTGGAAGCACCTGATGCTCCCCTTGGCTTGTTCTGCACTTGCCATGTGCCCAGGCAAAGGCAGGTTTAGCAGCTCTTGTTTCACTGCAGCCACACTCCAACATGGGCTCAACCTTCCCAGCCAGGAATGGAAGATTTTCTCATTCCCAGGGCTCTGCCTGAAGTCTCTTTTCTGTGTGTTTTTGGCGTGACTTGGAGAAGTTGTCACCCTGATAAACTCTCCATGAACTGAACTCTTTCCTCCCAGGAATGATCCCTGCTGACAGCCAGCAGCTCTGTCCGCAAGGCGCCGCAACCCTTGGGATCCAGCGCGGCTCCGGATCTCCAGCAGAGCGCACGTTTCCTCTCCCAAGTATTTTTAAATATCTTTCCAACGAAACAGCTGATAAGCAATTTGTCTTCTATTTATATTCTAAGTAAGTAAAGATAATTTTAGGATTCTTCTTCCCCTCGCAGAAGTCGATGCTCCGCAAATACTGTAGCACGTCAGCGTGCACATGGCACCGTGCTGCTCCAGGGTGGGCTTGTGCCAGGAACTCCTCCAGAGGAGCAAAATCCTGCTTATTTTTGGGAGACAAAAAACTTTTGAACAAGTCCTGGTTCCTAGGGAAGTCTTGTACAGCCTCACAGGAGTCTGAGATTTCAGCCTCTCGGGTCATTTCTATAAGCTGCAGCTGTTTATCGACCCTGGGCAGGGTCCAGCTGACCCCAAGCCCTTTTGGAAACCCAATTTTTATGTTTTTATTTAAACCCTCAGATTTTAGCTCCAGCATCACATTTCCCAACCACACAGACACAGCTGAGCCATCCCAGTGCTCGGATGAACCCTCAATGATGTCATTCCACATTTGCTGAGGGGAAGGGGAATGGGATCATCATTGAATCACAGAATCCTGGAATGGTTTGAGTTGGAAGTGACCTTAAAGGTCATCCAGTCCCATCCCCTGATGTGGGCAAGGACACCTTCCACTGTCCTGGGTTGCTCCAAGCCCTGAACACCTCCAGGGATGGGGCAGCCACAGCTTCTCTGGGGAACCTAACCATAGGGATTTATCACATGGCTCTGCTGCTGAAAGGATTGAAGGTTTTCTTCTTTTATTTTGGAACAAAACCACTGTTCTTGTAAGAGGAAGGCTCTGCTGCAACTCCCATCCTGCTGGATGCTCGGGTTCTCCAGAGGGCACCTCCAATTTCTGCACTGCACCCACCATCTCCACCACAGCTCCAGAGCATGAACTGGGGTTTCTGGAAAACATCTCGAGGGACCCCACGGCTGAGGGGAGAGAGGAGGGAGCAACTGGAGGCATCACTTCTTCACCCCTGCAATAAACCCAGCCGAGCTCTCCACAGAGCCTCTCCACCCGATTTCATTCCTGCTGTGCTCTCACCTCCCACCACACACATTACTGCAGCCACTCAGGATTTGTGGCTTTGCAGAATGAGCTAAATGAATTTGATGTCCCAGAAAGAGGCACTTGAAAGCAAAACCGGTGGGGTTTAATGACAGCATTTTCCACATTTTTATGATAATGACTCTGGTGTTTATTGGAAGGTTAGCAACTCAGCCAGCAGGAAAACAAAGCAATCGGAGAGGCCAGCCCTGCGATGGGGCCTCTGCACTCTTGGGCATTAATGCCTGTTCTATACATGACATTTTTTGGCCATTTGGGCTCTCCAGCATCTCCCTGTGGGAGTATGAGAGGATGGAGGTGACATCACTTGGGATGAAGAGGAACAGAGCCTGCTCTCCTGCACTCTGCAAACCCATCCAACTCTGCTAATTGGGATCATCCTGTTCTTCAGGCTGGGAAACTGAGGCACGGAGTGTCCAGCACATTGCCAAAGACCACACAAGGAACAGAAGTTTGGCCCAAGTAACTTGGAGCCTCCTGCTCCTTGGGCCTTCACCTGGACACTGCCCAGCTCTGCCTTCCTGTGCAGGTTGGCCTTGAAGAGACGGACACAAATCAGCCAGAAGCAGCTCCACCGCTGTGAAATCAGCTGGAGGCACAAACCTGAAGCTGGAGGTTGGAGAAGGGATGAGTTCTGCTGCCCATCCCACACCAGGCAGTGCCCAGGGCGGAGCACAGCCGGTGCTGCTGGGAGGAGGTGACTTTCAGACAGGGTTGGAAGCTCAGCAGCTGAGCGAGCTGGGACTGCAGATCCCACTCAAAAAGGTGACATGATGGACACCCTGCCTGGCTGCCCAGATGGTGCTCTGATTCCCCCCTGCTCCATCTCTGCTCAGACACCACATTCCTGCACTTCCCCTCCCTTCCCAGATTCACATCCCTGCTGCCTCCTGCGTTACTTCAACCTGGGAGTGAGCAAAGATGGCAAGAAAAAGATATTCCCACACATGTGGCTCAGTAAATCCTGATGTTTTCCAACACCCATCCCACTGCTGAGCTCCTGGGGAATCAGAACAGTGTTTGTGTGGGGCTGGGGTGAGGCACTCAGCCAGGGGGACCCAAACAGCCTGGGTCCCTCAGCTGCTGTGGTGGCAGCATGCCAGAAAGCCCCAGCAATAACAACCTTTGCCATTTTCTTGCATCTCGAGTGTGTCCTTGTGTAACAAACTTGGATCACGGAGCAATTCCTGCCCCCAGTGATTCAGAACGTGATTAAATGCTATTTGTCTGTTCCTCTGAAATAAAGGAGCTGTAGTTGCTACAAACAAATTACGGTTTCAAGCTGTGAGGTAAAACACACCTTGACTCCCTGAGAAAGCTGCTGCAGGCTTTGGTGGCTCTGAAGAGAAAGAGGAAACAACAAGTGGTGTTTCCTAATGTTGCAGATCTTGCTAAAGTGCACTAAATTAATTATTTGACTCCTAAGAAACAACTCATTCCCCACTATTTTTAGCCTCACACACTATTTTAAGAGGTTTTGTCTTCAGGGTCCAGTCAAGTGGAAGTTAAACAGAAGGCAGTGAAGTCTCCAAAGGATAATAAACTATCTCAAATTACTTTGCTAATGGAACAAAGAGTACTGTAAATGTCACACAGTATAGAACAGGAGCACAAGAAACCTTTACACGAAACAATGGATCCATTAGCACAAAGGTAAGGAAAAAACCCCACAGACTTGTGGTTCTTGTGCAGAGCTTCACCGAGTTGCTGCTCCAAGCCAAGGGAATTTGCTTTCTCACTTGGATTCTGGGCTGAGCTCACGCCACAATCACCCACACTCTCAAGGCATTGATCCTTTAGGATTTCAAAGCCCTTTACAGACAATAGTTAAGCCCCAAGTGAATCAGTGGAATTATTTCTGCTTCAAACCGAGGTACAGAGAGGGAATCACTGAATCACTGATGGGAGACCAAAACCAAACAGAGGCCCAGACTCACCAAACCCACCGAGGGGTGCTCACCTCCAGCTTAATGAAGTTGTCCATCATCCTACAAGCTGCAGGAGTGACCCTTCACTCCTGGAGTGACTCATCAGCTGGAGAACCCAGCTCTGGTGGGGTCTCTTGGGTGAGAGGATGGACTGTGAGACACCATCGCCCACCCCGCCCTGTATTTTGCCTCTCCTGTGCTTGGCAGAAGATTAAAAGGCTCCAAACACATCAAGGGCTGCAGCAGCAGCATCACAGAGTGGTTTGTGTGTGACACAACACCACCAAAGAACCATGATGAGAAATTCCCCACGATGTGGGGTGACAGTGCTGCCTCAGGAAAACAGCAAAGACAAAAATTCTGAGAAGCAGGGAAAAGAGCAGGGAGAAAAGATGCCATGGGCTGGTATCTGAAATGTGAGCAGATCCTCAGCCCCCTCCAGTCCATGAGTCAGGCCTTCTCCTGGAAGTAATTCCCAACCCCACCAGCGAGTTAATACCCAGATGTGTGAAGTGCAGAGTAAATTTGGCTCTACTCTGCAGCGTTTGCTGCGAGGAGAAGGAGCTGAGAGATGAATCTTGCGTTTTGCAGTCCTGAGTTCTCTTAACCAAAGCCCACACAAGTCCCAAGAGCTCTCCTGTTTTCCTGAAATTTAATTAGGTGAGGCTCTCCAGCACACATGTGTGAGAATGGCTGGAGGGCTTGAAGGGGTGTAGATGAGAATAAATCTGCCTTCAGGCAAATCTGCACAGGCTAAGGTTGGAAAACTCCTCTAAGATCCCCGTGTCCAACCATCAACCCCCCCCTCCTTGCTCACCACTAACCCATGTCCCCAAGTGCCACATCCACACATTTTCTGAGTGCTTCCAGGGATGGTGACTCCACCCCTGCCCTGGGCAGCCTGTGCCAGGGCTTGACAACCTTTTCCATGAAGAAATTTTCCCTAATATCCAACCTGAACCTCCCCTGGTGCAACTTTGGACAAGGGCCTGGAGAGCCAGGACAAGGGAATGGCTTCCCACTGCCAGAGGGCTGGGTTAGATGGGATATTGGGAAGGAATCCTTGACTCAGAGGGTGGGGAGGCCCTGGCCAAGGGTGCCCAGAGAAGCTGTAGCTGCCCCTGGATCCCTGGAAGTGTCCAAGGCCAGGTTGGACGGGGCTTGGAGCACCCAGGGATAGTGGAAGGTGTTGGGGTTGGACTGGATAGGCTTTAAGGTCCCTTCCACCCCAAACCATTCCAGAATTCCATGCAATGAGGTACCTGTGAGAAGCCACTGCTCAGGGGCTGGCTGAGACTTGTTTTCCTGAAAACAAAACGCTGAGAAAATCATCACTTTTAGCAGAATCTTTATCAAATGAAGACAAATTTCCCCGTTCTGCACTGAGAGCCTGGGCTGCAAATGAGCCACGTCGGCACCAAGCTGGGAATGGGAAATTAATCCAAGGCTCAACCTTTAGTTCTACACTTGGACAGGATCTCAGTGCTGAACTATAAATATCGGATCTGTGGCTCTGGTGAGTGGAATGGGTTTG
Source organism: Promerops cafer (assembly GCA_013398275.1). Lineage (NCBI taxonomy): Eukaryota > Metazoa > Chordata > Aves > Passeriformes > Nectariniidae > Promerops > Promerops cafer. The sequence goes on along the minus strand of VZSE01014225.1, from coordinate 3,655 downwards.
TTGTGCTCATCTCCAGACTGATCAATTATTCCAAAGTGTATTTATTGCTGATGGAATGACTGGAGAAGGGCCTTTTCCTGCAGTTATTATGGGATATTTAGTGAGTAAACATGGAAATCAACTATCCCAAGTGTCAATATTAACCCTTTTTCTTGGGAAGGAAACATTCCCTGCCTGCCAACACATAGAACTAAGCACCAACTAAGATATTTAGCCAGTTAATTCTATAAAATTGTACTTCTTTATGTTTTGGGGTCACACTCAGTGCTAAGATCCGGCTTTCATTTGCAATCACCAGAGAAATAAACCAGCATCTTTAAATCATCAGCAAAGAATGATTCAATCCCTTCAAACAGGCTTATAAAAACCTCTCTGCACCACAAAATAAATGAATCTTAACACATGACTCACAGGCACCAGCAGGATGGTTCTCCAGAAGAGTGAGGAGCTGGAAACAGGATTTGGTGAAGTTGGAAGGTTTCAACATCAGCTTTTTAGCAATTCTTTGTGCTGCTTGATGATGGTGGAAATGCCAGGAGAGTGGGAATATCTTGTGTGATGATGTCAAAATGGAACAGAGAGTGGTTTTTTGGCATTTTACAGCTGTGGAAAGATGTGTCCCAACTGCTGGAAAAGTCATGGTAGCAGCAGAGCTGTGTTAGCAGAATCATGGAATCACAGACTGACTGAGGTTGGAACAGAGCTCCAACATCAAGTCCAACCACGCTCCCAGCGCTGTCAAGGCCACCACAAACTCGTGCCCCCAAGTGCCACATCCAGGGATGGGGACTCCAGCACTGCCCTGGGCTGGACAGCCCCTTCCATGAAGGAATTTTCCCAATATCCAACCTGCAGGTTCCCTGCTGCAGCCTGAGGCCATGGTGCCATGGAAGGGCTGCTCCAAGCCACTCTCTGGGGTGCTGTGGAGGAAGAACAAGAGGCAGCAGTTAAGACACCCAACTTTGGCAATGGCAACGTGCCAAAAGCTGGGATCTGGGCTGGGATGGGTCATCTCATGGTGGATGGAGAGGTCAGGGATGGATCTGGCTTCCAGCCTGTGCTGGAAGGAACACAGATGGTCTTTAAGGTTCCTTCCAGCCCAGGCCATTCTGTGAGATCCTTACGTGGGTTTTGTTCCAAATGAACTCCCTGGATCTGAAAATTGAGGATGGGATCTGACCTGGCACGAGCTGTCAGTGCTGGAGGGAGTTCACCTGCCCCATGAAGGGACACGGAATCTTCAGTGGTTTCCCCCCAGACACTGATTATAACAAATATCATCCCAAAAGCAGAAAATGCCCCGGCTGAGGAGCTGCTGCCTGCCTGGAAAACAGCAGGACCAGGAACATCCCACTCTCCTGGGGGAAAACCACACTGCTATGGACACACTTTGCAGGATCAGGGCTTTGGATCAGGTCCTTGGCGCTCCTGGGCTGGTGGGAAGCGATGTCACCAACCAGAGCTGAACTCTGAAATGTCCCAGCTCCTGCTGAGCGTCCGTGTCCCATCGTCCTGGCAATGAGTAATGTCCCTTTCCATCCCAGTTCCTCAGGTGTGTTTATGATCCTGAGCCATGGTGTCACTCCCCAGCCAAGTGACACTCAGGGCAGCACATCACTGCCACCAGCCTCCAGCTCATTTCATGCTAATTGCTCTCCAAAATTGGGTGATGCAGTTGGGGCACAAAAACATTTTCAACAGTGTCATTAATTTGGGGAACATTTCCTGGAGTAATTACAGCCAGCATCGCCAGTCATTCCTAATTATTCCACACAGCCCCACCCAAACACACTTCAGGGTTGATTAGCAAGACGTGTGTTATCCCACTCCACGCTCAAGAGGGATAAATGGGGCTCTCTAGGAGAAAGTAAATATTACCTGTTGTACCCAATGATCCAAATCGTTCAAATCCTTCATTATCTGCTCCCAAACACTTAACAAAGCTATTACTTAATTTATTTGATGGCACAGATATCGTTAACCAAGGCTGGTGAACATCATGGGAAGTTTTAATGATCTATTTGATGAGTTGCTTTGTCCTGAAACGATTGTTTATGGCCCAAAGAAAACAAAGAGTAACTTTTGACTCAAATGGCAAGGAATTCACGGAAAAGAAAGAAGATTGGGACTATAAAGGTGCTAATCCGATCTTCCAGGAAGATCCTAGGAATTCAGTAGGAATTTCATCAGGAACCGGAGTGACAGGACAAGGGGGATTGGCTTCCCACTGCCAGAGGACAGGGTTAGATGGGATATGGGGAAGGAATTCCTGGCTGTGAGCGTGGTGAAGGGCTGGGATGGAATTCCCTGAGAAGCTGTGGCTGCCCCTGGATCCCTGGAAGGGTCGAAGGCCAGGCTGGACAGGGCTTAAAACACCCTGGGACAGTAGGAGGTGTCCCTGCCCATGGCAGGGGGTGGCACTGGGTGGGCTTTGAGGTCCCTCTCAACCCAAACCATCCCACATTTTTATGAGTCAGTGATCCTACGTTGGTCACTTAGCAGGGATCTGTGAGGAAAAAGAGGTGGGAGACAGCAAACTCTGAAAAACTGTGTGTTCCTCTGCGCTGTCGCCAAACAAGCTTTTATCCTTTTTTTTTTTTTTTTTTTTTTTTTTTTTNTTTTTTTTTTTTTTTTTTTTTTCTTTTTTCCTTCTTCGCACTGCCAGAGGAACATGGCTGCTGTTAAAGCACTTTTCCATGCTCCTGGAGCACCCTCTCCTGTCCAAGCAGCCGCAATTCCCATCTCTGCGCCTCGGGGACAGAGAGGGTTTAAATCCGGGATGGATTTGATGGTGAGGGCAGGGTGGGGACACACCTTCGAACCCTTCTCCACCCAGGTGTGACCCCAGCTCACCTGGGCTTGCTCCGGACAGGTGGGCCCTGGGTGCCGCGTGTGACTCACCACCTGCAGCAATTAAAGGTTTATTTCTATTACACCGAGCTCCTTTGTGTTCCTGCTCTAGTGGATACAAAATCCCACTGTCTGCAGCGTTTCAAGGACGTTTTTAACTTTTATTTCCCCGATCACCCCCGGTTTACCTGGGAAAACGCACAGCTGGGTTATAAAATTTAAAATTAAATCAAGCGGCGGAGCTGGCGATCTGATGGATCCATGGAGGGTCTGTTTGCACCCCAGGGGTGGTGTTTGTCCTGGGAAAATCCCACATAAATCAGCAGCGGGGGACGGGAACGGGCTGAGGTCCCTCATGTCCCCACATCCAGAGGTAGCAGGAACGGCCCTGGGGTCCCTCATGTCCCCACAGACTGAGGTGCAGTGTCTGAGGTCACCATGTCCCCACAGGCAGGAAGGACCTGGGGACCCCAAATGTCTCCGGGACCGCCGAACAGCGCCGGGATCCTCCTCCGCCTCAGAGCCACCACCGAGAGGCAGCCGGAGAGGCCCAGCGGAGCCGCTCCGCCCCGCGCATCTCTATGGTCACCGCGCTGCGTCTCTATGGCCGGCCGCCGGAGGACCGCGCGGTGACATCAGTGGGGTGGTGCTGTCGCCGTGGGGGGGAATGACTTCCGGCAGCGCGGCGGCGCTCTGGGCGGAGCTCTATGGCCGCTGAGCGCTGTGTGAGCGCGCGTCTCTATGGTGGGGCGGCGCTCTAGCCCGCGCTCAGTGGTGCGGGCGGGGCGGCGCGGGGCCGAGGCCG
>VZSE01014224.1:658264-699202 GCA_013398275.1 Promerops cafer | reverse complement strand
TTGTCTGTCCCTCTGGAGAGCTGCACCCCTGCTCGAGCTGCCTGGTTTCCTGCTTTACCTGTGACTCCCTTTCAGAGCCACACACCTGATGCCAGAACACTGAACATGAAAGGCTTGTCACTGAAATCGATTTTTTTCAAGTTACAAATTACACAAAGCACGGTTTTTAATTGGATGTACAAGAGAACCTTTGCAACAACAAGAAGAATTAATAGTGTTTAAAAATAACTTTCCTACGTGGAGCAGTTCCTCTGAAGCAAATCGCCGGAATGTAATGACATGGACTTTGCGTTTATTTATTTCTTTTATTAATTTATTTATTTGTATCACAGGCCCCATCCCTGGAAGTGTCCCGGGCAGGGCTGGACAGGGTGGGTGGCAGCTGGGGACCATGGGCTGGCCTGGCCCTGGGCACACAGCACAGGGATAATGGCTGGGGAGGAGCAAAACCATCCTTCCACAGCCAAAACTATTAACAATTGTTAATTAACCATTGAAACTCTCCGTCTTGAAGCTGTGTGAGGTTAAGTGCAATCAATGTTTATCTGATTACACTAAACAGGGTCGGGAGGCTCAGTGCACAGAGTGTTTGAGGAATTGCCTTGGAAAGAGAAATAAATGCTGGGGGCAGGATGGGGAGAGGCACTGGAGGGGGGAAATCACCTTTCACAAACAAACAAACAAACCCATCCCACATTCTAGACTAAAATGTCCCTAAAATGACACAGCTTGTACCTCCCATACAGACACCCTGTGAGTGTTCAGTGTCTCTGAGTGTGCTCAGCAGAGATGATGCTTTTCTCTAAATCAAACCCAGCAAAAGCAGCCTAGAAAGGCCCTGCTCCACCAGCCCCTAAGCCAACGGGAAACTGCCTTCAGTGAGGCTGGATCGAGCTCAGAGTCTGTGTATTTCTGTTTTCCTGAGTCGTGTAAACTCCATCTGTTCCCCGAGCCCAGGGGAGCCATCTCTGTTTGCCGGCTCCGTGTGCTCCCTGCCCCCGAGCCCAGCTGCACCAGTGCCCCACACCAGTGCCCCACACCAGCGTCCCACACCAGTGCCCCACACCAGTGCCCCACACCAGTGCCCCACACCAGTGCCCCACACCAGCGCTGCAGGGGGCAGAGCCCGCGGGCCACCTGCGCCAGGGCTGGCAGATTTAATTCAAAATAAAACATCATTTCATCCCCGCCACCTCTCCCGTCTGTTCTGAAGAGCAGAGCCTGGTGTGGGACACGGCACGACACGGAGCTCTTGGAATTTTTGTGTCCTGCGTGTGCTGCCACCCCAGTGCACGCAGGAGATGCAGGGCTGTGTGTTCCCATCCCTGCAGTGCCCAGGGCCAGGCTGGACACTGGGGCTGGAGCAGCCTGGGACAGGGGGAGGTGTCCCTGCCATGGCAGGGCTGGCACTGGGGGGGCTTTGGGGTCCCTCCCAGGCCAGGCCAGTCTGGGGTCCCAGGAATTGTGCCCAAGCTGCTCACCCCTGCCATGCTGAGCTCAGGCCAGGTGCAGGGAGGGGCCCAGGGCACGTCCCCGTGGGAGCTGTCCCATCCCTGGGACACCCCCACTGGTGCCCATGTCCCCCCACTGGGGAAGGCCCCTGCCCCTGATGCTCACCAGGATTTCTGACAGGCCACCACAGCTGCAGCCCTCACATCCAGGCTGGCACCCTAACTAACCCCAGAGCCAGCCCGGATGAACCAGCATTGGTGGAACTGCACTGTGGGGGTGAGAGCTCCCCGCAGAGCCCCCAGACCCCTCACAGGCTCTGTTGCCTCGGCCGTGGCTGGCACAGGCTGGTGGCAGCAATAACTGTGATGAGTTGATGCTGCAATTAAGGATCCCCGGCGTTCTGTGAGGGGACAGCAAACGTGTCACTACTTATGCACAGCTGAGCAAGCAGCTCCTGCTCCTTCGAACCTCTGCAGCCTCCAGGACGAGGCACTGGCACAGCTCTGCCTTTCCACAGCGTTCTGCCCCTGCGCCTGAACACCAGCTACAGCTCCACACTGAAATCGGGTTCAAAGAGCCAAACGCCACTGAAAAATATCTAAATCCTCTCTGATGTTTGGTAGGAGACATTCTCCAGGAAAAATACAGTTTTATTTTGCAAAACCTGACCTATGGTTGTGCAGCCCTCCATCTGCCAGGCTGTAAAGCTGCTCGAAAACACAAATGTGATTTGGGTTTGAAACATGTACACAACTGGGTAAGAAATTGCAATGTTTGCTGATACGGGGGCTGCAAGCACAGTTCACATCCAAATAAATCCTGGGTGCAAGCAGACAATAGCAATGCAGGTGTTTAATCAGCCCTGAATTAGGAGCTGTGTAAACATGGGCCGGGGTGATCCAAAATTCATCCCACAGCCCAGCTCCAGAGAGCCCCGGGAGATTCCAGGCCTGCCCTGAGCCAGGCAGGGCCTGTAACCCCTGCTTTTAGCAGATGGCAAACACACCCGAAGCAGGAGGAGCAAGCAAACATTCTTTGCAAAGAGAAGAGGCCTTGGCTCCAGTGTTTCCAACCCATTCTAAACCAGGTGGTTCCTGTGCTTTGCTCCACGGCCCCATTTCCCTCTCTGCCATGTGCTGTTCACACACAGGGGTTAAACTCTGGGGCTCTTTACATGGATTTATTTACAGGAATCCAGAAATGTAGTGAAAATCAGAATATCTGTATCCTTCAGAACTCATGGAAATCCCTTCATTACCATTCTGCTGTCATTTAAACTTTCATCGCCCGGCAGGGAAAAACAACCTGGCAACCAAGATTTTGTGGTGTTTTCCCTTCGTGATGCTCAGTGCTCAAAACGTGAGCCACCCTCTCCTCCCTGAGCTTGGGAGCAGCAGCAGTCCTGCCCTGCTCCCCTCCCAGGGAGGAATTCCTCCCCAGGATCCCACCCATCCCTGCTCTCGGGCAGCAGGAAGCCGTTCCCCCTCCTCATTAGTGCCGTTTCTGCACTAATAACTCATTAATAATTTCAGCCATTCTGTTCTCCCTCGGCCCGTTAGTTGCCCTTAAGCTTCCACATTTGCCAGCACACCCCAGGCTTCGTTGCAGCTCTGGTGCCTTTGCTTGCCCAGCTGTTCTGGGGCTGCTCCACAGGCACAGCTCTCACCACCCCATGCCCTGCACACACCTGCAGCCCCCCGCCCCACGGCCCCCGGCCACGGGCAGAGCCAGCTGGAAATGACAGTGTGTCCTGGGGACACAGGGACAGCAGCCTGCAGGGACACCACCCTGAGAGGCTCCACGAAATGGGGAAAGTCAGGGGTTCCAGCCAGCAGGAAGCCAGCGAGGCTGGGCTCCAGCAGGGGCTCTCCAAGTTAAGACAGAAGTGTGAGTTTTCTGTTTATCAAAAGGACTGATGTCGTCCTGCAAGATTAAGCAGCTCCTGGAAAGTGCTATTGTTTGTCTTTCTTAACCATTTATCAGCAGAGAACAGTTTAATGTTCTGGTAGAAGGCACAAGTGAGTATCTCTTCAGTGATGAAGGAAAATAAGCTTAGTGCTAAGGCAAATAGAAAATATTGATCTATCTTCAGGTACTGCAGCTGAAAATCTTTTGTGAAATTTATCTTCCCTACCCCTCCTGAGCAGTGCTCTTTGTCTCTTACCAGCTAATTCTCTGTAGTGAAAGTTTAACCTTGAACACAGAGAAGGGAATAAACTCAAACCCAAAGCAAACTGGCTCGATGAGGGGTTTAGGTCTGTAAAGGCACAGCTGGGGTGAGCACCCCCATCCCCTCAGCCGTCCTGGGAAAAGTGCCTGGGAAAACCACATTCTGAGCTTCACTTCTTGGAAGAATCTCCAAGGCAGGGAAGGAATAAGGAGAAAAATTACCTATTAGGGAAACCTAGGAGGCTCATAAATCTGAATCTCTGGGCTGTGATTAGATGGAGTCCCCAGCAGAGCTGTGTCTGTCCTTCCCCTCAGCTCAGCCAGCAACACTGGCCCAGCTCCCACACCTAAGCTGCACCGGAGAGTAGAATATTGAATATTGCTCAGTCTGGCTCAGGCCCCCTCCTCGTGGCCTGTTTGCAGCTCAGAGGGCAGGGACAGTGCCTGGGCACTGCCCGGAGGCAGCTGGGGACACGGGGCAGCGGTGGCCTTGGCACAGCTGGGAATGGTCAGACTCCATGGGCTCAGGGGCTTTCCCAGCCAGATGAAATCCAGGATTTTGGTTCTGGAGAGCCAGATTTGCCTTATCAGTGTAAACATAAAACCTGTGAGTCATGGAATCACAGAATTTTTGAGGAGCCTTTCAAGTCCAACCATTCCCAGCACTGCCCAGGCCACCACTGCCACATGTCCCCAAGTGCCACATCCACAGGGCTTTGAAATGCCTCTGGGGACGGGGACTGCAGCCCTGCCCTGGCAGCCTGTCCTTTCCATGAGGAAATTTCTCCTAATCTCCAACCTGAACCTCCCGTGGCACACCTTGAGGTCATTTCCTCTCATGCTGTCCCTGTCACCTGGGAGAAGAGCAGCGTGGGGAGCGTGTCATGGTGGGACAATGCCCTAGCCCCCACCTCATCCGGCAGTAAGCCAAGACTAAAATGGAAGGAAAAGGGAAGAATGTGAAGGCACTGGCTGTCCTGGCAGCAGGAGCAGCTCCCCAGGCAGGCTGGAGATGGTGGGGGCCTGCAGAGCAGCGTGTGACACCCACGTGTGACACCCACCTGTGACACCCACCTGTGACACCCACGGGATCATCGCCACAACAAACCCAAAGGGGCACAAACAGCCCGAGCAAACTCAATTCCTATTTAAGCAAATGTTCAGTCCCTGCCCAAAGCAGGCAATCAACTCCAATTTAAACCAGCACTTGACGAGCTTCCTGTTTATTGCAGATCTGGGATGGGGTTTTCAGGCCAGCCTGTTTGTATCTCCTCCTGTTTCTATTAAGCACAGGCCTGTGCCATAATATCATTTTTCCTACTCTCATGCCACTGACAGCGCATCCATCATTCTTCATAATTGCATCTAACAAATATTGATTTTGTCTCCGAAAGAGTAAACAGAAATATTAAAGTGCTTTTGCAGAAGGCACAAGCACTCGTGGAAAGCGCATTTCAACAGGGCGAGGAGGATGGAGCCTGGACAGAACATACGGCTGTGAAAAAGCAGCACGGATTGGCCTGAAGATGCAGCGGAGCAGCGCCGGGCTGCGTGCCCAGGAATCGCCTTCGGGAGCAGCGGCAGCTCCGGCCCGGCCGCGTCAAACACAGGCGGCTCCGAACGTTTCCCCGCTCGTCCCCGAAGAGAGGAAAGCCTGCACCTGCCCTCCGAACACGGCTACTGCTGATTAAAGCACGGCCGGCTGCCTTGGCTGCGAGCCACAGCAGTGCCAGCCGGCCCCGGCGCTGCCGGGGACAGCGCGGCTGGCACGGGGCTCTGAGCAGCCCGGCCTGGGCACAGCGTCCCTGCCCGTGCCAGGCCTGCGTTCTGGATGGGCTTCAGGGCCCTTCCAGCCCAAACCATGGGATGCCATGGTGATGTTTGGCCCTACTAATCCCTGGCTTTAATCTTCCCCCCCGAAAGCCTCTGGGGGGGCACAAGTCAGCGCCGTCCGTGCTGAAGCGCAGCCAGCGGGGCTGGGACAGCTCCTGGGGCACCGCACGGTGCGGGATGCTCCCAGCCCGGGCCAGCCCGGGCAGCGGCTGCGGGAGCAGCCCCGGGCCCGTCCACAGCCGGCCGGGCACTGGGCAACACCTCCCGGCGACAGGGAGCCAAAGGGTCCTGCGGGCACCTGGCAACCGGGACACCAAAGCAGGAGTGTCCATCAAGTGAGCTGCTGCGCTGCCCCGCAGGGAAAAGCAGCTCGGGAGCGTGGCTGGGGGCTGCTCCGCAGGGCACGGCCGGGACACGGCGGGGACACAGCAGGGACGCTCCGGGGACGCTCCAGTGCTTCCCGTTTGTGTGGACAGCACTGCCCAGGGCACCGCCCTCCCCGGGAGAGCCCAGGTGGCATCACCTGGCCGGCAGGGAGGCTCCAGGTGATTCCTCAGCCGGGCTCTCCCCTCCCCCGCGCACACGGAACTGATACTCCCGAGCTGGCCAAAGCGCAGCGCAGTTTTTAAAAGAGAAGGTTCCCAGAAGTACTGAGGCCACCTTGGTACAGCTTCAGCAGGGACAAATGTGAGAAGGAAATTGCCACCTCTTAGTCTCAGGAGCTGAACCCACAGCAGCAGCCCGGCTTTGTCCCGGCTATGCACAAGCTCTCCTCTCCCCAGAGAAATCTCAGGTGATGTCCATATGCCTCTCCTCTCACTCATGAGACAGCCACAGGGCAAGAGATTGTCCTAATGAGCCGATGGTTTATTTTCTCAAGGAGTTCTCCACAGTTCTGCTTAAATTCTCCAGGAGCAGCTCTCCCAGCACCAGCCCTGTGGGCAGCATGCTCAGATGTTTATTTCAGCGGGGGATGCTCCATTTGGAGACAACTCTGAGAGGGGAAAAACCACAAATCTCTCAAATCAATCAAGCAGTGTGTTGGCATGCAATAAACACCAATTTCTAAAGGAGAAATCTTTCCAGAGAAACTTGATCGACGCTCTGACAGTGATACAGAGTTGGAAGATGAAAAGAAAAATTATAAACTGGAGTTGCAGTAAAATATTGGGTTTCATGTCTCGCTACGTCTTGATTGCTAATATGGTTTGAGTAGTGTGTGGAAAACAGCACCACACTGGAAATGAGAGGACAGTGAAACAGCCAGGGATCGAGGATGAGGAGCAATCCCCAGCTCGTGGGTTCCCTGCCTCCTGCAACGCCAGCAGCAGGGAACAGCCCCCAGCGAGGCCACCCAGACCTCTGCCCCCAGCAACCGTGGAAAAATCACCATCAGAGCAGGTGTCATGGTAAATCAGGCACAAAACCAATCAAGGCCGGGTTGGACAGGGCTTGGAGCAGCCTGGGACAGTGGAAGGTGTCCCTGCCCACGGCAGGGGTGGCACTGGGTGGGTGTTAAGGTCACGTCCAACCCAAACCAGTGTGGGATTGTGTGACCCACCTCAGGGGCAGCTCATGGGCCACCAGCTCCGGCCGAGCCCCGCTGCAGGCCCTGCCGTGGGTCACCTGCACACCCAGCCCAGCTCTGAGGCTCTGCCCCACCTGCAAGCTCTGCTGCTGCTGTTCTTCAGGCACGGATCCCTGCCAGAAAGCTGCTGCACTGGAACTGGAGTTTGTCCCAGTTACCTCGTACCCCAGCAGGAGAGCACTGCCACGACCCCCTCTCTGGGATTTGGGCGCTGAGTGCCAGCGCTGCAGGAAGGGCTGCAGGGATCCAGCAGAGCCCGCGTGCAAAGCCAGGGCTCTCTCAGCAGGAGTCCAGAGCCAGAGGTTCTCGGGCGTTTCTGTGCTGAAAAAACCAGGAGTGAACTTAAGCATTCTTCTGTCTAGAGCAGAGGGGACAAAATCCTCCCAAGTTCATTTCCTCGTCTGGCACCTCTGCTCTATCACACCCAGCCTCTCATTTGATCTCTACCCTCCAATTTGTCTTTTGTGTTTCCTCTCCTGTTCCATTCCTAATTCTTTCTTAATTCCTCCTATAAAAAATGACCGAGGAACCAGTAGGAAATGTCCGCAGTGGCAGAGTCAGGTCCTCAACTGCTCTTACAGCAGATGACAGCAGTTTGCAGCTATAATATGTTACATAGAAAGGAAAAGAGCTGCTTTAAAAATCTATATTAAAGCTTTTATCCAATTAATATTTCATTACAGCTGCCTGGGAGAGGTTCGTCACTCCTCACTCGTTTCATTCTAGGCAGCTAAAACCCATTTGTGCAGTTGTAAATTCTTACTTTTTAATATGAATTTTTTGTAAGGTACTAATTTAAAAAAATTATTTAAGGAAATGTTTTTCCTCGATTGGCTTCTTCCTCTTATTGCTTTTTGCAGCGTGAGGAACAAACATTGAAGCCATCGCAGCTCCCCGGCAGTTCACCTGCCCCCGCCCATCGCGCAGTTAACAGAACAGTCACGAGAGTCACGCTCACGAGAGCCGGACGGGCACGGGCTTGAAAAGGAGCGGGCGGGGCTCGGCGGGACCCGGGGCGAGGGATGGGGGACCCGGGATCAAGATCCAGGATTAAGATCTGGGATGGGGAATACCGGGTGCGGGACCCGGGATCAAGATCCAGGATTAAGATGCAGGATGGGGGATACCGGGTGCGGGACCCGGGATGCGGGACCCGGGATTAAGATCCAGGATTAAGATCTGGGATGCGGGATGGGGAATACCGGGTGCGGGACCCGGGATTAAGATGCAGGATTAAGATGCGGGATGCGAGACCCGGGATTAAGATCCAGGATTAAGATGCGGGGTGCGGGATGCGGGACCCGGGATCAAGATCCAGGATCAAGATGCGGGATGGGGGATACCGGGTGCAGGACCCGGGATGCGGTACCCGGGATTAAGATCCGGGATTAAAATGCGGGATGGGGGATACCGGGTGCGGGACCCGGGATGCGGGACCCAGGATTAAGATGCAGGATGGGGGATACCGGGTGCGGGACCCGGGATCAAGATCCGGGATTAAGATGCAGGATGGGGGATACCGGGTGCGGGACCCGGGATCGAGATCCAGGATTAAGATGCGGGGTGCGGGATGCGGGACCCGGGATCAAGATCCAGGATTAAGATGCGGGATGGGGGATACCGGGTGCGGGACCCGGGATTAAGATCCGGGATGCGGGACCCGGGATCAAGATCCAGGATTAAGATGCGGGATGCGGGATGCGGGACCCGGGATCGAGATCCAGGATCAAGATGCGGGATGCGGACTCCATCGGTGCGGGAGCACTGCCCTCTGTTGCCCGCGGCGCTGGCACCGGCCGGAGCCCGGGGCCATGGAAACAGCCCCTTCATTGCACTCGTTCCTCGCTTTTGCCCCGAGCGCGCTCCGCTGCGTTTCCACGATCCCCGTGCTTGCCCAGAGCCTGCGTTAGGAAGGAAGCCCCGAGACTCACCAAGCCCAGCTCCCCTCTCCTTGCGGATCTCTAAAAGCAAAGCACACCTGAGGGCTCCCAGGTGCTCCCCGGTCCCGGACGGGGCACACAGCTGCTTCCAGATCTCTCTGCAGCCAGATCCGTGATCTACATTTCTATCACCGGGGGGTCTCCCGGAACAGCTCTCCGTGGGCCGAGCCAGGGAGCTCCAGGACCCCCGGAGCTGGCGAGACAAATCCGGGGGATGCGGCACCCCCAGCTCGCTGATTCGTGCGGTCGATACCCGGCGCTGCAGGGTCAGTCGGCAGCTCATGGGCTGTGTCTGGGAGGAATCACCCGGTGCTAAACTCATCACTCAGCGCGGCGCCTCCAGGAGCAACAAGTGCTCTGTATCGCTGCAGATCAGACACTTCCCATTCAATCGTTAATGAGGGGAGCGAGCGCCCAATTTACTCCAGCCAGCCCGGAAGAAAAATGTTAAACTGACGCAGTTTAAGCACAATTAACACGGGCACCTGCAGCTACCTGCTCGGGATTACAGGAGGAAGCTGCCCCCAGTAACAGGTTCCAGGAGAAGACATCAGTGATTCCACCCTGCTGCTGATCCTGACCCTGGCAACCCCCCAAACATCCCCCACTGCCCGTCTGGGGCTGTGCACCCCAGCTCAGCCCCCCAGCAGGAAGGGGGAGTGCGACACAATCATGGAATGGGTTGGGCTGAGAGGGACCCCAAAGCCCATCCAGTGTCCCCCAGGGACACCTTCCACTGCCCCAGTGTCCAGCCTGGCCTCGGGCACGGCCAGGGATCCAGGGGCAGCCCCAGCTGCTCTGGGCACCTGTGTAAAAGCTCCCAACCCGTCACAGGTGTAATGCTGAACCACAGAACTCTGCCAGTGCCCCACGCAGCCCCTGCAGAGCCACGGGTCACACCCAGCTGCTTGTGAGCAGGAAAATAAACGGTGCTGGTCTCAAAATGACAGCCCAAGAGCTGCCACTGCTCAGCCCCACGAGGGCCAGCCAAGGGGAGCAAATGTCCCCGGGTGAAGGAAATGTCCCCGGGTGAAGTGAATGTCCCCGGGTGAAGTGAATGTCCTCACATGAAGCAAATGTCCCCGGGTGAAGCAAATGTCCTCGGGTGAAGCAAATGTCCCCAGGGGAAGCGAATGTCCCCGGGTGAAGCAAATGTCCCCAGGTGAAGGAAATGTCCCCAGGGGAAGCGAATGTCCCCAGGTGAAGCAAATGTCCCCGGGTGAAGGAAATGTCCCCCGGGGAAGGAAATGTCCCCAGGTGAAGCAAATGTCCTCACATGAAGCAAATGTCCCCAGGGGAAGGAAATGTCCCCGGGTGAAGGAAATGTCCCCAGGGGAAGCGAACCACCCCAGCGGAAGCACCTGTGTGTTTCTCCAGCCCAGGGCCTCTGGGCACTCATGGATTGCAGAACCCAATAGGAAAGTGCAAAGGTGAAGCAGGAGGTTATAAAGAATTGTATTTATGGCACAGTAACAGGATCAGCCTGGTAATGCCAAGCTCTGCGTGCCTCAGCCTGCATCCAGCCACACGGGAAGGGGAGGGAACCAGGCCACGCCAGGAAACCTCCCATGTGCTTGGAATATTCCTCACAGGAATGTTATCAGCTGCTGTCTAGGCAAAGATAGATCCCTCCACTGTGCCATAAAATAAGTTTTGAGGTGTTAGTCCCCTCAAGACCTCAAATATCCTCAACATTCCCCTGCAATTCTTCCACCAACATTTTACAATTGCCTGTGCAATACAAACCCTTGTCTCATTTAAAAACAAGCAATGCCACTGCTGGATTGGGGATCCTCTGATACCTCCCAGAGACAACATTCGAGGGCTCGGGGTGGGTTGGTTTGGGTTTTGTTCTTGGCAAGAAAACAGAGGAATCTAATTTAAAAATAAGATACTGGGAGGGTGGGCAGGCCCTGGCACAGGTGCCCAGAGCAGCTGGGGCTGCCCCTGGATCCCTGGCAGTGCCCAAGGCCAGGCTGGACACTGGGGCTGGAGCAGCCTGGGACAGTGGGAGGTGTCCCTGCCATGGCAGGGTGGCACTGGGGGGGCTTTGGGGTCCCTCCCAGCCTAAACCAGTCTGGGAGGGGGAGGAGGGTGGCAGGGTCAGACCAGCCTGATGCCAGGTCCCTGCTGGACCTGGGCTGGGACTTGACTCTCCTCTGCAGCATCAGCCAGAAGTGTTTTTCCCACGTTCTGAGCCATGAGGTAGAAACCAAGAGGATGTGAGGCAGAGATGTCAGAGAGAGACGATGTCACCCGTGTCACAACTCTCAGTACTTTTATTGCTGCTTTAATTCCTCCTCTGCTCCGTGCTGTGACCTGCAGCTCCTCAGGAAGCCGTTCCCCTGCGCCGCGGTGAATCTTTAACGCCTCCTTGAGAGAAAATGCCCTCCCAGCTCAAAATGCTGCCTTCAGACCAGAGCTCAGAGAGACCCTGCAGGGCTGTGCGGGCTCCCTCAGCCCGGAGCTGCAGCTGCTCCGAGCACTCAGGCTGAGCCCTCACCTGCCACAGGGAAACAAGGGCACGGGGAAGGCTCAGGAAGGAAAACCACAACGTGAATGGTAGCTGTCCTAGGGAATTCCTGCTCTAAACCAGCCCTGCTGCCCATCTTCCCTGCTGTGCCCCGTGGCCTCGTGGTTACTAATCCATCCCTGGACTTTCTGCATTAGCAGATGGCGATCATACGTTCACTCTCACAGGGTATAAAAATGAGTCCTCACATTTTACCTTGTGACAGAGCATTTCCATACAAAACACTGCTCCTTTATCAGTATTCTGCCCACAGACTCGGTGTGGGAATGCTGGAAATGGGTTCGGAATCATTTCCCTGTGTTTTACACATTTTTCACTTTAGAGAAAGATGAAAAACCATGACCCAGGGAAGCCGGTCCATTAGGATAAATCTCCATAATTTTGTAGTCATTAAACAAAAAAATCCTACTCGTTCCTCTTTTCATTCGTGTGTAGAAGCTGTGTCGGAAAGACCCCAAAAGTTTGAGTGGTTTGTAGTAAAAACGCCGTTGCAAGTGTGGTGTAATAAGGACCAATGGTGCCACCAAGTGGGGACGTGTTGAAGATGGAAAAATCGCGAGTTCTGTGATTGCTCGTTGGGATGGAGTCACAGAAAAGCAGAAATAGCCACTTAGTGAAGGCCATTACACTGCCTGTCCCCTAAGATCCAGGTGTTCCACACCTGCTATTTAATTTTTTAAGTACCATAAGGTTAAAAAAAATCGGAAAAATCAAAAACTGTTTGAAAAGTCTGTCCCATTCCAAACGTTTTCTTTTTCCACACACTGAGCAGCTGGGGCTGCCCCTGGATCCCTGGCAGTGCCCAAGGCCAGGCTGGACACTGGGGCTGGAGCAGCCTGGGACAGTGGGAGGTGTCCCTGCCATGGCAGGGGGGGCACTGGGGGGGCTTTGGGGTCCCTCCAGCCCAACCCAGTGTGGGATTCTGTGACCATGGGCAGCAGCTCGGGGCAGAGCTCCCCGGAGAACACAAAATGCCCTGGGGCTGAAGGCAGGAGCAGAGGCTGAGGCGCAGCTGAGGGATGTCCCTGCCGCAGCCCAGGGCAGCAGGGAGCACTGCTGCACACGGAAAACACCCCCAGACATTCCCAGGATTTTCAGCCAGACAGGGGAAGCAAGGCAGCAAACGGGAGAAATCACCTCCAGCTCTTAGCAAAGAGAAAAACGAAGGTGAAGCAGGCAATAGTTGAGCACCAAAGAACTGTGTCACGTAATAAACCAAATATTTGCAGCACATGGGAATGTACTACTCGAGAAAAGCAGGAATATTTTAAAATTCCAAAGCCTGAACTTCTCACGGGAACTTTGGTGTTTGGAATTGTTGTAATGTTTAGTTCCAGGAATAACTGGAACTGGGTGCAGGAGGCTTTGCTGTAACAAATGTTCCAGCAGTGCTTAAGGAACCTGAGGGACCCCAGCCAAATGGCCACAGTCAGCAACTTGTAAATTAAAATACAGCAAAAAAGGAAAATAAAAAAGGCCAATTTTTTTTTTAAATTCTACTGTTAAATTTGCTGAATGGTTATAAGCACATTTCTGTGAGTGTCTAATTGCAGAGTGCTAACCAGCTCAAAAGAAATCAAAATACAATCCTCATAACTTCTGTCAATACCAAAACCTCCCTGGTCACGGCCGAAGACAACGCCTCGTGCCAGCCCCAGGCCAGGGGCAGCCCAATCTCCTTATCCGGGCAAACGTGCAACCTGAGAGCCAAAAAATCACAGACTTGTTCAGGGTGTTGAACCCCTCTGAGCCCATCGAGTCCAGCACTGGCCCGTGTCCCCAAGTGCCACATCCACACATCCCTCCAGGGATGGGCACTGCAGCCCTCCCTGGGCAGCCCCTGCCCAGGCCTGAGCCCCCTTTCCATGGGGAAATTCCTGCTGTGTCCACCTGAGCCTGCCCTGGCCCAGCCTGAGGCCGTTCCCTCTGCTCCTGTCCCTGTTCCCTGAGCACAGCCCGACCCCCCCGGCTGTCCCCTCCTGGCAGGGAGTTGTGCAGAGCCACAAGGGCCCCCTGAGCCTCCTCTGCTCCAGGCTGAGCCCCTTCCCAGCTCCCTCAGGAGTTCTCCATTCCCTTCCCAGCTCCGTTCCCTGCCCTGGACACGCTCCAGCCCCTCCAGGGCTCCCCAGAGCTGCCCCAGGATCCCAGGGGGTCCCTCAGTAGGCCAGCACAGGGGACAATCCCTGCCCTGGGGGACAATCCCTGCCCTGGGGGACAATCCCTGCCCTGGGGCTGTGCCCACACTGGGGCTGGCCCAGCCCAGGGGCCATCGGCCTCTTGCCCCCGGGCACCCTGGGCTCGTGTCCAGCCCCCAGGGCCTTTCCCGGCTGTCCGGCCCCCGTGCCCCAGCCTGGAGTGCTCGTGGTGTCGCCCAGGGCAGGACCTGGCACCCGGCCCTGTTGAGCCTCACCCCACTGGCCTCTGCCGTGCAGCCACCACAGCGGTGACACATCACTGCCAAGGTCCTTGCCCCTGGGCAGTGGGAGATAAGATTTGAGAACATGCTGCCCCGAATTCCCGGAGCCCAAGCAGCATTAACGTGCTCTGAACTGCCCAAGCCCACACGAGGAGGGATCTGGTGCCTCATTCCAGCAGCCAGCTTCATTTTCTGTCTGACTGCACAGAAGCGTCAGGATGCAGCACCCATCCGTGCTCCTGTCAGTCTACACAGCACTGTGAGTACCAGCACCGAATTCTCCAGGCAGGGACACGCATTAATCTCCATGAGCAGAGCCCGAGAGCCGGGGGGACTCGAGTGCCAGCAGCAGGGTGGGTGGGAGGGTGCAGGGGCAAGGTCAGCCCGCTGAGCAGCAGCTCCAGCCCAGCCCAGCCCTCACTCACAGCCAGCAGCACATCTGCAGTGGCAGCTCCTCCCCAGCTGGCAGCCCAGCCCCCTCAGAGCTCAGCCCACCGTTCCGGGTGCTTGCCCGGGACATCCTGGTGTACCTGGAACTGCTCCCCCGTGTCAGCCGTTCCTGTTATCCCAGGACTCTCACCCTGCTGAAGAACCGGCAGATCCGCTGTTCCCCAGCTCCACGTCTCCACATCACCCGTGCTGGCACTCAGCAAAACGCCACGGGCGGGGGGAACTCGGGCCGGAGCTGCCCCCGTCCCCCGGAGCTGCTCAGCCAGCCCAGGCAGGAGGAGGCTTCAGAAAGAGACATCAAACTCTCCCAGCTGCTCAGACACAAGGAGCTCTCAGCAGCCGGGGGGGGACAGCAGCTTTTGCAACCCCAGCAGCTCTCCTCTCCAGCAGAAACAGTAATTCCCTTCTGATTTCACAGGCAGAAGGGCACTTCTGGGTTTCTGGAGAAAACCCTCTTGTTGGTGCAGCTGTTTCTGCAAGGTGTGCACACCTTCTTCCCCTGATCAGCACCTATTCTGAAATGCATTACATGGCTTCCCTCTCTTAATAAGTTCCCTTTCTTTGACTTTAAGCAGCTCAACTTCCTACTAAAAAACCCTCTGCCATAAAAGAGCCTTTGGTGTAGGGCTCATTAGTAAGCTCACCTCTCCCCCACTGCTTCCCACGTCTTTGGGATCCCTGGAGAGAACAACTTTGCTTTGATTAGAGGGGAAAACATCTTCTCTTTCAGTTTATATCAGAGTGCCTGAAACCCAACACTGAATTTGGGATGGGGACGTGGTACTTGTGCATGCTAGTACTGCAGAGGTTTGTACAGGATGGAGTGAAAGCAGAGAACAGCTCCAGATTAAACTGGGCTGACAGCACTCAGCAGCACGGCTCAGGGCAGGGCTTTCCAGCTCTCCACGGGAAGGTGTCCTCCAGGACCCTCTAGCTGCCATGACTTCACTGGCTGTTCCTCACTCTCACATCTGCTACCTGCTCCCTGTGGCCGTGCTGGAGCCCGCCAGGGGGATTTGGGGTTTTCCTGCCATGATTCAAGAAGTCATATGTATAACATGCCTCAGACAAAAGGTTTGAACACAGGAATTTGTAAAAGGAGGAGTACAGTGCCTGGTTTTGGTGTGCTGAGTGCAGAGAGCCTGTGAAGGCACCTGCACACCTTTGTCAGGGGGCTCACCTGAGCCAGAGCCAGCAGCAGGACAGGGGCTTTGACAAGTGCACAGCTCACCCCTCACACTGACGGTGCCTCTCAACACCAAACCAGCCCTCCCCGGCCCCCTCAGCCCCACATCCCCCTCAGAACCTGAACCTAGTGTGTTTTCCTGCCCTGCTCACCACCGAGGGGAAGCTCCAACAGGACAGACACAAGAGAATGCTGACAAAAATATTGCTGTGAGGATAAAGAGGAAAGGTTAAGCCTTGGCAACACTGAGCAAAAATCAGTAAAGCTCAAAATGATGTGTGCTGCAACACCGGAATGAGTTGAAGGCCCAGCTAAAATGTCCCCCCCATCTGGAGTGTAACTGGGGGGCAGCAAAGCAAACCAGCAAAGAGAGAGGAACAGGAGCCCAGCGACTCCTGCCACAGCCGAGCTGCCTGACAGAACCTGCCCAGGTAACCAGCCAGGGCTTGTCATACAACCCAGCAACCATCCTCACAGGTGTTTTTTATGGGTGTGCCCTAGCCGGTAGCTTTTATGACATGGAAATGGAAATGAACGAATGGAAAAGGCTTCACTTGGGAATTGTGACTTTAAAGGGTTCAATAGTTGAAACAAGTTGCACTACTAATAAAATTTGCATTCTTTATGCGTAGGATACTCCGCTTCCACCGGCAACCCTCGGTCGGGAAGTGGCTGCAAACACTTCCTAAGCTTGTGGTGAGCAAACAGGGCAGCTGAAATGACAGAAAGAGCAGCTGCCAGCGCTGTGTTCCCGGGTGCTGTGTGCCCTGGCTGCGCGCCCGTGCCAGCCCGCGTGTCACAGCTCGTGCCGCTCCCCGAGCGCACGGCTCCGTCAGCGCTGCAGGACCCGGGCCAAGGGACGCTCAGGAGCCACGACACCCCGGGAGCAGAGCACTCAGAGCCTGGGACACAGCTAAAGGCTCCTGAGTCGATTTCCTCCCGTGTTTCACAGCTCCAGCTGTAACTATCCTAAGCAACAACATTCCTGTTCTCTTTTTTATAGAACCATGTCTCACATTCTGGAAGACCCGCAACACGTGGGTGGTGCTCTTAGCAAATTGCTGCCTGACTGGCACCAGTATTCGGGATAAGAGGGGCTGGTGGGGGCTGTGGGGGTGTGCACAGCTGTGCCCCCACGCCCTGGCATCGGGGGAGCCCCGATGGCCTCAGCCTGCGGGGCACAGCTCGTGCTCAGGGAACAGCAGCTCCCTGGGGGACACGGGGCTGTCCCTCTGTCCCCAGGGCTGGAGCACAAAGCACGCTCAGTGCCACAGCTCTGGGAGTCACAGAGAGAAGGGGCCTGTCTCCACCACTCTCCCGGGGCAATAAACATACCCAAACCTGCTGTCACTGGTGTGGAACTCCCTCCCCTTCACACCATTAGCACTACGAGGTGCACAGGGCAGACAGGCTGCAGGCAGAAGAGTTTTAAAAATTTCACTCTATGGAGCCCATAGTAACATACTCTGTTACCAACATCCACCAACTCCTCAAGGATTCTTCCTGAGGCTTCCAACCCGATTTAGCTCCACCATATGTCAGTGCTACTTGCTTCAGCACTGAATTTTCTCCAGAATTTCACTACAGCTAAACCACTCCTCTCTGTTATTCTGAATAAAATGAATAAAGGAAAAAATAACTGAATAGCTGAAAAAAAAAAAAAGAACAGTTTAAGAGGATGATGGGTCTGGAAGCCAACCAAACTTACCATCACCCTGTTGGACAGAGTGTAGGGAGCACCTGTTCAGCCCCACCTCCCTTAAAAACCCCCTCATTTTTTAAGAGTTTTGCTGAACACTTTTCCCATGCCAAAGCCTGGTGAGCAGAGCACCCTGAGGGGTTTCTAAGGCACTGCTGCTGGGATGTTCATTTCCTGCAGCAGCCAACAAGGAACGTAGAAGGGCTTGCTAATCCTGTTCATTTTCAGCTCCTGAGTTTGGCCCATGTGGCCCTTTGATCCTTTGACCCTCTTGAAATCACACCCTGCCATCAGCAAGGCAAGAGGCGAAAAGGAGTCTTCATTCAAGCCTTCACTATCTCAAACTAGAGAAGCTGCATCAAGGAAAAATGCCCTTTCCTACGTTTATGTCATCCCACATCAGTGGTTTGGGGGCTTCTCCTTGCAGCCAAGCCAAAGTGAGGGGAGACTCATCGGGGTCTGCAGCTCCTCCCGAGGGGCAGCTCCGGTCTTGGCTCCCTGTGACAGGGACAGGACCCAGGGAACAGCTGGAGCTGGGCCAGGGCAGGTTGAGGTTGGATTTCAGGGAAAGGTTCATCCCCAGAGGGTGCTGGCACTGCCCAGGCTGCCCAGGGAATGGGCACGGCCCCGAGGCTGCCAGAGCTCCAGGAGCCTTTGGACAGCGCTCCAGGGATGCCCAGGGTGGGATTTTGGGGGCTCTGTGCAGGGCCAGGGGCTGGATCAGTGATCCTTGGGTCCCTTCCAGCCCAGGATATTCTGGGATTCTATGAAATAAATGTGTGTTTCCCCAAGAGGAGCGTTCACAGTGGAATTCAAACATCTCCTTTTCAAAGTGCAGTGTTTTCCTTTTCGCCCTGCCTTGAGCATCCCCACTGGTTTCACGCAGGAAGGGGCGCCTGAGGAAGGAGCGCTGCCCGCGCTGGCTGTGCCCCCTGGGGAGGGACCGCAGCCACGCCTTGCCGAGGCAGTGACTCACCGCTCCGCTGGGACACGTTTGTGACTTCTCTTCTCCAGAGGAAAACGCACAGGTAGCAATTAAAATCTGGGTGAGGCTGGACAAACCCATAAATGTTTGGAATTACTCCGAAGTTTCAATTGAAGCTGGAGAGCGGAGCAGCTACAGCGGAATGGGGATGAGATTTTGACATTTAAGGAAGTGTCACTGAGAGAAATCTTGCTGTCACAGATATGACTCACCCACTGCTGTGCCTGACAGGTGTCTTCTCTGACTCCTGAGATCAAGATAATTTCGCTTTAATCTGAGAGAAGCAGAGGGATGAGCAATTCCATTTATTTATAATACAAGCTCCCTTCAAAGGTAACTTGGAAAGGAATATTTTGGGAGGACGTTCACAGTTCATTGCTGCAGAGCACAAAGGGCCTTCTCTGGATGGACAGCACAGCACAGAGAAGCAACACTGACTGTCCCCAGAACAAAGCCTGTTTAGGGAAGAGACACTTTGTGGTGGGAGAAGCTGGGAGGCATTGGGAGAGATCAACATCAGACAGTGCAGCACGTGGCAAGGCAGAGATTTATATGGTTTTCATTAGAGTAACAGGATGACAAACATTTGGCTCCCAATTTAACCTGACAGACTGCAGTGGCACACCTGGTTCCTTCCCAGAGCGATTCCCCTTGGGAAGAAGTGCCCAGGACCTCTGCCACGCCGTGACCTAGCCCTGAAGCAAACCAGCAGGGACCGGGCTGGGCAGGACAGAGCAACCAACCACTCGTGTCAAAGGCAGTAACAACCTGACAGGCTGGCTGCCACAAATCTGGCTGGAACCAGGATGGAATTCCCAGCTCTCAGGCAAATAAGCAGGAGGTGATCTCCAAAGTCCCCCTGAGCTGCTCCCAGCTCCTGCTCTATGGAACAGCGAGTCAGGCACCAAACCACATGCGACCCCCGGCTTGGGCCTGAGTAACAGGCAAAGCCTCTTCCAAATGCACACCAGTGCCACTGTGGCTCCTCAGCCAGGGGCACGGAACACCCATTCCCAAGATCCTCCCATCCTGCAGGGATGGGAGCAGGAGCACTGGTTACCCCAGAAAAGGCAGCACCATTTCTGACACGACTCCAAAAGTGACTCCTGCAGAAGTGCTCCCAGAGTGTGGAGAAGCTGCCTGAAGCGTTGGGTTAGCTCTAGATCTTTCCTTATAAAGCCAGAGAGCAATTACTGGAGCACAGCACGAAGAACACAATAGAACAGACACTTTCTTCAGTCAGGAGGTGATTCAGCTATCAAAGAGATTCTTTTGTTTCTATTTCAGGGGAAAAAACCCATCACTGCTCTCAGATGTCTAAAGCTGACATTGCCAGGGTTCTTCGGGGCTGTCAGCAGCTGAGAAGCTCTGTGATCCCTCCCTTCTCCTCACACTCAGGCCTCTCTGACAGCCCTGTGGAACACCTGGAAACGCTACCTGAGGGTGAGCAGGACACGAACAGTGACTCTCAGGGCACCCTGTGCCTCTGCAGCCAGAAATAGAGAGCACAGCTCATGGCCTCGTCCCTTCCGTCCCCTCACCCGGAGCCAGCCAGGACACACACGCAGTGCCAGGAAAACGCTGTGCTGCTCCTTCCTGGAAAAGCTCCCCTCTCCAGGGCCACGGCCCAGCTGGTGCCAGGCAGGCACGGGGACACTCAGCAGTCACAGGAGCTTGGCACGGGACAGGCTGGGGACAGCGAGGAAGTGATGGAGCGCTGGCACCTGGGAGAGCAGGGAGGGAAAAGCTGAACCACGAGGTTTGGGACATTTGCCTGGACGTGACAAAGGGACCTTCCTGAGGGGCTTGGATGCAAGGGCACTTTGGAGCAGGAAAAGTGCCTGAATGCCACGCAAACCCCAAACAATGCCAGTATTTCAGGGAAAGCAGGGTCTGTGCTCAGCTGTGGGAGCAGGGACCTGGGCAGGAACCACCAGAGGTTAACAGGGACTGACCACAGGGTAAGGACTGAAGTCCAGGCTATCTTTATATACCACAGGGATAAATACAGTGTGAAAAACACAGGTAAAATTACTAAACACAGGGCTCATAAGGCAACCCACCAACTGCCAAACCACAGGTTTGCTCCGAAGTTTGGAACACTGACAAAAATTCCATGGGAAAAAAAATCTGTTGCGCTTCTCACCTAAGAATCATCAGGTGTTTTGCTGTCAATTAGCATGTGATATGTGTGTGGTTTCTACCTGTTAATGAAATGTGACTCTGTGTGCCCACCAGCCCTACTTCCCTTTAGGATAAGCACCCTTTCCATGGCTTGCCCCATGTTTTTTGAAATTGCCCTTCCAGCACCCTCTGTTTTCAGAGCCGTAGCAGTGAGAGCCCCCTGGCAGAGCTCAGGGCTCTGTTAGTCCTGCCCAGAGGACGGAAAACAGGCTGAGGGACACGGCTGCAGCGCTGGCAGCACCTCCCACAGCACACGTGGGGGCTGCGGAGCAGCTGGCCCAGCAGGATCCTATTTCCAGAGCACATTTGGAAACTTTGCTCTCGGGAGCTTTTCTTGCTCAGTGTGGCCAGAACAGATCGTCACCTTCTGGTGAGTGCAGCCCCTGAGTACACAGCAGTGACCCAGTGACTGGCAACGGCCACTGCTGACACCCTGTGCCTCAGTTCTGGGAATTCTGCAAAAGCACCAGACCCAGCCCGTCCCTCGCTTGTGCAACACCTCAGGCCCCACACACCCCCCGTGCTGAGCAGGGAAAGCGTTCCCAGCACTCCCACCCCTGAACCACCCGTCCCCAGCCTGGGCAGCAGGACAGGGGAATCCTGTCCCTGAGCCCCACCTGCAGAGCTGGGCCAGCTCAGGAGGGAGCTGGAGCTGCTGGAGCCAGGCCAGAGGAGGCACCAAATGATCCCAGGATGGAGCAGCTCTGCTGGGAGAGCTGGGGGTGCTCACCTGCAGAGGAGAAGTTTGGGGTGGCCTCAGTGTGGCCTCACAGCACCCGAAGGAGCCAACAAGAAAATAGAGAGAGCCTATTTACACGGGCCTGGAGTGCCAGGACACAGGGGAAGGACTTCCCACTGCCAAAGGGCAGGGTTTAAAGGCATTCTTTGCCCTTAAAGATGACTTTCATACAGCTACAGAGGAGACAGCCAAGAGACTAAGTAAAAAATTGTTTATTTAAACACTTGATACACAACACACTGCATAAGGAATAAACACAAATCAAGCAATGAATTTATAAATGGGTACAGATGTCATACCAAGAAATTAAATAAGGAAAACTTGAGTCAAACACATTTCTCTATCTAAATTACAAAGAACAAGCTGCAGGCCCAGAGCAGAAATGTCTCTGAGGAGAAATGTCTGAGAGGAATCATCCTGAACTCAGACAAGTGCTAGACTTTAGTACTTCCACCAGAAAATCCTGAAGAACCGCCAGGTAAAATTCCTTCCAGTAAGATAAAGACTCCTAGCAGCAAGATTTACTTGTCCCTAACAAGACTCTTACTCTGTAAGAGGATGTTCTTCACTCATCTGTGTTCAAGATCACAATTAACCATGTCTGTTCATCAACCACTTTCCTTGCGTTTCCTACAACCAGCAGGATTTAGAAAACCACCTCAGATTGGGACACAATGCAGACTTGTCACCTTCCCAAGCACTTAGCCCTTCCCTGGAAGGAGCTGGGCTTTGAAGTTCTTTAAGTTGTACCACTTTCCAAGGGACTCAGAGACTAGGAATACATTAACAGAGGGGTTTTGAGGCAAACACAGAATTCATTTTCATTTCTTTCTGCTCTTTTGGACTTAGGGGCAGAAATTGCATCTTCCCAACCTCCAGTATCTGTGCTTGGAAAAGAAGCAGTCAGTGTAAGAGGCCCAAACTCAACGGGGCACCAGGAATATTCAGTTTCTGAGGCAGGAGATCTAGGGAAGAGCAGCCTCCGCAGCCGGGGTTGAGCACCTGCACCCCTGGAGCTCCAGGAGCGCAGTTCCTGAGGACTCCCCGGCCGCGTTCCCTGCTCCCAGCCCTGCCCCGTGCCCCAAACCCGGCCAGGCACAGCCCCAGGGCCCGGTCCCGGCTCGGGGCTGGATCCCCGATCCGCCTCCCGCCGCTGCCCGAGCCGGGCCGGCCCCTCCTGCCCTGCCGGAGCGAGGGGAGCGCGGAACGGCCTCGGCTGGGACACGAGAGCCGGAGCAGGGCTTAGGAAAGGCTTTCACTGAGGGGGCTCAGGCCTGGGCAGGGGCTGCCAGGGAGGGCTGCAGTGCCCATCCCTGGAGGTGTCCCAGGAGTTCCTGGAGGTGGCACTCAGGGCTCTGGGACAAGGTGGGGATGGGCACAGCTGGGACTCCAGGGGCTGGGAGGTCTTTTCCAGCCCCAGTGACTCTGGGATTCTGTGATAAATCTGTCCCAGAGCAGCGCTCACTCCCTGAGCCCCCCTCCCTCCCCTCACGCCGGCTCTGGCGCTCGCTGAAGGAGGAAACGAGTCAAGAGCCACGTTTGGGCTTTTTGTTGCTTTTGGTTTTTTCCCCCCCACCTCATCATGATTAACCCTTCAGGGAGCGAGCAGAAATAGATCGGGAGGCACAGCGTTATCTCCCCGCTGTGGCGGTCCCGCCCCGTCCCTTCACGTAAAGCCGCGTTTGGAGCGGCGCGTGTGGAGCCCCCGCTGCCGCCTGGGGAGCGCCTCCGCAGCCGCAGCACCAAGACCACCACTTCTTCCTCCTCCTCATGCTCATCCTCCCGCTACTGCTGCCCCGCAGGCCCCGCGTCCCGCCGGGCCGAGGCCGGGGCCGGGCCGGTACCGGGATCACCGCCCCGCTCGCTGCCCGGCCCGCCCTCCCTGAGGGGAGCCGGCGGTGACGTCACGGCCGGGCCGCCCGGCAATGGGCGCCATTTTGAAACCGCGAACCCTCCCGCGGCTCCGGGCGGCTCCGTCCCGCTCCCGGCCCCGCTCCCGGCCCCGCTCCNAGAGCTGGAGGCGACGGCGGCGGCAGCAACGAGGTGCAGTGGTGCTTCTTGCAGGTGAAGGGGGCGATCGACGAGGACGTGGCGGAAGGTGAGGGGAGCCCTGACACGCTGAGCCCTCCCGGGCGGCCGCGGGGCAGCGCCGCAGCCTCCCCGGCCGTGCCGGGGGGTGTGTGCCATGACTAAGCGAGCTCCCACCCGTAGAGCATCACAGACCAGTCACGGCGCCTTCCTCCAGGTCTTTAGTGCGAATTCCAGAATCCCCAGATAGTTGGGGTTGGAGGGGACGTCTGGAGATCACCCAGGCCAGGCCCCGGCCCAGGCAGGGTCCCCGGCAGCAGTGACACAGGAACGGGCCCAGGAGGGTTTGGAATGTCTCTGGAGAGGGAGACCCCAGCCCCCCCGGGCAGCTGTTCCAGGGCTCTGCCCCTCCATGGGAAGAAGTTCTCCCTCACGCTGGGGTGGAACTCGTTGTGGTTCAGTTCCTGGCCATTGCTCCTTGTCCTGTCTCTGGCACCGGCCTCTGACAGCCCTTGGGGAGATTGGTACGGATTGATGGGGTCCCCTCTCAGCCTTCTCCTCTCCAGCCTGCCCAGGCCCAGCTCCCACAGTCTCTGCTCATCTCAGAGATGCTCCAGTCCCAAAATGACCTCTGTGGCCTCCACCGGACCCTCTCCAGTAGCTCCTTGACTTTCTTGTCCTGAGGAGCCCAGAACTGGGCACAATTCTGGGCTTAGGATAGCTGCCTACAGTTCTGGGCTTGGGATAAAAGGTAACAACAGTGATATGATACAGGGAAAGGAAAAAAAGAAACACCAGTGGAGTCTGTCAGGCTTGTCAAGTTTCGCTCTGACGCACAGAGAGTGCAGCTCTGTCATTTGTGCTGCATTGAAAACTGCAGTTTAAAGGGTTCCTGCAGCTGTGGAGAGATTTGATTCCCACTTGTTAACGTTTGGGAGCTATAAATAGGGATATTAAGCAGGGAAAAAGGGCACACCTTCACATTTCTCCGAAACTTTCCAAGTGCTTCATGTTTTGGACAGAGTAGAACACAAGAAATGTTTTAACTGGGAAAAGTGTTTTCTGTAATGTGCAGAACCTGGGTGGAATTTTGCTTGACTCTGATGAGAAAGTTCTTTTTTTGCCCCTAAATTTCCTATATTCTAACCGTCCAGGCTGGCAGTGCTTCTTTCTAAAGTGTGAATTGACTTGCAGAGCTGTGTCCCCTCAGCTTGGGCTTGGGATCTTATTTTTGTTACTGGATGCAGTAAATATTTTTCCTTGCTGCCTGCTACAGGGAAATTGTGCTGACAGTGTTTTCATTTTCATGCCACTTGTTTGGCATTCCATTTAAAATAATGGCCATGGGAGGGATAGCCTGGAAACTGCTTGAGAAACTAGACTCACTCAGTTGTTTTCTTCCTTTTTCTCCCCTCTGTATATTTTGTAGCTTGCTCTGAAGTTCGCAGAAATCTTGTAGAAACGTATATAAGTAGCTTTTATGTTTTTTAAATGGTTCTTTTTTTTCTTGAATCTGACACCTGTGTGACTAGAAGTCAGTTCTCCATGGGTAAAGGATGTAGTCCTGGGGACACCTGGCTCCTTGGGGGCACCTTGCTTCCCAGCTAGCTCCTGAGCAGCATGGATTTGCACAGAGCAGGAAAGCTCCAGGAATCACTCAGCACCCGGTTTTGCAAAACTACCACTAAAGTTTCATTTTCTTATGGGAATACCAGAACTATTTACAGGCTTTGTGACTTTTTGGTTTTATTTTGGTTTGTGGCCTTTCCCCTCCTGTTATATTTTGCCTTGAAATTGGAATTAAATATAAAAATACGCTATTTATTTGCTAACAACTGCCAAAATTTAATTCACTAGTAAGAGTACAAATACATTGCTAGACTTTGGGCCTCAGGGACATATTTACTCATTACCATCTTTTAAATCCTCTCTTACCAAACTGCACATCTAAACCTGCTTGATGGACAGTTGTTACCTTGAAATAGCCTTTGAATTGCACATAAATTTTTGTGGCTATGCCAGCTTGCTACTGCTGTCAATTTTTGGTCTGTTTTGTGAAAAATCAGCTCTCTAGAGGAAGAGGACACCATGAAGTTGCTGTCCAGCCTACTCCATGCAGAGTGTTTTGCTGGATTTTCTTAGAGGTTTATTCAGGAGTTGAAACTGCTCAGCCAGGCAACTTTACCAGAAAATCCTTTCTTTTACTGTGCAGTTCTAACATATATTTTATATTCCATAGTTGTTTCTCAGGTGTCTGGCTTCAACACAAACACTGGGACAAGGCTGTATCAGACTGGCAGCTGGATTTTTCTAACTGGGTCATTAATACAGAAAATCACTGTCTCCTCTTTGTCTTGTCCGTGCCTTGCCTTTCCTCGGTGACTAATCCCTGACCTCTGTTCAGGCTCTGTGTCAGGGAAGAGAAGGGCACTGTTCAGTCTGACCATTTCTGAAAGACCAGGATAATCCATCACTTACTGAATATGGATTTTGTAAAGGGTTGGATATGACTTTTCTAGAGCAGAAAAGTTTAGTTGGATTCAGGGAAGAGGACTGGAGGATAAACCAGAGATTGAGTGAGAGATTTAATACTGGGGATGGCAACAATCATAATTTGAAAACAAAGCTAATTAAAGATTGTGTTGTAATTTTGCTGTTAGTGCTAACCACGTGACTCCAAAACTTGCACTGACTGCCCATGAAACTTGCAATTCTTGGGTTGCTTTTTTTGTAGAAAGACTTTTCTAAATAGAGAATACAAATGCTGCCAGAGACTTTTTCACTTCCATGATTTCAGTGTTGAATTTGTTTTGCATGTCCAAAGTTGTCCTGCTTTGGGAGGCTCTTTTTTTTTTTTTTTTGGGCAAGTAAAATGTAAATCTGTTTATTAAATAATGTACAGATATGCCCAAATTCCCATGGGCCAGATGTTCTGCATCTAATCCATGACCACGTCTGGATGCGGTTCTGGATCTCCAATTAATGATCCAAGAAATAAACTTTTTTTTTTTTAAATTCTCCAGATAGTGACTGGTATTGATTGAGTGCCAAACTGAGACATCCCTTGTTACTATCACTTCAGCCAACTCTCCTTCTTTTTTTGCTGCCTGTTAGGTGCTGGGTCAGACACCTCAGCAGTTTGCCAGGAAGCAGAACACAAGGAGCAAAGATAACCACAATCTAATAAAAATATATTAGCCTGTAATCCTGAGTGCAGCTACAAGTGATTTAGAAATGTTCTTTAGAAATTGTCTTTACAAATCAGTGGTTTAACACATTCTCATGTGTGGTTCAGGAATTCACTTGGTCTGTTCTCCTGCTCTCAAAGGAAATCCTGGCATGGTTTTGTGCTTTTAAAAAAACTCTTGCAGTAGAGGTGCAGCTCTGTGATGTCTGGTTCACTTGCATGAAGGGAGTTGCAGAATTGGTTGTAAGCTTTAATAATGTCTTCTTTTCTGCAAGAACTGGAAAATAGGGGACTAATGACTACAGAGCCATGTGCTGTTTGCTGTCACCGTAAATCACTGGTCATGCCTGGAGGTGACACTCGTGCAGCAGAGGGGCTGAAGGTGGGCTGTAGGCTGGGTTTAGGCTGGGTTTTTCCTTGAAAGCCAGTGGTCTGCCATGAGCAGGACCTCAGATGCCTCTTTGCTCTCCCCGAAGCCTTAGGGTTTCCCAGAGCAGCTGGGGCTGCCCCTGGATCCCTGGCAGTGCCCAAGGCCAGGCTGGACACTGGGGCTGGAGCAGCCTGGGACAGTGGGAGGTGTCCCTGCCATGGCAGGGCTGGCACTGGGTGGGCTGTGAGGTAGCTTCCAACCCAAACCAGGCTAGGATTGCATCATTATATTTTGATGAAATATGAAGCTTTGGTAGGATGTAGCTTATGAATGGTGAAGAGTTTGAATAAGCAGTGAATATCAGTTGCAGAGTTGTAAGTGGGAATGCAAAACAAAGCAATTTGAGTATTGGGAATACAGAAATTAGTGCAAGTCTTCCTGTGTGAGCAGTGGGAGCCACTGGATTTGTCCCTCCAGAAGGGCAGGCTAGGTGCAGAGGGAAAAACCTAATGAAAAATGACAAAACCCACTATTTTTTTAAAGGATGGGAAGGTGTGAAAGCTTCAACTGAGAGAAAAATTTGATTTTCTTATCATGTTAAGACTTTTATGAACTCCTGATAGAAGTACACCCAAAACCATCACAGTGAGCTACTTAGAAAAAAACTAACAATAGCATGAATTAATTAAATACACTTCTAGTAGGAGAAAGCTTATTGGAATTAGTCTTCCAAAGGTTAAAAAATAATACCGAGGCAGTAGATTTGCACAAAGAATACTGGATTATGTCACGAATCTGAGAAACAGCCTCCATAATTTCTCCTGGCTTGTAGGGAAGGCAGAGCAAGCTCTGCAGGCAGGAAGGGAGCACTTCTGTGTAACTGAGCTCTGCGTTGCTGCTCCCTTTTCGTGCCATGCTGGTCTGGCTTTCCTTGCCCTGGCACATGCAGACAGCTCCGTGCACCCCAAACCCAGAGCAGACAGCTCTTTGGGGTGTCTCTCAGAGGGCTTCAGCGCCAGGTCGCGGTCTGGTTCCACCGGCGAGAACGCACACACCGAGCTGCAGGAGGGCACGGCGTGAGCCGGAGCTCCGGGCTGCGCTGCGTCCCTGAGGGGAGGCTGGGGGTGCTGGCAGCCCCTGGAGCAGGGTGCTGCTGCTGGCTGGCTGGCTGTCTGTCTGTCTGTCTGTCTGTCCACCTTGTGTGCAGCGCTCCCGGCAGAGCAGCCTGCGCGCTCCTCCAGGAGCCAGGTGGCTCAGCTCCAGGCATGCAGGACACACAGGAGCTGGCAGGCTTTCCCACACAACTCCAAACAAGATGTTTGACAGGCCACGGCCTGTCAGCAGCAGCCCTGACCTCAGACAGCTTCTGCTTCCCGGCTGGCCGGTGCGCTGCTCCTGCTTTACCTTAAATCTGTTCAAGGATTCAATTAGTCCCAAAAGCAGAGTTATTTTGGACTAAGCTAAACCCTGCCAGGTGCCTAAAGGCAATTCAATCCATTTCACAAGTGATTTGAGTATTAGGGCATAAAAGAATGCCAACCTAAAATACCTGTAAGGTCTAACCAGAGTGTTTAGCAGTGTAAGCTGAGAGAAGTTTGGTCTGGGCAAAACTATACCCCTTTGGCTTATTCTCCTGATTTCTGGTAACCTCACTCCTGTGTTAACTCTTCAAAGAAATCCTAAAAGTGGAAGTGTAAAAATTGAGTATATAAGGAGGCATATTCTGAAAAATAGAATAGAAATAGAAATGCAGATTTGAGTAATTTGGATGTATATGTATATTGTCAGGTGGTTATTGGCAGCTGTGAAGTTTGGCTCATGTTTCAGTACAATTGTGATTTCTATCAGCTGTTAGGAAACAGCACTTTAGGAGCACTGAAAGCAAGAGCAGTCGGTCCCTCCCCGCTGCAGGGTGACCCCTTCTGTTCCACTGGCTGTCCTGGCAGCTGTAGGGGACAGCCCTCCTTGCCTGGAAGCAAGTCAGTGACATGGACAGGGAGGAGGGAGAGGCTGAGGGGCAGAAGTGAGTGCTGCAGTCAGAATCCTGCAGTGGCTGAAATGGCAGCTCTGCCTGCCTGCCCAGCACGAGGAGGGTGGAGCAGGGTGCTGCCAGCAGCTCCCTGTGCTTGCCTGGTGTGGTCCCTGCAGCCACCCCAGCTGGAGAGCAGTCTGACTTCACAGCCCTGCTTCCCTCTGCCCACCCCAGAACCTTCCAGTGCAGCTGCATATCCATGGGA
Source organism: Promerops cafer (assembly GCA_013398275.1). NCBI lineage: Eukaryota > Metazoa > Chordata > Aves > Passeriformes > Nectariniidae > Promerops > Promerops cafer. The sequence goes on along the minus strand of VZSE01014224.1, from coordinate 670,206 downwards.
GTGTTTGGCAAGTGCAATTGCTGCAAATCAGTGACAAGCAGTTCTGAGGCCCTGTGTGTCTGGAACTTGTTAAGCTCCAACAGGACTTTGGTTTTTAAACATTTTTTTCTATTATTTGCTCTTCAGCAGGTGCTGGTCTCTAAATTGCTTCATTTTCTTTGATAATCTCTTCCCTCTAAAGGGGCTCTCTTTTTTTTCACTGATCCTATTTGCTCCTATTATATTTTTTATTTGAGGAGTCTTTCCTGAGTTGCTCTGAAGTGATGGTTCCTTGCTGTTCTCACTGCCCACGTTTGTCACCTGTGGTCCCTCAGAATGGTCTGTTGTCCCTGTGTGCTGCAAAGAGAGTTGTGTTCCTTCTGATGTTGTGTCACACAGTTCAGCACAGCATTCCAGGGAGATCCCAGTGTCTGCTCTCTGGGTTGATGTAGGAGCACATAACCTGCACTGATCCCTTCTGCATACTCTGCTTGCTGCCCACCCACTGTGGGGACCACACAGTGCCTGCCACAGCTTTGTCCAGCCACAGGATAACTCCAGCTTTGTAGGATAACAGTGCTGGAGGGAAAGGTGTGTCACCTTTGAGCTTGATCACAGCCACAGAAGTATTCCTTCTGCTCAGCTCCCACTGGCAGTCCCCCTGACAGTCCATGCCAACCATCTGCCTGCAGGCCAGTCCAGCCATTTCCTCCCAAAGCAGGAGCCTCTGCAGAGGTTTTCCTGGGCCTTACAGCAGTTCCTGCTTAGGTCCCAGGATGGGTCATGGGAGATGGGACTGTGCATTCGGACTCCTCTCCAGGGAGCAGGACAGAAGCCAGGTTTGCAGGCAGGCATTGTTCAGGCTGTGTGCTGAAGTGGTACCTTGTCCATTACATACTTGGAAAATTCTAAGTTAAAATGCCCTGGAAGCTGGAGCAGCCTCCTTTTTAGGTGCTGTCAGAGAGCTGTGAGTGTTTGGTTCCTTTTCACTACATGTCTGAGGAGTGGGTTTGTGACAAAAGACTCTGAGCAGCTCAGGAGGATGAGAGGCACTGCTGCTGACCATGTCTCGTTAGTGTTGGTCCTGAACACGAGCTGCAGCTGCAAATTCCTTCTCTCCTGGGTGAGCCATCAGGTAATTCTGTGTTTGCAGGTTTGGGTTTTAACCAGAGCAGCAATGCACAGCCAGCTTAGAGAGGAAAAGTTCACAGGAGCTAATTTTAGGCACCTGATGTAGATGTTGTGGATCTCTTTGCGTTCTCCATTACCTCTGCTGAGAGCCCGGGCATTGATACCAGTGTCAGAAATACCCGGGATGAATCCTGGGGGGATTAAGTTAGTTTGCAGGTATAAGCTTGCTGTCATCTCCAAATCCTAACAAAAGCTGGTCTCTGCCACCCCGGCCCCATTCACTCCCAGCAGAACTTGCCCAGGAGGCTCTGGAGGCTGTAAACATCCCAGAATTCTGGCAGGAGTTGTTTGTAGGGAGGTTCACACTCAGCAGAGATGGTGAAAGGTTCAAAGCACTCAAATGGAACTTTGACACATCTGTCAGGGCTTACAGGGAGTGGGCTCCACCACGTTACTGTAGAGCTGGATTTGTGGCCTCCGATGTGTTGGGATGGTGTTTCCTACCCATGGAAGTGATCAGTGCTCTTAAATTTGGGGGTACTACAGAATCACAGTGTAGCTGCCAGCAATCCTTTTAATATACCAGCCGTGAAAATAGCTCAGAGTTTCTCCTCTGGATGCAGTGTAACCAAGTTGGAACTCATTTCCAGAAGTGAGGCTAAACATGAATTTTTCATGTCTGGAAAGAAATATAGCCAGCCTTGTATGTTACTGTGAAGTCCCAGGGATTGCTGCCCTCCCTGGTTACAGGAGGAGGATTTACATGGATGCAGAGCAAGTCTGGAGGGAGAGTTGGACAAACCTCTGTTTCTAGAAAAGCAGTACCAGAGAAGAGAGCCTTGGGGTGCTGTCCGTGAGCAAATATCACACTGGTTTGTTTGGCTTTGCTGACCCTTTCTGAGTTACTCTGCTGGCATGGAGGAGAGGCTGAGAGTAAGGCAGGGGGTTAAGACTGGTGCTTGTATACCCAAGAAGCAGTTATGACATCTAATAAAAAAGCTTAGAAATCCCAGAGTCAATGCAATGATGAAGAGCCTGCAGAGGTTTGCTTTGTTCTTTGCTAAAAGTTTTAAGCTGACTTGGAAGTGAAGAGCAAATGTAGGTGGGTGAAGTGTTGAGCAGAACAGGGACGGTTTGGAATTCATTCTGTGCTTTGCTTGGAGTCTTGGAATATTTTTTTTTATTTCACCTGCTTTGAGATGGTAGAGTGCTGAGGATGGTGGGTGGAATGATTTGGGGGGTTGATCTGCTTCAATTAAACATGCCTATAGGGAAAACTTTATAATTCATACATTTATGGATAAAACAAGTACAGTGCTATTAAAACAGCTGATTGCTCATATTCTAAATTTTGTAACTTAGAAAATATTTGAAGGAAGCTTCTCTATTTTTGTCCTGCTGTGCCCCCCCAGTTCCCTGTTTCCTAGAGCATGTTGGTGACAGACTATTTCAGTGCATCTTCTTTACTCTCCTCTCCCTGCACTTCTTGTTGCAAGCCATGGAATTTGGGTAGTGTCTGTGTTTTGGTGTGTTTCCACCCAAGATTCTGTTTGTCTCGATAGCGCTGCTGGGGAATAATGGCTGTGTCAGCAGATGGTTTGGGCATTTTTGGGAAACAAAAATGATACACAGATTATTTTGAGCAAATAATTGTGTGAATACTGCAGTAGAAAATGGGAGAAGGTAATAATAACTTTTTCCCTTTCTAAAACAAAATGGAAAAATAGCTTTTGTGATTTTGAAAGAATTGTATGTGTGAAGGAGGCATTTATTCCTGCTGTGATTCCTGAGTCTCCAAGGTTAAAAGGGATTCTTGCTAGAAGGGCTTGCAGGTGCTGGTGGTAGTGGAATATTAGTTTTGTTACTAATAAACTTATATAACTCAAGGGCTTCTTTATATCTGAGTACTGAAAATGTCATAAAATTCTCAGTGAAGTCACTTCACTGATTGCTTACCTTCTCAGTTTGTTTCTTTTTCCTTCATTTCCTGCTTTTCCAGGGCATCTTCTAAAATCCCTGTGTATAATTAATAATAACTGATAATTGACTAGTAATTACCATTAAAGAAAGATGACTATAAAACTGGATGTGTCCAAAAGCTGGTTAGTAATGTGATATTGAAGGCTGGCATAAATCTGCAGAAGGATGATATTTACTAATTTATTTAGTTGTTCTAAATAATATTTTTTTTTTAATCCAAGCAGGTAAATCTTTATCTCTACTTACTAGGAAAAAACTTTTAATGGCATCATTGATAAAAGATGAAAAATGAATTTATATTAAGAAAACTGGTTAGGGTTTCTAATCACCTTCCTCATGAGAGTGGGGCATTATTGAAAGGAATTTCAAAGATAGCACATCAAAATCAATACAGGAAAGGAGTTTCCAGGGAGTCTCCAATTGCACACTCTGGAACTAATTGATATCATACACTTCAAACCTCAGAATTTTGCTATCTGTATCATAAATGCAGCATTTGATGCGAGCAGGCCCGGCAGGAGCAGTGTTTGCTGAGTGCTTTGTTGGGTTTGTTACCATCTGCCCCAGCCCCGGCACAGACATTTGCAGCTCCTTATCTCACCTCCCGTTGGCTGGGGTTGTACAGTAGCAATTATTTCTTTATTGCCACCTCCTGGAGGGACTGGGGCCCCGGCCCCAGGGCACTGCAGGTCCTGAGGGCTTTTCCTTTGCTCTCCTGCTTCCGTGTGTCCTTGCTGATGCTTCTGCAGGGAGCTGCTTCAGGGAGCTCTACTGGAGGAATTTCGTTTGTGTTTTCCCCTTTGGCCGAGGGGAGCTGCCTGTCCCAGGCTCCTGAAGCAACTCCCTGAGTGCTTGGCTTGGGAAAGGCAGGTGTGCCTCAGCCTCACCTGGATCAGGGCAGCTGCTCCATGGGAGCCCCACACCTGGCAGGATGCACCCGCCGGGGTGGGATCCCTGGGGGGAAGCTCAGGGCAGGGATATCCCCAGGGACACTGCAGTGTAACTGCCCACACCTGGGGAAGCTCAGGGCAGGGATATCCCCAGGGACACTGCAGTGTAACTGCCCACACCTGGGGAAGCTCAGGGCAGGGATATCCCCATGGATATTGCCCACAGGCAGTGCCCACACCTTGGGTTCCTAAGCCAATGTGCCTCTGGTGACTAAAGGCCTGCACTGAGGAATGAGTAAGTGTTTTAGCTTGTCAGTAAAAGTGTGTCAGGCTTTGAAACATGGCTGCATTTGGGGATGTAAATGAAGAATTTTGTCATTGCATTAATACAAGTTGTAATGCTTTTTTTGTGCTCAAGTCTTGGGACTCCTTGCTTTGCTTTCCACATTACAGTGCTGGTTTATTTCTGTTCTCTTTACAGCTGATATAATTTCAACAGTTGAATTTAATTACACTGGTGATCTTCTTGCAACAGGAGACAAAGGTGGCAGAGTGGTTATATTTCAAAGGGAACAAGAGGTCAGTGACTCAAAAAACAAGTGTTGTTACTACACTGTTCTTGTGTTGCACAGTCTCACTTCATCTGTTCATGCCCTGAGGTTTAAATGGAGAGTTTTCTCAGAAAACTGCAAGTTAGCCAAGTTTCTGAATATCTGTCCTGTGCTGTACTTGGTAAGTTGGTCTCATGAGGGTTCCCCTCCCTCCTTCCAAAAAAAAGGTCCCCAAAATCCAAGTGAGCTCTTTATATGTGTGTCCTGGTGTCCTCAGTGTCGCTTTGCAGAATTTGGACTTCCTCCTGAATTTTTGCACTGGGTCAGGCTGATCTGAGATAAATCAGAATGCTTTAGGAGAGAATCTAAAAGAAGTTCAGGAAATAAGCTGCAAGGACTACAGGATAAGGTGGTTAAAAATGGTTTGAGGATTTAAAACCAGTGGGAACAGCCACTTCTCCAGAAACACTTGAGTGTTTCCCATCAGGAGGGTGGGAGCACTGTCCCTCCTGCACTTCCACAGCTCCTCTTCATGAGTTCAGCTGTGTGACAGTGCTGTAATGTTCCTGTGTGTTCATCCTGAGCCACATCCCTGAGCTGGGGGATGGGAAACGTGCACCAAGGGCTGAAAAGTAATTGTCATGTCTGGGAGCACTCTGGGATTGTGTTCTTTAAAAAGTCAGTATTCCACATGGCAGTTCTCACCAAAGTGTCTGCTTACCCTGTCCTTTGAGGAGTTGAGGGGAATTTGAGGGTTTGAGCATTCTCCTGGGTCAGAAATACCAGAATCGATCATGGAATTTTAATTCAGCTTGTCTGCACATGAATATTACAAGTCCTGAGGTGCTGTGGGATTTGTCCAGCAGAACCCCTCTGCTCTCCTTGTGGGGCTCAGATGATGCTCTGTTGAGGAACACCTGGCCAGTATTTGGCAGTCTCCTCTCTGTGCTGCTGGTCACGGCCGTGTCCCTCAGGTGCCTGGCTGGCTGTGCTGGGAGGCTCTGGAGCAGCTGGGTGCCGCGCTGCCGAAATGTTACCCGGCTGCACCCACACAGCTCCCGCCTCGGCGTTTACTCGGCGTGGCCAGAGACTTACCTAAGGCCCAGAGATAAGGTCAGAAGTGCCTCAGGAGCATCCTGAACTTCTCAGGATCTTGGACTTGCCTGACGTGGAGGGGGGACTATTATGGGTTGGCTCTCAGTTGTTCCCTAAGGCAAAACCCGCCTGTCCTGGGAGAGCGGGAAACACAAACCCCAGGTCAGACTGTTCACACAGGAATATTCAGCTGTCTCCTTGGGGACACACAGAAACTGAGGGAAGAGTTGGCAATGAGGGACATTTCTTTGTCAAGTGCAAAACTGCAGGAAAGAATCTAAAATAAGTGTATAATGCCGGAACCTTAAAATAATAACCGTATTTTTTACCCAGTTTGGATTTAAGACTAGGTTAACTAGGTCAGTGACAGCTGAGGTTGGTTATACAGTTCCCCAGACACTTGGATTTGGGAAGGCACCCTGGAATGCTCCTCATCATGCCCTGGGCTCATAGGACTTGACTTCACTTGCAAGCAGCAATTACTCCAACCAAATGTGTGAGTAGAGAGGGAAAGCACCAGTGCCAAGGCAGTTCACTCTGAGTGCAGGGAACTTCTGGATGGGGTCAGGTGAGAGGAACCTGCCCAAAATTCTCACAAGTCAATGACGTGTAGAGAGTAAAATCGTGTAAAGTCTGAGAGTTAATGAGAGTGTGGAAACTCCACAGCCCTGAGACTCTGCAGGGCAAGCTGCACCCCTGGGGCTCTTCTGCAACACGAACCACTGACACCAGCTTGCTTGGAAAGCCTGATAACAAGTTGCCTCAAATCTGATAATGCAAATCTGGGCAACCTTGGGACTTTGCTCTCTGTTCCTTGCTCCCACACCCACCACACAACGATAGCAAAGCCTGAAGGGTGCACAGATACTTATACATAAACCTACATTTCTGAAGAGGAAGGCTGTGTGCACTGTATTGGTGCTGAACTGGGTACAGTATCACAAATTGAAGATTCAAAATTCAAGAGCTGTTGTAAAAGCTGACGTTGTGATTGACAGTTTCTAGTGATTGATTTGTATGGGCCTTTTCTGAGGGACCCAGTGACATCAGCCTCAAGAAATGCTCTTTTTCTTGCAGACTAAAAGCCGTCCTCTCTCTCGGGGAGAATACAATGTTTACAGTACCTTCCAGAGTCATGAGCCTGAGTTTGACTACTTGAAAAGTCTAGAAATTGAGGAAAAAATTAATAAAATTAGGTGGTTACCACAACAGAATGCTGCTCACTTCCTGCTGTCTACAAATGGTAAGGGCCCTTTCTTTTGCACAAAGAACTTTGTCATTGGAGTATTGTCTCACCTGTCATACACTTGGGGTTTTTTTCTGATATATTTTGAGGCTGTTTTAATGTCTTCTCTAATTACATGCAAAATATGTTTTGATTGTAATGTTGACTGTGTGAATATTGGGTCTGTTTAGTTTTGGTGCATCATGGAGCATCTGTAAACGAAATTGTAGAATTGGGGACGTGGGTTAGTGGGAACAGTTAGACTTGTGTCTTAAAGGCAGTTTCCAACCTAAACTATTCTGTGGAAAAAACTTGCTCTTATTATCAGAGGAATACATTATTCCTAACAGTTTGGATCACTTTGTGAGGTCATGGTGAAATTCTAAAAGCAGGAGTGACTTCTGTCTGCTGGTCTGTGCAGTTAAAATAATTTCCTCTGATAGAAGTCTTAATGAAGCATTCTTTAAACTTTGTCATCTGAAATGCTCTGCAGGAGTTTGGGGAGGAGAGGTTTGGCTCCAGTTAGCCAAGGATCTCACCATTGGTGAGACAAGTGTGCACTCACTGGCTGCACTTGGAGCACTTCCCTGGTAACACCTGGCAAGTGCATTCCTTTGGAGCCCCAACCAGTGGGGCAAATCCTGATCTCTGCCTTTGGCTGGCTCTGAGCAGGTACCTGGGACAAACCTGGTTTCCTTCAGGACAGTTAGTGTAAGGAGTTCATGTTTTTGTTGGGTTTGGTCCCTAGCAGTGGTCTGTTAGTGTAATTCAGCTAACCATCCAGGCCTTAGTGGGGAATTTGGGTAATTGGTGTGTGAAACTCTCCCCAGGCAGTGGCGTTGGGGTGAGTGGGAGGCACAGGGCCTTACTGCTCAGGCACAAATTGGGGTCTTGTTCAAACTGCACCTCACACTGTGGGTGAAGGACTCCGTCGGGGTCCTGCTGCAAGCAGTGGAAATGCAGACAGGTCACTCGTGCCCACTCTGCTGAGTCCATACTTAGTGATTCGATTTTGTATTCAATCCATTCTCAAGCATGTGAATTTTTTGGTTTTAGATAAAACTATTAAACTATGGAAAATAAGTGAAAGGGATAAACGAGCCGAAGGTTATAATTTAAAAGATGAAGATGGAAGACTTAGGGAGCCTTTCCGAGTCACAGAACTACGGGTACGTCTCTGCTCTTTGACTTTCTGTATCTCTCTGCATGCTCTTCTCTGTCTTTGTGCTGTCAAACTGGAATGTGCAAATCAAAAATGGTGTTTGGGTCAGAGTCATTGCAAACTGTCAGGAAAAAATGGAGGCACTTCATGTTCTTATATATAAAAATTATTTTAAAAAGTTCTTCTGGAAAGCTTGAGGGAAACTTTCATCATTATAATAGTGTATTTCTTAGAGGATGACTCAGAAATTGGAATAGGGTATTCTGTGGCTGGATAAAGGTATGTTAGAGTGAATTCCAAGCATTTGGATAACCTAATTTGCACTGGATTCATCTTGGACATCGTGCTGTAGTGGTAGGGTTAGTGCTCCAAACTTGGGATCATTTGGAGCAGGAGCCCAAGAAATGAGAGGTGGGTTTGGGGTTTTTCCTGGGGTTTCCTGTTGTTCCACCATCAGCAGGAACAGAACTGAGGCTCTCACTGCTCTCAAAGCCACCCCTCCATGGCAGGGACTTCAGCTGGAGGCGTTTCTTGGGGTTTGCCTTGCTTTTGCTAAAGGTGAACGTTGAACAGAAGCTTTGGGTGTACAAAACACGTTGGGGAAGGATATCCACTGCCTCAGCCTGTGCAAGCCAGGGCTGGATTGGATTGAGTGTTCCAATGAGAGCAGCTAAACCCATAGGATCCAGTGGCAGAAGGAGGTCCTGGTGGAGTTTGGGGTTCTGCAGCCTTGCCCTGCTGGAGCAGGCACCAGCTGGGGCACTGGAGGGGCACGTTGGGCTCCTTAAGGCACTGTCCTGCACAGGGGGAGCAGCAGCAGCAGGAACCTCTCCAGTCAGGCACCTGCACTTGCTGCTGCTCTGGGCTGCAGCCCTTGCAGGCACTGCAGCTTGGGGGAAGGGCTGATGGATGAGCCAATTCTGAACAAGAGCTGGCTGGAGGAAAAGCCTCACCTGGAGGTACCTTCACATGTTAAAATGCTCAGGGTTTGGAGAGCTAGAGTATACCAGGAGCTTTGGGGCTCTCTTGGCAGGTTTTGTTACAGAAACACAGTGCCCGTGTTCCTGAGGACGTGGCCGTGGAGGAGAAGCAGCACTTTACACAGAGACCCTGGCATTTCCAAGTCCTATTCCTGATCTTTCCCATTAGTGCACCTGTGCTGTCACAGCCAGGCTGGGAGCACTCTGTGCTGAGATAGGGCAGTGGCCTGATAAAAAGTAATGGATTCATTGTAGTCGTTAGTTGGATGTAAACAGGCTGGGTGGTACAAACTGGAAAGCAGGTAGGGAGCTGTGGGATGGGTCAGTCCTTGTTCCAGGGAGACAGGTTATCTTAGGCACCCCTGAGCTCGGCTGGTGGGAGCAGGACGTCCAGGTGTGCCTGAATTCCTGCTGACTGTTCATGAACAACCCGGGAATTTTCTTGGAGACTGTTCTTGCCAGTTTCCTGAGCACCTGTCTGAGGTCTGGGGACATTTCTAAGGGCTTGTTTCTATAAACTTTGGATGCCATTACAAACACAGCCCATGTGCTGTTGGAACAGGCACCAAGGGCTGGCTTTGACTGGGAGGTTTCCTGTTGGCAGTGTCCAAAGTCAGCATCCATGTGCTCTCTCAGTATTTTTCGTGCTCAGTGGATTTCAAAAGTGTTTAGTCACCAAATCAATACAGAAATCTGTGCAGTGCAATTAATTAAGTGCCATTAAACAAGCCGTGGGGTTCAGTGTTGGCGCCAGTTCTGTTTAAGGTCTTTATTGATGATGTGGCTGAGGAGATGGAGGGCAGCCTCTGAGTTGAGAGGAGGGAAGGTGAGTGGGGTGTGCATCTGCTGGAGGGCAGGAAGCTCTGCAGGGGAAACTGGAGAGGCTGGATTCATGGCCAGGCCAGAGGAGTAGAGTCCCCGTCCCTGGAGGGGTTTCACAGCTGTGTGTGGCACTTGGGGACAGGGGATGGTGATGGCCTCAGCAGTGCTGCAGGAATGGTCTTTGCTAAGGCAGTGACTCTCTGCCTGGGGGATGTGTGGGGGTCAGCAGTGACCCTGTGGGGTCAGCAGTGACCCTGTGGGGTCAGCAGTGACTCTGTGCCAGGGGGATGTGTGCGGGTCAGCAGTGACCCTGTGGGGTCAGCAGTCACTCTGTGCCCCGGTGATGTGTGCGGGTCAGCAGTGACCCTGTGCCAGGGGGATGTGTGTGGGTCAGCAGTGACCCTGCGGGGTCAGCAGTGACCCTGTGCCAGGGGGGTGTGTGCGGGGCAGCAGTGACCCTGTGCCAGGGGGATGTGTGGGGGTCAGCAGGGACCCTGCGGGGTCAGCAGTGACCCTGTGCCAGGGGGATGTGTGTGGGTCAGCAGTGACCCTGCGGGGTCAGCAGTGACCCTGTGCCAGGGGGATGTGTGTGGGTCAGCAGTGACCCTGCGGGGTCAGCAGTGACCCTGTGCCAGGGGGATGTGTGTGGGTCAGCAGTGACTCTGTGGGGTCAGCAGTGACCCTGTGCCAGGGGGATGTGTGTGGGTCAGCAGTGACTCTGTGGGGTCAGCAGTGACCCTGTGCCAGGGGGATGTGTGCGGGTCAGCAGGGACCCTGCGGGGTCAGCAGTCACTCTGTGCCCAGCCCGTGTGCTCTGTGCCCGCTCAGGTGCCAACGCTGAAGCCCATGGACCTGATGGTGGAGGCGAGCCCGCGCAGGACCTTCGCCAACGCGCACACCTACCACATCAACTCCATCTCTGTCAACAGCGACTACGCCACGTACCTGTCTGCAGACGACCTCCGCATCAACCTCTGGCACCTGGAGGTCACCAACAGGAGCTTTAGTATCCTTTGGTGCCCTCGGCACAGCGGGCGCAGCTCCGCTGCCTGCCTTTAGGAGAATCACTTCGGTGTTACTAATTAGAGTGGGTGTTTGAAGCCAGGGATTAAAAGAGGCTTCTGAAGTCTGGAGGTGTAATGCAGTGAAAGCTGGCTTTGGGATGCTCAGTCATTCCTGAGGGCAGGCATGCCTCCAGTGGAAAACTGTCAGTGGAAACATCAGAGAGGGTTTGATTTCTAAGGAGAAATTGAGGAATTGTAGGAGCATCCCTAACTTGTGGAGTTCAATTAGCTTAAATAGGAGTTGTTGGATATGAACAGTAGATCCTTTGTTACTGTGGATATTTCTTTCAAAGTTTGTGGTCTCTTAACCAAGTGACACTTCTCTTGAAACCAAATCTCAAATCTCAGGCCAAATGGGAATGGCTTCCCACTGCCAGAGGGCAGGGATAGATGGGATGTTGGGAAGGAATTGTTTCCTGGGAGTGTGGGCAGGCCCTAGCACAGGGTGCCCAGAGCAGCTGTGGCTGCCCCTGGATTCCTGCAAATGTCCAAGACCAGGCTGGGCAGGGCTCGGAGCAATCTGGTCCTTTCCAACCCAGACCATTCTGGGATTCTGTGACTTCTAAAATCCAGAGTTCTCCAGGCTCTCCCCAACTCTTGTACCTTACACACGGTGGAAAGGAAGCTCTTGCCCCTGTTTCCTACCTGGCATTTTTAAGCTCTGTCACTGATTACCTGCCAGAGGGACTTGGGTGTGAAGCGTTGCAGGCCTTGACCAGCGGTGGCAGACATCGTGGACATCAAACCAGCCAACATGGAGGAGCTGACAGAGGTGATCACGGCGGCCGAGTTCCACCCGCACCACTGCAACGTGTTCGTGTACAGCAGCAGCAAGGGCACCATCCGCCTGTGCGACATGCGCTCGTCCGCGCTGTGCGACCAGCACTCCAAGTGTGAGTGTCCTCCTTGCTGCCTGCCCGCCTTCCTGCCTGCCTGCCCGCCTTCCTGCCTTCCTGCCTTCCTGCCTTCCTGCCCTCCTGCCTGCCTTCCTGCCAGCCTGCCAGCCTGCCTGCCCGCCTTCCTGCCTGCCCGCCTGCCTGCCCGCCTTCCCGCCAGCATGCCT
>VZSE01014224.1:644301-657672 GCA_013398275.1 Promerops cafer | reverse complement strand
TGCCTTCCTGCCTTCCTGCCTGCCGGCCTGCCTGCCTGCCTGCCTGCCTGCCTCCCTCCCTCCCTCCCTCCCTCCTTCCTTCCCTCCAGCCATGCTGCTCTGGCCGTGGGGGACCCGGCCTCCCCAGGGAGCGACAGGGCCGCGGTGCTGGGGAGTGCTGGGCACATCTCAGTTGTCTTGCTCTAGGCCACCACTGAGCACAAGAGTAGCATGAGGCACCACCTGGCTGCTCCTGTTTGCCCATGTTTGCCTCATAAAGTGATGGGAACGGGTGCTCTGGGCACCAGTGAGTCCTGTCTGCTGGCCACACTCAGGCTGGGTGCCTCTCAAGGTATCTGCTCAGCCCGTGCCAGTTCAGGGCAGCTCTGTGCATTGCAGACTGGGCTGATGCTGCCAGAATCCCCGTCCCCTGTGCCCAGTGCAGCTGCTAGGATAGGATGAATCCTTAGGAATACACCCTGGAAGTTTCCAGGGATGCAGGGTGGCTGCTGCTTCGCCTGCTGAGCCACCAAGGTGTGAGCAGGTGAGGAGAGAAAGCTTTGCTCTGGAAGCCATGAGCATCCTGCCCGGGCCTCGCACACAGCCACGTGTTCCTGCTCCCTGCTGGCAGAGCTGTGCTCTAGCAGTGTGCCCAGCCCTGGGGGGTGCCTGCCACACCTGCAGGCCAGCTTCCTGCAGTGCAGAGAGGGCTTTCTGGGGCTAAAAGGAAATACTTGTGCACCCCACTGATCTGGTTCAATGTTGCATTAGATCACTTAAAAGCACTTTGTTTTTAACTGCTTGTGACTGAATCACATCCTGCTGCAAGGGGTCTGTCGAAAATGGGTAGCGAGATTGAGTAGCCTGGGTCAGGAATCTCTGATTTCAGAGGTTGACTTACAACACATGCATTGATCTACTCTACAAAATCACAGAAACTGTGTTAAAAATGTAGCTGCTCACATTTCAGTGGTTTGTTTAGTTACAGCTGTGGTTCAGAGTTAAAGAGAAACACATCCAGTGGTCTCCTCGTGTTTGGGTCGCTGCTGTTCCCATCTGCTCCTGTTCTGGCTGATGTGTAGATCAGGTGTGATGGTTACAGTACCCACTGCTGTTGGCTGCTCTGGTTGATCCCCAGGGGCTGTGAGTTGTGGTTTGCCAGTGCTGTGCTCCAGTCGAATGTTGGAGATGGACATCTGGCAGTCTGGTGACCTAGAACACCACAGTGCTAAAGAAGAGATTATTTATGAGAAGTGTCTAACAGCAACTTTCTTCAGAAAGAAACTAGTCACTGATTTAAAGTTTTCCGATGCTGAAAACATTGGAAGCCGTAGGAGCCGGCGTTGGTTTCATGTGGCACTGTGTGTTCTCTCTGCAGTTTTTGAGGAACCTGAAGATCCTAGCAGCAGATCATTTTTTTCAGAAATAATATCCTCGATATCTGATGTGAAATTCAGCCACAGTGGGCGATACATGATGACAAGAGACTACCTGTCTGTCAAGGTGTGGGACCTCAACATGGAGAACAGGCCCGTGGAGACCTACCAGGTAGAGCATCCCCGTGTCCTGAGCTGTCCCTTTTGTCCCTGTGCCCCGTGTGCGTGTCCAACGCGTGTCCCTGTCCCCAGGTGCACGAGTACCTGCGCAGCAAGCTGTGCTCCCTGTACGAGAATGACTGCATCTTTGACAAGTTCGAGTGCTGCTGGAACGGCTCCGACAGGTGAGGGGCCCAGGGCCCGGGGGCTCAGCGCTGGGGCTGGGGCTGGGGCTGCAGCCTGGAGGGGCCGGGCTGGGTACTCTGAACGGGGGGTGCAGACAGCTCCGAGTCACTGAGGGCACAGATCCCCTGCAGCAGGCACTTCACACAAACAGGATTGCCAGGGCTTTCCTGCCCCTGTGCTCAGGTGAGACCCCACCTGCAGAGCTGCCCCAGCCCTGGCCCAGCACAGGAGGGAGCTGGAGCTGCTGGAGCCAGGCCAGAGGAGGCAGCAAATGATCCGAGGATGGAGCAGCTCTGCTGGGAGAGCTGGGGGTGCTCACCTGCAGAGGAGAAGTTTGGGGTGGCCTCAGTGTGGCCTCACAGCATCCGAAGGAGCTGTAGGAAAGATGGAGAGGGACTGGGGACAAGGGACAGAGGGACAGGACCCAGGGAATGGCTCCCACTGCCAGAGGGCAGGGCTGGGTGGGATATTGGGAATTAGGAATTGTTCCCTGGCAGGGTGGGCAGGCCCTGGCACAGGGTGCCCAGAGCAGCTGGGGCTGCCCCTGGATCCCTGGCAGTGCCCAAGGTCAGGCTGGACACTGGGGCTGGAGCAGCCTGGGACAGTGGGAGGTGTCCCTGCCATGGCAGGGGTGGCACTGGGTGGGGTTTAGGGTCCCTTCCCACCCAAACCAGTCAGTGACTTCTGTTGACAAGGGACAGAGGGATAGAGGAGCACCAGGGAGACCTGCTTTGCTCACGTGCAGATGAACAAAGTGTAACTGCAGCTGAGTGCCAGTAGCAGGAGGGCACACCAGGGGAACACCTGCTAAGAGAGCAGTGGTGCACTGGAAGCAGTGCTGAAGTCCCAGAGGAATGGAGCAGGTGTCCGGGGGAGAGGAGAGGAATGGAATGCCGTGGCCTGGTGATGAATGCGTTCTGACAGCCGCGTGTAAGACAGAGGGGATGGATTTTGTTTCTAACAAGATCTCCCTTCCTTTCCCTTGAACCAGTACAATCATGACTGGATCTTACAACAACTTCTTCCGGACGTTTGAGCGGAACACGCGCCGGGACACCACGCTGGAGGCCTCCCGGGAGAGCAGCAAACCCCGTGCCATCCTAAAGCCACGCAAAGTGTGCACAACTGGCAAGAGGAAGAAGGACGAAATTACCGTTGACAGTCTGGACTTCAACAAGAAGATTCTGCACACAGCATGGCACCCCATGGAGAACATCATCGCTGTAGCTGCCACCAATAACTTGTATTTATTCCAGGAAAAGGTTAACTAAGGATGGCTGCCCGTGGACAGAGTCTCGTCTCGCATAGTTCAGCTCAGTTGTTTATCTGTAACAGAAGGCCTTGTTGTCCTATCAGTGAGGAACATTGATGCACTTACTTCCCTTGAGTATCGGAGAGCATCTGGCCTGGCTTTGAGTTCCTGGCGTGGTTCTGCCTTCGGTGGGGTGGGAGCGTCCACACAGCTCTCGAGGAGGACCCTCCGAGGCAGAATTGGTGGACGGTGCTCAATGAGGCCAACACTCAAAACAAATGTATTTATTGATGTCTGAGCCTTCCTTTCCAGTTTATAGACCAAAAAATTTAACACCTGAGAAGAAAAAGTTGTCATAAAAGTGTAATTTCTCTCTCTCGCTCTCTCTGCTGTAATATTTGGGCCTTTCAGAACATTTCTCGTGCTTGATGCCTGTACATTCCTGCCCGGGCCCGGGGTCTGACCTCGGAGCACTGCAGCAGGGCTCGACGTGGGCTCTAGGCAGGTGTCCATGGCTATTTACTCACCAACTGTACCTATAACCACACCTTCTGGTGGAAACCACTTAATAAATAACAGCCTATCCAACGTGTTCTTAGGGCTGGAGGGATGTATTCAGTCTTCTTTTCGTATTGCATGTCCTGAGCTGGTGCAGAACAGTTCTGGTGGCACCTCTGACAGGGTTTGCCCCAAACCACCGAGGTTTTGGCAGACTAAGACGAACTTTTTTGTGTAGTATTTCAGATTCTAAATTTAGAGTTTCCATGGCATTGTCATAGAGTTGGAGTTGCACTGGATTTGTTGTCAAAGGCTCTGTGTGTGCCAAGTAGGAGATGGAAAGGGTCCTAGAAACATCCACAGCCTTAACCAAGTGTCGGCCTTGCACGGAGGGAACCAAAACATCAACACCTTCTCTGCTCTGAGGATAAAAATGCAGCTTCTCTGGTGCATCTCACCCTCAACCAGAGACAGACCTGACGTGCATTATGGTTTTTAACCTTTTTAGTATTTGTCACAAAGGGAACAGTTTCTTTTAAGTCTTTGGTGTAGTATCTTGCATTTCCCACTGCAGTTCCAGAGGCACTGCGGGCTGTGGTGCCCAGGGAGGGCCAGGCCGAGCCCAGGCTGGCAGGACAGCAGCTGCTGGAGCTCTCTTGCTCACTTGTTTTAAGCCTCAGGTACTGTTTCTTTTTGTTTGGTTTTTTTTTTTTTTCCTTCCAAAGAGGCCTAAATCACATCCCCTTCCCCCGGATGAGCCCGGGGCCACGTCCAGCAGCCCCCAGCAGCCAGAGGCTGCACTCTGCCAGGTGCCTGCAGCCTGGGAACTCCTTCCCAGAGCCCCAAGCTTTCCCCCAGCAAGTCCCAAGTGTGGTTACACTCCGTTTTCCCTGGAACAAAGGTGTGTTCCAGTCCCAAGAGCAAACCGTGGCCGTCCCGCCCCCCCGGTACCGCCCCCCGAGCCACTGGGTCCCAGGAAGGTGGGAAGGGCAAAGCCTGAGGTTCCCAGGCAGGTTGGGTTCAGCCAGTGCTGTCCTGTGCGTGGGTTGTGACACTTTGGAGCTCTGGAGATGTGGAACTGGGGGGTCGCTGCAGCGCTGATCCGACCGCGCTCCCAACGCCTGCTCGAGCCGATCCGTGGGGTTGTACATAATTGTTCAGTTCTTTTGACCAAAAAGTTTAATAAATTTTAAATGTTTACCTGGCCGTGCTCCCTGTGTTTTGACAGCATTTCCTTCCATGTGGGAAGGAGTTGGCTGGATGGGGCAGCCCCGGGTGGGTGTTTCTGGTTGTGGTGGTTGGGGTGGCCGGGCTGCTGCCCCTGCCCCAGGACGCAGCCGCGCTGGCCGCTTGTGCATCTGTACCAGGGGAGTGTCAGTAAAAAGGGTAAGATGGGATCTCCCATTCTATAGCCCTGTTTGCTTGTACCACTTTCAATTAGCTTTTGACTATTTTCATGGAATTTTTATCCTTTTATCTAAAACCAGGTTTTAGTGTCAAGTTTTGTAAAACTGCTGCCTAGTGGAGCACCCCAGTCTAGTGAAAGGTTGTGCCCCCCATGGCAAAGGGTGGAACTGGATGGGGCAGAACTGGGTGAGGGTTAAGGTCCCTCCCACCCCAAACCCTTCTGGGGCTGCGTCTCTGCCCCACAGCTTTGGGCAGGCCCACACACCCACCCACCCCCTGCAGGTCAAGGACATGGGCTCAGCCCCTGGGTGACGATCCCATTAAAGCCCCCATCAGTGAGGAATGAGTGAGCATGGAACATTTCAGTACCTCTGAGCCCTCGGTGTGCCCCAGCGCTGCCCCAGGGGTGTGACCTTGGGGAGGAAGGAGCTGGGGGACAGTGGCAGTGAAAAAGGGACACCGTGGTTTAACCCCTTCCCTTCTCCAACGAAAGCCCAAACGTTTGCTCAGCAGGGATCTGCTGCTCTGAGTCCCACAGGAAATGGAAGCAGCACCAGAGCATTCGGGGGTTCTGATCCCACCTTTGCTTTTGGCTCCAGCCTCAGGGGAGAGGTTTGGATTGGAGATTAGGAAGAATTCCTTCCAGGAAAGGGCTGGCCAGCCCTGGCACAGCAGCCTAGGGCAGCGCTGCAGTGCCCATCCCTGGTGGGATTTCACAGCCCTGTGCATGTGGCACCTGGGGACAAGGGGCAGTGGTGACAGTGCTGGGGAGTGGCTGGACTCAATGGGCTCACAGGGCTTTCCCAGCCTCCACAATTCCCTGGTTTCCAGCTCCTCAGGAGCATCACACCCCTGTGCGTGTGTGCAGGGAACCCAGGGCCTGCTGAGGTTTGTGTGATGCTGTTTCCATGGAAACGTCTCAATTCCATGTCAGGAAGTGACCAGTGGGAAAGGGGCAGGCGGAGGCCAAGAGCCTCGTCAGCCATTACTGGAGAAAAAGGAATGAGCAAACTCTTGAGTTCACCAGGAACCTTTTTATTTAAATATATAAAACATGGTATTTTGGCAAACATTCATTTTCTCATTAAATAAGGTAAAATCACGGAAGGGAAAGGCATTGCATCAGTAAAAACCAAGGAGAAGCCACCCTGTGGTTCATCTGCCCAGGGCTGGGGTCAGGTGCAGATTTACGTGGGACAGGTAAAGCCTGTAAGCGACAGCCTGCAGTAGGTACAGCAGAGAACCTGGAGTAACTGCTGGGGGTTAAATAAATGTCCTGGCAAAAGCAGCTTTTAGTAGGCACTAAATCCAAATTCTACCTCTGAACTAGGACAAACTGATGGAGTTTCACCCATGTGCTCATCTCTTCCCACTGTGTCTCAACACCTTACACCTCCCACCGAAGTGAACTAAGCAGCAACTACCAGAGGAAAAACTGCCCCGGGCCGGTGAGAGCCCCTGGGAATTCCCGGATCGATCTGTAAGGCCACTCGTAGTCTGGGCTCATCCCTCCCTGCGGGGACTGCGGGAGCAGTGACAACATTCCCACCACAGGCACGGGAGCGGGCGGGGTGGACACGCCCAGCACAAGGGCTGCTGAAAGCTGCGACTGATTTAAACACGGAGCTGCTCTAATTCTCAGGTACTTCACTACAAAGCACTAAGGGACATTGCAGCATCTGCCACGTGCTCTAGGGATTGATCCAGCAGGGGTTGATCCAGAAGGCTCTATGTGACACGGGAGCTCCAGCGTCTCCCTTCCCATTTTGAGACTAAACTAAAACAGGACACGCACAGGACACACACACGACGGCGCCACGACCAGCTCCCCCCTCCTCTGCACCTCCTGCGCTCCAGCCGAGTCTCTCTGCTCCAGCTCCACCATCCCAGGTGCCTCTAAAAGGTGCTGCTGGAAGCCGTGGTGGTCAGGCGCCTCCCGATGTAAATCCTGCGGAGGCGGGGCAGAGCACACGGTCAGCCAGGCCGGGCTTCAGCGCAGGGAGCGCTCTGCTCTCCCTGCCAGGTCACTGCCTCTGAATTCCCGGCAGGAGCAGCGCTGCCAGCTGCAACCAAGCAGGAACGGAACTGCTCCGGAGCCCAGTCCCAGCCCCAGTGACTGCCCCTGCCCTGGTACCACTCCCCAGCCCCAGGGCCCAGCACTTCCCCCCACGCTGATGTGGAAAGGAAACGTCCCCCGTCACTCCCAGGAGAGAATTAAAAAATATATTGAGTAATTTAAAATAATATTAAATATTTTTAAATCCGTGTCAGTGGAATTTTAAAATCTACTCAATATTAGCTTTTTCCTTTGCTGATCTCCTAGTTGTGAGATTAAGAGTCTCATCTCCAGTGGAGCCAAGTGTTGTGTGACTACAGTTCCAGTGTACAGAATTCCTCCTTCCCCTGCCTCTTAATTGTTCTGAAAAATTCCCAACCAGGGAGAAAATCAGAAAACTTCAACCATCCAGCAATACCACAGGCAGGAAGCACTTCCTGAAAACCATCTTGGACGAAGAGGGAATTGGGAATCAGAATCAGGCCTCAATGAAAGCAGGTAGAAAAATCTATTTTTTTTTCAGTTGAACCTTACCCCAGTCCAATGGCCAGGAGGTGAGAGAGCAGCAGGGATGGGAGGAAAACCTTCAGGAATTCTGCAGAGAATATCCCCCCTTTCTTCATGACGCTGGTGTTCCTCATGCTGAGCGTGGCTGTGCGCCGGGGGTGTTTGAAGAGGAATTCCCTGGATTTGGGGAGGAATGTGAGGTGTGTGTGTGGCCTGGAGGAGGAGCAGCTGCAGGAGCTCTCCCAGCAGCTGTGGCAGCACTCACTTGGGTGGGATGTTCTCGGGCCGGCTGGACCAGTCCCAGATCCAATCCGCGTTCTTCCTCAGCAGCCGCTCCACCTCCCTCCTCCTCTCCAGGAAATCCTCCTCAGACTGAAACCAAGGGCCACCGTCAGTCAGCACGAGCCAGGACAGCTGGCAGCTGCCAGAGCTCCTCTCTGCAGCCAGGACCGCTGCCCAGCTCTGACACTCACTTCCCACCCCTTCCCCTGCCCCTTCCGTGAAGCGTTCACATCCCCGATCACGAGGGGGAGCAGGGGGATCCATCTCAGAGTGGGGTGAGAATGGCAAAGGCCACATCCCATATCCCATATCCCATATCCCATATCCCATATCCCATATCCCATATCCCACATGTGCCTGAGGCAAGACTGCCCTGGCAGTGAAACCCCAGAGCCCAGCGTTTAATCCTCGCACACAGACCCGAAATATCCCCAGAGCCCAGCCCTGATGGACACTGGGCACAGGGATCCCTGCCTTATCCCAGCCCTGATGGACACTGGGCACAGGGATCCCTGCCCTATCCCAGCCCTGATGGACACTGGGCACAGGGATCCCTGCCCTATCCCAGCCCTGGTGGACACTGGGCACAGGGATCCCTGCCCTATCCCAGCCCTGGTGGCTGCTGGGCACAGGGATCCCTGCCTTATCCCAGTTCCCAGCCCTGGTGGACACTGGGCACAGGGATCCCTGCCTTATCCCAGTTCCCAGCCCTGATGGACACTGGGCACAGGGATCCCTGCCTTATCCCAGCCCTGGTGGACACTGGGCACAGGGATCCCTGCCCTATCCCAGTTCCCAGCCCTGGTGGACACTGGGCACAGGGATCCCTGCCTTATCCCAGTTCCCAGCCCTGATGGACACTGGGCACAGGGATCCCTGCCCTATCCCAGCCCTGGTGGACACTGGGCACAGGGATCCCTGCCTTATCCCAGCCCTGATGGACACTGGGCACAGGGATCCCTGCCCTATCCCAGTTCCCAGCCCTGATGGACACTGGGCACAGGGATCCCTGCCCTATCCCAGCCCTGGTGGACACTGGGCACAGGGATCCCTGCCTTATCCCAGTTCCCAGCCCTGGTGGACACTGGGCACAGGGATCCCTGCCCTATCCCAGTTCCCAGCCCTGGTGGACACTGGGCACAGGGATTCTTGCCCATGCTCAGAGCTGGCCAATGTCACTGGAAGTCCTTGTCCAGCTCCTGGCAGGGAATAATTCCAGTGCCTGGGCCATCCTGGGAGGCAGGTGAGCCTGGCCAGGTGTGAGCTCACAGAACAAGCCCCCCCAGCCCCAGCTCTGGTGCAGTTACAGCACAAATGCTGAGTCAGGGCAGAGCTCCTGGCTCAGCTCGGCTCCATTCCACACAGCCCAGGCCTTGGGATAAAAATAGCTCCTGCTCCCAGAATTCCAACAGCTCTTGATGCACACACACACACGGGATGGAAATAAAACTGTCCAGGAAGCTGGAATTCTGATGGCTTTCTAACTTGGGGTTATTTGTTCTCAAAGTCTAAATAATGATCTTTAAACAGCTGAAGGGTGTTTCTGACAATATAAAAAATAATTTCCAGTAATAATTAACTTGCAGTACCACATTTAGCTAACCTAAAGCTGGGTCCTTGGAGTCTGGCAGGAGTTGTAGATATGATGCAGAAAAATTCACTTCCTTGAAACACTTCCTTCCTTAAAATGTTTTCTAAGTCATCTTTTTCATATTAAAAGCTGATTTATTACACTGAAGACTTCAGATTTCAGCCTGTCATCCTGCAATAAGCCCTGTATTGATTAAATATGGTCAATGTACATCCTTTCCCCCACTCTTGTTGCAAATGTGTTTATTCATTTTCCTTGCAAGGTAAACAAACCTACAAAGTGAAATCAGAAAGAACAGCAGCATGTATTCCAAAGCAGCATGTATTCAGGTTTGGTATTAATTGTTAAAATACCTGGAATCACAGCTATGGCAGGGCTTGGAAATTGTGTATTTTTGGCTGCCATATTTAAGTGACTCTAGAAATTCTTGCTGCTGCCAAAATAACCTTTAAAATTCCTACTAAATTGGTGGAGGTGCATTTCAACATTGGTGGGGGGATGTAGGAAATGCACCCTGT
The DNA here is from genome assembly GCA_013398275.1 of Promerops cafer. Classification (NCBI taxonomy): domain Eukaryota; kingdom Metazoa; phylum Chordata; class Aves; order Passeriformes; family Nectariniidae; genus Promerops; species Promerops cafer. The sequence goes on along the minus strand of VZSE01014224.1, from coordinate 647,861 downwards.
CAGCAGCCAAAGGGAGAGGGGAAATCCTTCTGAAAAATCTCAGTCACAGATTGGAAAGACCAAACCAAAACATCTCCACGTGCCAGGAACAAACACGGCCAGCCTGGATCTGCCAGGGTTACTGTGAGCTGTGGAAGTCTCTGCTTCAGCAGCTTCCCCTGTTCCTCCCCAAAGCACAGGGAGTCAGAGCTGCCCTCTCCCACAGCGAGGGGAGGATCTTACCTGGAAGCTGTTCTTCTCCCCACTGCTGTGGCTCTCTATCTCCAGAGCTCTGTGGCTGTCCTGGGGGGTCTGGGAGCGAGGAGGGCTGCACCGAGACAGAAGAGGTGAACTTTTCTGTGACAGCCTGGAGCTGGGCACGTTCTGCCCAGGAGTGCCCCAACTGTGCCCCACGGGGCAGTGCTGCCACAGCCCAGCCACCACAGGCACATCAGTCACTGCTCTGATCCCCCACCCTCTGCCCACGCTGCTGCTGGGGCCCTGGCACTTCCACAGAAACAGCAGGCAACAAACGAGGAGTGGCACTGGGGTTTGCTTTGAATCCCCACCAGCCAGGCCAGGCCAGGCCAGGCCATTCCACGTCCTGCTGTGGAGTTTGAGTCCGGGGGTTTGGGTTTTTCCAAACACAGTTTAGGCTGGAGACCTCACAGCCCATCAAAACCCAACAAATGCATTAATGGCACGGCCTGACCACCTGCCCCGGGGCTGAGCTGTTGTGTGGCACTCCTGGAAATCTGCTCTGGTTTCTAAGCACACATGCACACAGGTGTTCATATGGAAACAAACATTAAATACACATCCCTATGTACTTGTGTGTTCATATAAATAAGCACGTGTATGTAAATACACTCATGCAGCACTTCTGTCTTTGCCTCTGGGGCAACCAAGCGTCCTTGGGAGCCCGTGGTGACGCTGGCAGTGCCCTCCCTGTGCCCAGCAGAGCCCCCTGCTCACCTGTCACAGTGGGAGCTCTCCCTGGAGCTGCTCCTGCCCGACTCGTGCTGGGCATCCAGCAGGATCTTCTCCATGTCCCCGTTGTGGATGGACAGGGAGGCTGGCACCTGCTCCTGGCTCCCCGCAGACACAGAGCTGCCACTGCCACTGCCACTGCCATTGCTGCTGAAGTGCAGCTCCACCCAGGACCCTGCTGGGCAGAAAGCACAGCTGAGCCCCAGAGCCTGAGGGGTTTGCTACAGGCGTGAGAGCCCTGAGGCCGGCGCTGCCCAGAGTGACAGTGCGGGGACACCGGGCCAGCCCTGCCTCCCAGCTCATTAATGCAAAGTGCCCGCAGTCGAGCGGGGAAGGCTCGCAGGGCTGGGGAGCAGCTGGTCAGTACACTGTGTTTCTCTCTGCACGTACACATCTTTTATTTTGGGATATATTCAATTGTTATTGGTCAACATAGGTGGCAGTCAAAATAATCTCAAGGACTTTTGCTGCCAAAGTTCAGTTATTCGTTTACTGAAATTATTTTGGGCTCCAGAGCCCAGGGACTGTTTTGTGCAGCTTTTTTTCAGTCCCATCTGTAGGTGTTGCTGTTAAGCAACTTCGGGTGTGTGGCAAGGGCTGTCATGGGTTTGCTCCTGGCAGTATATTTAACACAGTCACATGGGCTTTGTTTTCCTAAGGGAGGGAATAACAACTCCCTCCTGGGCAGGGACAGCTCACTGCAGGGCCTGGAGCTGTTCCCTCCCCTACAGAACCATGGAATGGGTTGGGTTGGAAAGGACCCCAAAGCCCACCCAGAGCCACCCTGCCATGGCAGGGACACCTCCCACTGTCCCAGGCTGCTCCAGCCCCAGTGTCCAGCCTGGCCTTGGGCACTGCCAGGGATCCAGGGGCAGCCCCAGCTGCTCTGGGCACCTGTGCCAGGGCCTGCCCACCCTGCCAGGGAACAATTCCTAATTCCCAAAATCCCATCCCTTCCTGCCCTGGGGCAGTGGGAGCCATTCCCTGGGTCCTGTCCCTGCAGCCCCCCGGAAATGAGCTCAGGGAACAGAAAATACCTGAGTTACACAAATGCCAGAGGAATCCCACTGTGGAACAGATGTGGCCCAGCCACAGCACTGCACAGGAACAGAGCAGCGAGGACAGCAGGAGGAGGGCAGGGAATTCCCCGAGTTCTGGGCAAGGCTGTCTAAGGGATCAGCAGGGAAAGAGACACATGGACAGTGCTGCTCGGGCTCGCTGGGCACAGCAGGAACAGCTGGAGCTGCAGGGTCCCTTCCCAGCAGCATCACAGGAATGCAGGTGGGGAGAAGCCAGTGCAGGGGTTTACTGTGAAGCAGGAACGTCAGGCGAGCAAAGATATCCCAGATATCCTGGCTGGGAGGAGACTGAGGGCTCCAAAATCAAACGGGAACAGCACAAAGCCAGACTGCCTCACTGCATGAACACAAGTATCTCCCTTCCAAATACAGAGACCACCATCTGGACAGCCAAAGCACCACACAACCTGCTGGATAAAAACATTCCAGGCCACCGAGTTTGGAAGAGACTCTTTTCTTCAAAAACCCTTTTCCTTCACAGCTGGTTTGTTGTTGTTTGGGTTTGTTTGGGAATTTTCCCCTCCACGTGACAGTGCCTGGTATGTGGCAGGGAGTGTGTTCAGAGCCAGACAAACCCTTCCCTACCCTTTCCCCCGAAATTTATGGAAGCTCCAGTTGTTACCAAAGAACCATCACAACCACCAGAGCTCAAACTAAGACTTTATCTGCTGAAATCTTACTGGGTGCAGCGCTGGGAAGGCAGGATAAAGCAGGGAGAGGATCGGGACAGCAGCAGCGAGAGGACAGATGTGGTTTACAATTTTCCCTTTTTTTCCTTCTCCTTTTGGTCACTCCTCAGAGAAAGGCTGTGCTGGAGCACATGGAGCAGGCTGTGATATCATCATTTAAGGATAAAAGAAGCTATGTTTTTACGAAGCTGGAAATACAAACAGACCAAAGGCCACGAGAGGCGATGCAGCCCGGCCAGACGAGTCCCGGGGATGGACTCGGGACAGAGGGGTCTGTCACGATATCCCAGCCCAGGACACACGTGCGAGCACAGACCAGCACTGCAAAGCACCGGATCAGCACTGGAAAGCTTCATTTTCTTAAGATACAGCTTTCAACGCCGGAAATTAAGAAGCAGAATTTCACAGAGCGATGAGAATGTCCCCTTAAATCGCTACAACCACCGTGTCAACCGCACTATTTGTGGCTGCGCTGGGATTTTTCCCTTTCCCGGCGAATTTGGTGCTATCTAACACCTGACCCCGCGACTGACCCGAGCCCTGCTCACAGGCACATCCACCGGGCCTCCTCCCTGGGACAAGGGCCGATGGACACGCGCTGCGGCGCGCACATCTGCTGCCGCAATCACCGAATACCGCGACCCAGAGGGGCCCCGCGCGGGCCCGACCGGGCAGTGCCGCCCGCCAGCCGGCAGTGCCGCCCCCCAGCCCGCAGCGCCGCTCCCCGCGGCCTTACCCTGCAGGTTCTCCTCCTGAGGGCTCTGTCGCGACATGGCTGGCGGGCGGCGGGGCACGCACTGACCGCGCACCGCCCGCCTCAGCG
>VZSE01014224.1:628946-644055 GCA_013398275.1 Promerops cafer | reverse complement strand
AGCGCCCGACAGCAGACACACGGAGGGTCTCACAGCGGGCACAGAGGGTCTCACAGCGGGCACAGAGGGTCTCACAGCGGGCACACGGAGGGTTTCACAGCGGGCACACGGAGGGTTTCACAGCGGGCACACGGAGGGTCTCACAGCGGGCACACGGGGTCTCACAGCAGGCACATGGAGGGTATCACAGCAGACGCTCAGGGGTTTCACAGCAGACACTTCCGGTTGCAAAATCTCAGCTTGCAGCCGCTAAGCCGGCCCCGACAGCGAATGATACATGGCCTTAAAATAGGTAATAATCGCAGAATGGTTGAGTTGGAAAGGACCCACAAGCATCGTCGAGTCCGACTCTTACCCCTGCACGGAACAGCCCCAAGAAAACTAATAAACAATAATAAAAAAATAATAATGATAAATCTCCTTTTGGTCTTTAATTGACGTGATGCCATCAAGCCTCTCGACAGCGGGAACCACTTAACTCGTGTTGTTAAGCAGATACTGATTTACTGCTGGGACTTTGTAAAGACAAATGCATAAAACCTGATTTTATTTAGCCAAAGTACTAACTCAATTAAAACATGCAGGCTTTTTTGTCTTGTCTGGAATTGTTTTCAGTTGTGCCTTTCTGCAGCCGAGTCGCAAAGCCCAAGAGAAATACATCAGTAAATTGTCTGTGAGTTATTGCAAGAGTGAGGAATATTGCCTTACAACCTTCCCAGGAGGACCAGGCCAGGGTGTTACGGATGTGGGCATTGCACTCTGTAGAGCCGGTGGATAAAGAGGAGGAACGGGACCGATTCTGTTCTGCTGCGGAGCTCGGGGCAGAGTCGTCCACGGCAGAAGCACAGGCCGGTTTTCGCTGGCTGAGTGTCCGAGGAGCAGCGCCGGGTCCCTGCCCCGTGCCGCTCCGCGCCCGCGCCGCAGCGCTCTGCCGCTCTCTGCTGCCCGGCTGCTCCGCTGCTCCGGGCACGGGGCACCGGCAGCCGCTCCCCGGCAGCTCGGCAGGCTCTGCCTCCCGGGAACGCGCTGCTCTCCTCCAGCCAGCGCTGACTCGGTGTGAGAGGAGCGGGAGCCTCAGCGCTGCGGCCGCACAGCAAGGGCTGCAAGGGACGCGGGGATCGTGGAATCGCAAAACCCCAGAAGGGTTTGGGTTGTGAGGGACCCCAAAGCCCCCCCAGTGCCACCCTGCCATGGCAGGGACACCTCCCACTGTCCCAGGCTGCTCCAGCCCCAGTGTCCAGCCTGGCCCTGGGCACTGCCAGGGATCCAGGGGCAGCCACAGCTTTTCTTTCATCAGTCACTGGGTGAATGCTTTTATTTTCCTGTAAAACTTGATGGCAAAAACTTTTGGGTTATTGACAGAATCGCACTGTGCTGTGATCAGGAAAAATTGTGAATTTTCCTGTTGTTGGATGAAGTCTTTGAAAAGTTATCGATTTGTTGCACTGCAATCCTCTGCACAGCTGGGACTCACTCTAACCTTATTTAGTTGCATGTCACAGGCCAATCATGTATTGATTAATTCCATTTAAGCCAGACACAGTGACCCGTCTCCTCCAGAGACTAACAAAGGCGATGATTTGGGTACAAAGTCACGCTTGCTGCTCAGACAGCTTCAACTTTGTGTTTGGTTTTCAGCCTGTGGCTTGGGCCTGACATGCAGGCTCAGCCCAGCTGTGAGGGACAGGTATTTCAGGCATTGCACAGAAGTTGTTTGTAATCCCAAACCGGTGATAAACTTGCATTAGTTTAGAAATGGATAATATTTGCTGACATTTCTTTGGTTTCTTACTAATAAAACCAAAGTAATCCACCCACTTCATAGCAGTACAATGTCAGACAGTGGGAATTTCAGGACTGATTTGGGGAAATGTGCCTACAGCTCCCTGCCAGGAGGGGACAGCCGGGGGGGTCGGGCTGTGCTCAGGGAACAGGGACAGGAGCAGAGGGAACGGCCTCAGGCTGGGCCAGGGCAGGCTCAGGTGGACACAGCAGGAATTTCCCCACGGAAAGGGGGCTCAGGCCTGGGCAGGGGCTGCCCAGGGAGGGCTGCAGTGCCCATCCCTGGAGGTGTCCCAGGAGTTCCTGGAGGTGGCCTCAGGGCTCTGGGCTGGGGACAGGGTGGGGATGGGCACAGCTGGGACTCCAGGGGCTGGGAGGGCTTTTCCAGCCCCAGTGATTCTGTGGTTCCGTGACTGTTGCTGTCCTGTGCAGACACAGGCTCAACCCCGCTGAAATCTGAGCACTCCGTCTCCATCCCACCAAGGGGTTGGTCATTAACCTCCCTGGCTGCCTCTGGAAATCGAGCCGTGGATTTTTTGCTGAGCATTTCTTGGAATAAGGTTCATCATTAACCACCCAGCTGCTCTTGCATCCTTTCCGAGCTGCTGCTGCTTACCCAGGCTGTCGACGTGGGACAGTGCAAGGTGTCCCTGCCCGCGGCAGGGGTGGATCAGGATGAGCCTTAAGGTCCCCTGCAGCCCCAACCCTTGTGTGATTTGCTGATTCCCTGTTTTGTCCCACTTGCAGAGTTAATGCAGAAGCCTTGCGTGTGGCGTGGCTGCGGCCGTGGCAGGGCTGTGCTGGGCCACGTCTGTCACATTGCTCAGCAATGCCCACACACTCTGTGTCATTCTGTGGTGGCTGCACAGGGTGATTGACCCCTGCCTGACCTCAGCTCGGTGTCACAGCGAGTGCTGGCACCAGGTGCTGGCACAGCTGGATGGCACAAGGCAGGGTTTAAACCAAACCCAGAGTGCTGCTGGATTGCTTTTCAGCCTTACAGTGGAAGAAACTCTGGCCGCTTCCAGTGTGAATCAGGAAAGCAGAGCATGAAAATTCCTTCAGCTCTTCTTTACTTACTACCTTCAAGTTTTTAAAGTCCATTCCCATTTTGTACAGCTCAGCCCATGGAAGCTGCCAGAGGAATGCTTCTCCTGAGCTCTTGCCAGCTGAAAAACAAACCCCAATTCTTTGAGTGATGCAAACCACGGCTGGGCTCTTGCTGTAGGTCACTTACAACACTGCCTGCGACGTGACTTGTTTTGCTTACAAACTCCCACAAAGTGTTGCAATTCAGCTCTAAAAATAGAAAACAGTTTTATTTATCCCAAAGCCGTTGTTGTCACAGCTCTCAGAGCCACAGCCTGTCCTTGTTGTCTCCAAGTGCTGCTCTGTGTCCCTTTGGCAAAGGATGATGGAACCACCGAGCAGGGAACAGGCAGGAGGAACACAGCACTGGTCATCCTCAAAAATAGGCACGAGCTTCTAAGGAATCTGGTTAGCAGTCACGTTTCTTGTCCTGCACAGTTGTGAGCTTTGGATGGAGGGAAAATGAAGATTTTCAATGGCAAGTTCCAGATACTTAGCTGCTGTTTAAGGGGGGAAAAAACCCCGGACCCTCCTTTCTAAAACAGAAACTGTGCTCCAGGGTAGGTTTCTGCTTCCCAGCCCTGCACTCAGATCACTCTCATTCCTGTCAGCAGTTCATGGACATACACTGGGAACAGTTCCCAGTCTCCTTCCCAGTCTTTACTCTTTCTCATGCCAGGAAGACACAAAATCAAACAAATATGCTCTATATCCTCTTTGCTTGTAGAGAACTTTGTGGTGTGGGGCTGTTAGAAGTGTCCTGTACCCAAATGTATTTATTTTATGTGTATTTGTGATTAGTTTCTGATGGAAAGGGGAATTTTCAGTGGGCCAGTGAATATTGGCAGTGGATATTTCCTCAGGTATGAGAAGTAGTGGGATACAGCACACTGGGGGTTACAGACCTGCTTTATATGCACGTATTTTAGTTCTTAAATCAAACCTTACAGGGCCTTGGAACAACACCTGCCTCTTCCCACCTTCCCAGCACTCCCACTGACCTCAGAGCACGCTGGTACCCAGGAATGCCATTCCTGTGAGAGATACACCCCGATGCCTGGCCTGCACTTCCACAGGTGAGCATTTCCGTGGGACATGGACCTGCTGGAGTGAGTCCAGAGGAGCCCCTCTGCCCTGGAGCCAGGCTGGGACACCTGGGGGGGCTCACCTGGAGAGGAGAAGCTCCAGGGAGAGCTCAGAGCCCCTGGCAGGGCCTGAAGGGCTCCAGGAGAGCTGGAGAGGGACTGGGGACAAGGGACAGAGGGACAGGACCCAGGGAATGGCTCCCAGTGCCAGAGGGCAGGGCTGGGTGGGATATTGGGAATTGGGAATTGTTCCCTGGGAGGGTGGGCAGGCCCTGGCACTGGTGCCCAGAGCAGCTGGGGCTGCCCCTGGATCCCTGGCAGTGCCCAAGGCCAGGCTGGACACTGGGGCTGGAGCAGCCTGGGACAGTGGAAGGTGTCCCTGCCATGGCAGGGTGGCACTGGGGGGGCTTTGGGGTCCCTTCCAAGCCAGAAGAGCCTGTGATTCCATCCCTCTGTAACTTGATCCCAGCCCGTTTGCTAGGAGCGAGTGCAAAGCCCGGTAGCTGTTTTTAAACCCAAATATCCTTGAATCCCCCCCTGCCCTTTTCAGCAGCGCTGCCCTGCTCGAGGAGCAGCTCCGTGCGGGCCCAGCTGCGCTGGATGCAGAGCTTTGGCTCTCTCGTTCAGCTGAAGTGCCGGTCCTGCAGGGGCGCGGGGCCCTGAGGCCGGAGCAGCGCGTTCCGGACAGCATCCTCGGCGGGCTCGGGGCGGGGGGAACGGGGGGAACGGGGGGAACGGAGGGCTCTGGAGCCCGGGAGCGCTGCTCATCTCGGGAAGGGAGGGCTCTGGAGCCCGGGAGCGCTGCTCATCTCGGGAAGGGAGGGCTCTGGAGCCCGGGAGCCCTGCTCATCTCGGGAAGGCAGGGAAGGGAGGGCTCTGGAGCCCGGGAGCGCTGCTGACGCGCTGCCGGAGCTGCAGTGACTCCGCAATGGCTGAGCCTGCCGGCACTGAGCTCATCCCGCAGCCTGCCGGGGAAACCTGTCCTTAGCTCCTCCGACTGCTCGGATCCGCGCTCGCGGGGTACGTGGTGAGCACATTTTACTCTACGCTTGGGGGATTTTTAGTGGTTTTTATTTTATTTTCTTTCTCTGGCCTCTCAGTGCTTCCCTGGACCAATCGATGCATCACTCCTCATCTGATGCCACTGCTTAGAGGACAGAGAGGGAAAATAGAAGCATATGCAGCAGGGATGGATTATTTTCTTTAGCCTTTTGCAGTGTGAATCGTAAAAAATCGCTTTAGATGTGTCTGCTCAAGCAGCCTACAGGTTTTATCTGGAGTGCACTGCAGGCAGGGACTCCCTCGGTGTGCGGCGTGAGGGAGCGAGGTTTCTCTCTACCTGTGCTCCTTAATTAGTGCCTGCCTGTGCTCGCTAATGAGTGCCTACCTGTGCTCCTTAATTAGTGCCTGCCTGTGCTCGCTAATGAGTGCCTACCTGTGCTCCTTAATTAGTGCCTGCCTGTGCTAATTAATCAGTGCTTACCTGTGTACCGTATCTGTAAATATGGACACAATGTATGACAGACAGACTTGCTGCACATGACCCATCTGCTGCCGAAGGGCTTTGTAGGCTCCATTTTCAGCTGTGTTGTTTGGCATTCTGTGTCTGAGGCTATCCCCCCGTTCTGCCTTCGGGGTGCTTATAACCCTGGCTCTGATTTGCAAAGCTTTGCTCTCGGGTGCCAGGAGGGGCATGGCTCTGCCTGGCGCCGGGGCCCAGCTGCCCCTTCCCGCTCGGCCCCTTCCCCAGGACTTTGTGGGGTGTCTGGCGCGTGTGACGCAGTTGAAGCGCCCGGTGGGTGGCTGCTGCTGAGTCTCCTCTGCAGCTGTGGGTGCTGGTGGGTGGGCTCGTGCCCGCCCCGAGGCGTTGCTGGGGCAGGCACTCCGAGCCGGGCGTTTCCTCTGTGCACGGCGGGTCTCAGCTCTGCTCCCACGGCAGCCCTGTCCCGCAGGAAATCAGGCCCCCCACCCCTGGCACTGCCCAAGGCCCGGCTGGACGGGGCTTGGAGCACCCTGACACCGTGGCAGTGTGTGGCACAGTGTCCCTGTCCGTGGCAGGGGTGGAATGGGATGAGCTTTAAGGTCCCTCACAACCCAAACCAGTCTGGGCTTTTGATTCTGTTCTGTGCTATTTAACCTAAAAACTAGAAAGTTCTTTTATTTTTCTTTCCCAGCTGCTTGCTCCCTCAGTCATTTTTAATGTCATTTATCTCCTCCAAATTCCTTTTCCTTTCAGTTCATGGGATGCCTCTACTGACACTGCTAAGAATGGGGACATTGGAGTCAGGTTGACTTTTGCCTGTTATTTCACACATTGTGATACAGCCAGAGAAATGTGTGCAGTACAAAATAATAATTCCCTGGCAAGAAAGACTCACAGCTGTCAGCCTGGGCTCTCAGCTGACATGCAGCATCCTGAACCTGCCACCTCTCTGCACCTGGGCTCCTCTCTCTGTGTCAGGGCGTGCTGGGTGCTTAATATATGCTCAGGGACTGGCAGATGACTCTACTTTGCAGTGGAATTTCTGCCTGGTTTGTTTGGCTCTTGGCAGCTTCCTGACCCGTAACCCCTTGTTCTTCACCTGCAAATATCAGACTGGGAGGAATTTTAGTGTTTGCAGTGGTGATTAAAAGGCCAATGGCAGCAGTACGAGGCCACAAGAATGGCCTGAGCAGAGGAAGTGCATTTGTCACCAGGGCCCTGATGGAGAAAATAACACCCCACTTGAACAGGCTTTAAAGAATGTGCTGAAGGCGCAGGGGTTGTCTTGACAAATACCAGTTTGGGATATATTTGTGGAACTGTGTGCCTGTAAACCCTTCCCTTGGTATATGCTCAGTTGTCAACACCTCCCACGTGGTGAAGTTTCACCAAATTTCCCAGTGCACTGTCAGTTTACATGAAGAGTAAAACTTTGCTTCACATTTTTTTCCCTAGAATGCATCTCTAAAATATTACTTTTTATTGCAGATGGCTTGAATTCAAAGTAGCATCAGCAAATGAATGTTAACAAGTGAAGGCCTTTAAATAATGATCTTTAACATTTTCCCTTAAAACATCTGTTCTCAGCTTGTCACCTTCTGTGCTGCAGCTCTTCATGTATGATCAGGAACAGAGGCTCAGCCTAAATGGAAAAATAATTTTAAAAGCAAGTCCTAAAAATTTTACACATCCTGGTTGGCTGGGATGTAGGATTCAAAGCCATCCAACCACTCTGGGAGTGAGACTCTAACAGCACGGAACAATTTTAAGACACAGCATTTGTATGATTATATTTCTGGTAAAAGCAGACAAGTATTAGCCAATACTTCAGAAACCCAGACGAAATCACTCGTGGGACCCTGTCTTTGTTTGCCCACAGTGGGCCAGGAGCAGGTACCTGCCTGCAAAGGAGAAGAGGGCTTCCTTCTCCCCAGAGCATCGAGTGTTGGCTGCTGTAGTGGCAAAATGCTAATGCATTTCTAGCAATCATTTAACCTGGAAAGCTAATTCCTGATTTTCCTTTGCAATTACAGCCAAATGTGCCATGCCCAAATAAACCCCCAAAGGTCTCAGGAACGGAACAAATTCTGTAGAAATGACTCTAAGGGAGAACGCCGTCGTGGTGGATTTTTGAAAATCTCTCCGTTCCTGGGCAGACCCGCAGTTCTTCCCGGGCACTCGAGATCAGGGATTTGGTTTTCACTGCTGCTGCGGAATCGACACGAGGGCTCAGTGGATTTCATCTGTGGAGCAGAGGCAGTGCCTGGGGACAGACAGCTGGGAAGGGCTTGAGAGACTGTCTGGGGGATAAATGGGTTTCCTCAAACACACAGGCCAGCAGCAGGGTGTGGAGCCTTGGCTGTCCCTAAACCCAGTAGAGATCCTGGGGTTGGAGCTATTGCACTGGTGCTGTGGTCACTCGACCTTGGCAAGGTCACGTGCCAGCAGGGACTCTTCACAAGGGTCACCTTAAGCTGCAGGAAGTGTCTTTTCTCTTTTCCATCCCCTCACCTCATGTTCCTGGCTCTGTTTTCCCTGTTGGTGGTTGCAGCCCAGGGAGGGGCTGCGGGCTGGGCTTGGACCCTGCAGCTCTCCCACACTCCCTGGGATGGCATCGTGGACTCCTGGGGGGCTGGGTTGGGAGGGTCCTCAAAGCTCATCCCATTCCTGTAACCATCCAGGCTTTACCCAGCGTGAGCCACAGAGGGCTGGGATGGGATAGCACAGAGATCTGACTGGGCTGCGTTACACTGAGTTTGTTGTGAGCCTTTATCAGATCAGGGCAGTGGTCACTGGCCACAGCGACTGATTTGCTTGCCCTCAGGGCTGCTGTGCTTGCTCTCAGTGCCACTGTCGCTGATCCCCGTTGTGCTGTTGTCCCCTCTGAGTTCTGGGCTCAGGGTTTCCTTGTGTTGGGTTTGTGACACTTGGTTGTGATACAATGGAATGTCAAGAGTTAGCATCAAGAGCAGGAGCAGACAAATATAAACGTGGTCTTTCTTGAAGGAAAATTTGTTTGCTGGATGTGTAGTATAACAAGCAACTGGAAAACACTCGGTGCTCGAGATTTCTCTGTTCTATCCCAGATAATGCCTGCAGTGGTTAAAAGCCTTTTCTCTCCAATCAAAATGCTTTTGGGATTTCTACTGTGGCTACTAATGACTAATTAAAAACTTACTGTACTGGTAGATCCCAACTTCTCCCTGCCTGAGCTCTCCATGTTCCCAGCTGCCACTGAAGGAGGCAGGGTGGGTTTGGGGTTTGTAAGCCAGCCCCAGCACTTCCCAGAGCTGGTCCCAGTTTCACTGAAGGGGGTGGGATGGGTTTGGGGGTTGTAAGCCAGCCCCAGCACTTCCCAGAGCTGGTCCCAGTTTCACTGAAGGGGGTGGGATGGGTTTGGGGGTTGTAAGCCAGCCCCAGCACTTCCCAGAGCTGGTCCCAGTTTCACTGAAGGGGGTGGGATGGGTTTGGGGGTGTAAGCCAGCCCCAGCTCTTCCCAGAGCTGTGGGGAGCGCCTTTAAGGTCCCTCACCAGGGCTGGGTTCCTGCAGGGCTGGCCCGGGGCTGGGGCAGCCTTTTCCCAACGGGGGAAGCCTTTATTGGCTGTGCTGCCTCTGGAAGCATTCCTGGCACGGTTTGGCTCTTCCACCTTTGGCTCTTCCACCTTTGACTCGTGCCTGCTCTTTGCTCGGCTCCGTGCGAGCCCCTCCAGCTGCTGCTCGGGGAGCGCACCTGAGCTGGGGGGGCTCCTGAGCCGGGGGGGCTCCTGGCAGCCCCAGCCCATCACAGCTCTGCCTCTGCCCCTCACCTCTGGGGAAAGGGGCTCAGCCCGGGGAGAGGGGGGCTCAGGGGCCCTTCTGGTGGGGCTCTGCTCCCAGGGAGCAGGGACAGGAGGAGAGGGAACAGCCAGGGGAGGCTCAGGTTGGATATTGGGTAAAATATTTCATGGAAAGGCTTGTCCAGCCCTGCCACAGGCTGGCCAGGAAGTGTTCAGAAAGTGTGTGGAGGTGGCACTTGAGGCCATGGTCAGTGGTGGCCTTGGCTGTGCTGGGCTGACATCTGAACTCAGTGAGCTCAGGGGTCTTTTGCAGCCACAACGATTCCACAATTCTGTGATTCAGCAGCACAGTCAGAGACAAATCCAAACAAGCCTTTGGAACAAAGGGTGGTCTTTGGGTTTAGTTTTCTCTCCTTTCCTGAATGCACAGCTGGTTCCTGAATTTGCACGTGCAGAAATTCCAGTTCCACATATTGCCAGTCCCAGTTTATAGGGACAAAGCCAGCACTGCCAAAGCTCTGGGCCTTGCTGGTTTGCCAAGTTGCAGTGGAAGGGAATCTCACGGGGTTTTATTCCCTGAGGATACACTCAGGTGTAGCAGGATTGCTTGGTAGGTGCCCCTTGTTACCTGTCAGTCACCCAGCAGGCAGCAGCCTGACCTGCTTCCCGGCTGAGGGAGCTCTGCCAGGCAACACTTCCTAAACAAAGCCCATTTTTTGCTTCCTTTGGTCTGGAATTTTTCTTTTTTATTCCCCTCTTGCTGAAATATCAGTGTGTGTCCTAGGACTGATGTAGTTTTGGCTTGATAAGGTTTTACAACCACAATCAAGTAAAAAAACCTAGTGGAGAAAAGCAAGCAATGCAGCAAATAGGATGTGTCATGGATATGAAGGGGAATGGAAAAGACAGGAATGCTTAAAGCCTCCCTAGAGCTGCCTGCAGGAAATAAGAGGTGGGTATGGGAAAAGCAGGGGCACAGGGATGGGGAGAGTCACTAAGGCTGGTGTCAAGAGTTAGCATCAAGAGCAGGAGCAGACAAATATAAACGTGGTCTTTTTCCCTCAAAGCTGTTTTTTGGTGTTTTGGGAGCTTGGGGGGGGTGTTGGGTGGATTTTGTTATTAGTTTGTCTGTTCAAAGGGAAAATATGAAACGAGAGTGTGTGAAATGAGTTTCTTCAGCAGTGCCCAGTGACCAGCAGGAACCCAGACTGGTTTGGGTTGGAAAGGGGGTCTGATTCACCCCTGCCATGGGCAGGGACACCTTCCACGAGCCCAGGTCGCTCCAAGCCCTGTCCAGGCTGGCCCTGAATGGCAGGAGAGGGTCAGACTCAGGCTGGCATTGACAGAGGTGGCACATCCCAATGCCCAGGAGAGTGGGAAGGTGAACAAACCCCCTGGAGCACCCGCAGGGAGCTCTGCTGTTGGGCTACACGAAGCTCAGTACAGGACTTGCATAGGCTTGGGGGAGAAGTCTTAGTGTGAAGCTTTTTTCTCCGCCTTTCCCTGTAAATTCCTTGCCATTGTGAGGGTTCCTTTTCCTTCCAAGAGCTGAGCTGAGGTTTGGATGTGTTTTACTGTAAGAGCAGTGACAGTTCCATGAGGGGAACAAGTTGCTGGTTAACTCGGTGTTCTGCATAAACAAGTGAAACTGAAGAGAAATAAACGCTCTGCTAAAAATATCGTTGCTGTCGTTTAAAAATAATCCAGCCAACAAGTGAATTTGAGACTGAAGAGTATTACACAGGCACAAATGTGTCCTTTGCTGCTTCTGTGTCCGTGTTGGTCACCCGGGGGTACCTGAGTGCTAGAGCTGGGAGCAGAGGTGGCTCCCGGGAAGGGATGCCTGGGCAGTGAAGATCCAAGGGCCTGTTTGAGCAGCAGCTGGTCTCTGGGACAGGGCTGGAAGGTGGTGCTGTGTACCAGCACGCAGAGCAGAGGGTGATTCAGTCCCTCACGAGCCCTGGCTGGCACCGGGCTGCTCCAGGTTCACTGAGGGCTGCTCCCCTTATGGCTCTGGGAACGTCACTTCACTGCTCATTTCATATGAATGACACTCATCTATTTAAAGTGACATGCGTGCAAACCTAGGTCCTTCCAGTTTCCCTGGAGTTCTGAATTCCAAGCTAGCTTGACTCACAGAGAGTAAAATTTTTTTAGATGTTTTTTTCATGTTCTTCATCACCCAGATCAGTTTTGTTACACCTGAATTTAGGCCGTCAGCCCTGCAGGGCTGGCAGGAGTCATTTGTTACACCAGTCGTTACTTCATTGCTGTTGTGTTTTCATGCTCAAACCCATTTCTGGGTCTGGGTTGTGTCCTGCCCACTGCTGACAGTAAAGCTGTATTGAGCAGCAGAAATGTGGAGTGAAAACCTGACTGGGCCAAGCTTTCCCCAGGAGATCAGAATCTCGTGTCATTTCCTCTGCAGCCCCCAACAGGACCAGGTCACTGATCCCCAAAGATGCCTTAGTGCAGTGGGTGCTGAGCACTCGAAGTCAGCCTGCTCCCAGAAATGTGTCACTGTCTCAACCGGTGTCTCCTCGTGAGCAGAGGGCTGGGAGGGAGCTCAGAGAGAAAAGCTCTGTGGGAAATGTCACATTTGGCAGCCTTGCAGCACCTCTTCAGAAAGTTCCATTGGGATCCTGAAATATTTGTAATATTCTTGCTGGGATACAGGATTTGTTTTGGGTTTTTAAAAAAAAATGCAACACATTGACTTTGAAGATGAAGCATAAAAATTATTTTTAGCATTTGATGCTAAGTCATCAGAGATGATAAAGGAGAAAGAACATTTATAGCTCCCTTCTCTTTGGCAACAGCAGAAAAACCCCATCCTCCTTCCTGGCTGAGTAAGGAGCTTTCCTCAAAGTTGACCTCAAAGCCACCCCTGCCATGGCAGGGGCACCTTCCCCTGTCCCAGGCTGCTCCAGCCCCAGTGTCCAGCCTGGCCTTGGGCACTGCCAGGGATCCAGGGGCAGCCCCAGCTGCTCTGGGCACCTGTGCCAGGGCCTGCCCACCCTGCCAGGGAACAATTCCCAATTCCCAATATCCCACCCAGCCCTGCCCTCTGGCAGAGGGAGCCATTCCCTGGGTCCTGTCCCTCTGTCCCTTGTCCCCAGTCCCTCTCCAGCTCTCCTCGAGCCCCTTCAGGCCCTGCCAGGGGCTCTGGGGTCTCCCTGGAGCTTCTCCTCTCCAGGTGAGCCCCCCCAGCCCTCCCAGCCTGGCTCCAGGGCAGAGCAGCTCCAGTTTCAAAACAGGGCTTTAAAATTCTTGACTTTAATTAAACATAAGTGCTTCTAAAAATTCAAATGCCATTCTAAAACATTTCAGTTTCATTTTTGACAGCATCTCAATTTCTCATCTTAATGTTTTGACTAAAATGATTGAGAAATGAATCCATCACCAAAAATGCTCCAGGCAGCACAGTTTGCCAGAGCAGCTGTGTGAGGTGGTGCAGTGCCCATCCCTGGAGGTGTCCAGGGAAGGCCTGGAGGTGGCACTCAGCGTCCTGGGCTGGGGACAGGGTGGGCATGGGCACAGCTGGGCCTTGGGGGGCTTGCGCTTGTTTTGGAAGCTAAAGGGTTCTGTGATCCTGCGTGTCAGACGCTGCCTCGTGCCTGCAGCCTGTGAGAGCTCACTGGAGCCCTCGGTTACTGCTCTGCAGCAGTTGCTGCCCTTTTCCTCCGAAGGAAAGGAGAAGGCAGAGGAGCAGCGGGTTCGGCCTCCATGGCAACGGCAGCGGCTGCCAGGCTGCTGCGCTGGGCTCCGCAGCGCGCCGGGGAAGTGGCTCCTGAGGACGTGTTTGTTTTGGAAATCTGCCTGGCTGCAAGGCCGACTGCCAGCGAAGAAAGCCGCGCTTTCCTCAGTGCCCCGAGCAGAGGGCCGTGCCGCCGTGCAGGGTCCGGGGCGCGCCGGGCACCGTTGGGGCGGCTGGGGACGGGCCTGGCCCCGCGGTGGCGGGGAGCAGGGCAGGCCAGGGCAGACTGTGAGCACGGGAAGCCTCTGTTCAGCTCAGAGCAGGGTATTGCATTTATTCCATTTCCATTCCCTTATTCCCTACTCTACTGCAGGGTTCCCAGCCCACGGCGTGGCTTGGAAGCGCCCAAGGCCAGGCTGGACACTGGGGCTTGGAACAACCTGGGGTACTGGAAGGTGTCCCTGCCACGGCAGGGGTGGAGTGCGAGGAGCTTTAAGTTCCTTTTCAACCCAAACCAACCTGGGATTTTAAGGACATAACCAGTACAAGGGTCAGACTGCTGAAAGAAATGGCTGAGTTTGAGCTGGAGAGGTTACAGCCTTTGCTGGGGTCTGTCTCCCCCTCCCAGAGGTGTTGCTGCTGTGTAATTAGGGGCAGTCTGGTGCATTCTGTCCTTGGGGGGCCGGGGCTGGTGCCCCCCCTCCCTTTGAAGCCAGCCCAGTGCACGGAGCTGCTGTGAGCAGTAGCTCTGGCAGCAGGAGCACAGCCAGCCGTGCTCTCCTGGGGGTTTGGAGGCTCTTTTAAATTGGGATTCTCTAGTGCTTCAGGCTAATATTGATTTTTTTTTTTCTGTTTTTATTATTTTTTAATTCAAGCATTCACCTCATGTCTCCTGCGTGACATGAAAATTTCATTCTTCTGCTTTCTTACTCAATCACTCGCATCCATTCTAAAACTCTCAACTGCACCTTGTATTTCTCTTTTTGAAGAAGATGCTGTTCATTGGTTCACATCTGAAAACTGTGCCTTGATGGTCTCTAATATTTGAGTGGTTTGAACAGGTTTATGTCTGCAGAGATGTCAGAATTCTCTATGTATCTCTTCTGTATGTATCTTCTGTATCTCTTCTGCACCAGCTTTTGGCTGCTGCTGGAGCACCCTGTATCTCCAAACCTGACGGTCAGAAGCTTTGTACCCTTGAGGACTTTGTTAAATCCATGGAAATTTGCAGGATGTGTTTGGGATTCGGTGGTGCCAGCACAGGAAGGAAAACAAGACAGCCCTTTTATGTAAATGGCATCTGCCTTCTTGCTTCTAATTAAAAAATCGAAGGGAAAAGCTTTCTGTAATTAAAGGACGTGTTTGCAAATTTGTCACAGGCTGGATTCTGGAGCACTTTTGGTTGGATTATTCTGGAAGTAACTTCCAGATCCTCTCCATAGGCACAGGCTGAGCATTTGCCTTTCTGCTGGTCATAAATGCCAAGGGCGGGCAGGGGTGAGCAGGGGCAGGACAGTGTCTGTGTGTCCGGCCCGCACTGCTGGCGCTGCGGCCCTCTGGAGACAGCTGCGCCCGTGTGGGGCCGTGCCAGGGCCCGGGGGTGCCCTGGGGGTTGATCTGGGGGCCAGCTGCTGCTGCTGCTGCTGAGCTGCTGGGGCTCAGGGCTGTGCCACAGGCAGCCGCAGGTTGCCCAGCTGGGTCCAGCCTGTGCTTCTGCCCACCCAGGCCGGCTGAGCCAGGCAGACGGGGATCTCAGCCCCTCTCAGCTCACCTGAGACCCCTGGGCTGGTCCTCCGTGCCGTGACGGAGGTGCTGGGGTCTGGCCCATGGCTCAGGGCTGTGGTTGGGGTGAGGAGCTCTTTCCCTGCCTGATCCTATTCAGGGGGTCCTGCAGCCTGTGGAAAGGCCGGAGAGATCCTCCCAGAGCCAGCCTCACTCGTGGGGCACTTGCCATCCCTGCCAGCCTGCCGGGGCTCATCAGGCAGGGGCTCATCGGGCCGGGGCTCCTTGGGCAGGGGCTCCCGTTCCCATTCCCATTCCCGTTCCCTTTCCCATTTCCGCTCCCATTCCCATTCCCATTCCTATTCCTGCTCCCATTCCCGTTCCCGTTCCCGTTCCCGTTCCCGTTCCCACTCCCGTTCCCGTTCCCGTTCCCATTCCTGCTCCCATTCCCATTCCCATTCCCGTTCCCATTCC
>VZSE01014224.1:586379-626308 GCA_013398275.1 Promerops cafer | reverse complement strand
CTGGGCTGGGCTGGGCTGGGCTGGGCTGGGCTGGGCTGGGCTGGGCTGGGCTGGGCTGGAAGGGCTGACCTGTGGCTGGGGTCTGCCCCCAGCACCACGGACTCAGCTCCTGCCTTTTCCTCCCCTGCTCAACCTGGCCAGTGGTGGTTTGACCCCAGGGGCAGCAGAACGATGGGCAACTGCTCCCAGGGTTTGTGGTGTGTGATCCCAAGTCAAAGACTCATCTTGCCACCAGAAAAATCATTTCATTTCCTGCCAGTGCCCACAGGGTGGTTTCTTGTTCTTGCATTAGTACGAAAAAGAACTGAAACATCCTTTTCACCTACACAGTATCAATCATTTAACAACTTCCTGTTCAATGCCCCTTCCGAAAAAATCACAGTTCCTCACTCTTCTAATACCTGGTTGCACCTATTATGTTTCACTTAGGAGAATTTGAGGGGATTAACGAGTGCCTACCATTTAGCCTTCTGCAGCACCATAATGCTTTTCCTCTGATTTCACATCTCCTGCCACTGTAATACCTTATTTACATTGCTGTGTGCACAACAGATGTCCTCAGTGATGACTTGATCTTTCCTCCTAAATCTCTGTGTGCAGGATATGTCAAATTGTATTTTTAAATGTAGATTATCTTGTACTTTCACAGATTGAATTTCATGTTGCTAAGTTACCTGTTTTTTCTAGTTTGAGGTTATTATTTTATTTTTTCTTCCTTTTGCCTGCCTTGTCCTCTTTCCTGACTGACCTACATAATCCTCTGCTATCAGCAGGTTTTTGTGCTGCCCTTTACCAGGTCACCAGCACACCAAACAGTGCCAGCCCCAGCTCTGGGCCTTGGAGCTCGCAGCTGGGAATCTCCTCCCTGGAGCAGCAACTCCTTTGTTTCATGCCCCATCTGTGACTGGACTTTGTTACCCATCACATTGCTCAGTCTCCTCTCAGGGCTGCACAGGGTGGGATTGTTGGGGTGCCCTGGCTGGGCCGGGAGCTGGGCTCAGTGATCCCCGTGGGTCCCATCCAGCTCAGATGTTCTGTGATTCCACAGCTCCTGAGCAGTTAATCACAGGAGTGTCCGACCCTGAAGTGTCCTTGTGAAACTGAGATCCAGATTTCCATCCTCACGTCCCCATCACCTTTCGGTGCCAGGGCTCACTGAGGTCGCTCTGCTGCCCCAAGCACAGCCCTCGTTTCTCACCCCTCTGCCTGCTGGCACTCGCTGGCTTGCTGGACACGGCCTTCTCCCCTGGCTGTAATGAGCTGTAGGAATTTGCATCCTTTCGATTAAAACTCCCAGGCTCCCCCGGAGCAGAGCAGCCACAGCCACTGCTGTTCCTGATGCTGCCCCTCGGGTGCCCAGAGCTCTGCAGAGCCGCAGTGCCTCCCTCCCTCAGTGCCCTGAGAGCGGCCAGGCTGGGCTGGTGGGACACATCCCAGCGGGAGCATCCCTCCGGGCTGGCGGGACACATCCCAGGGGGAGCATCCCAGCGGGAGCATCCCTCCGGCATCCCGGGACACATCCCAACAGCAGCATCCCAGCAGGAGCATCCCTCCGGGCTGGCGGGACACATCCCAGCAGGAGCATCCCAGCAGGAGCATCCCAGCGGGAGCATCCCTCCGGCATCCCGGGACACATCCCAGCAGGAGCATCCCTCCGGCATCCCTCTGGGCTGGCGGGACACATCCCAACGGGATCATCCCTGCGGCATCCCGGGACACATCCCAGCAGCAGCATCCCTCCGGCATCCCGGGACACATCCCAGCAGCAGCATCCCTCCGGCATCCCAGCGGGCAGAGCCCGGTGCGGCACCCCCGGAGCAGCGGTCGGGACCAGGCGGGGTCAGGAGCCAGATGGGCACAGCCCCTTCCTTGGCTGAGGATCAGCGCAGCGCCAAAGCCACTTTCCCTGGAGGAGTAAATGCAGAAGGCTAAAAGCTTGGAGAATCCTGGACTCAAATCCCAGATTACCCAGCTGCCACACTAACCCGGTACAGGAAAGGGCTCCTCTGCAGCCTCCCCAGCCTGTAAACGGAGGTGGTGGAGGGAATGCTTTCCCCGTTCATTATGTAGCACATTTCACACGGAAAAGCAGGCCCGGTGCTGTTCCTGATCGTCTGCACAAGTCCTTGAGGGGGAGATCCCTGCAGGGGAGGGGTTCCCCGAGAGGAGGCACCAGCCAGGAGGTGCCACTTGGGAATGAGTCACTTGGCCCCGGAGGTGAAATCCAGGAAGTCAATTTTAGCGACCCAATGGAGAGCACAAGCAGACACAGCTGCTGAAGTTCCTCTTTCCCCCCACTTTTTTTTTTTTTTCTTTTTTTCTGTTTGTTGTTAGTCTTGGTAAAAAAAAAAAGGTTATAGAGCTCTTGTGTTGAAAATAAGATTTTCCCAGAGAAATGGATCATAGAATCCCAGAATGGTTTGGGTTGGAAGGGACCTTAAAGCCAGTGCCCCCCCTGCCATGGCAGGGACACCTCCCACTGTCCCAGGCTGCTCCCAGCCCTGTCCAGCCTGGCCTTGGACACTTGGATGGGGTGGCCACAGCTGCTCTGGCAGCGTGTTCAGCCTGGGGTCCTTTGACTTGAAATGCTAAAGTGAGGGTGAAACAGCCTCTTCTTCCCCCTCGGCTCCGGGTCTGCCATGGTGCAGGGAGGCCTCAAGCCCTCCTGCTGATCCGTTCAGTGAAGCTGCAGTGCTGTCTGCATGCCAGGCAAACTGACTCCAAAGGTTCATGCAGCATTTCAGATCAAATCAGCTTTAAACAATCAGATTACAGCTGCAAAGTCTCAGCCGTGTGCATGTGGTGTGTGCAGAGCCCTCCTGGCAGAGCTGCCCTGGCCAAGGGCAGCAGCACGGGGTCACCTCTGTGCCTGGGGGGCCTGGGCTCTGTGCCTCAATACCCCACGGGCACAGGCTTTGGCTCATGCCACTCCAGTGCTTCCCACTGCTCTGAGTTCTTTCCCATGTGCCTGCAGCCTCTTCTTCCCACCTGTTGCTCTGTCTCTCCTCTGGGAAACACAAGCTTTGTTCTGCCACATTGATCAGGGTTTCTGGCTCATCATCTGGGAGGACATCTTGCTTTTAGGATTTTGTTCAGTCATCTTTCAGGGGCTGCTTTTGTTATAAAATCCGTTTTATAATGGATCTTGTCTTTATAGTTGGAAATATTTATTTAGCTGATGCCTAAAGGGGCTCTAGGAGAGCTGGAGAGGGACTTTGCAAAGGGCCTGGAGGGAAAGGACCCAGGGAATGGCTCCCACTGCCAGAGGGCAGGGCTGGATGGGAGATTGGGAATTGGGAATTGTTCCCTGGCAGGGTGGGCAGGCCCTGGCACAGGTGCCCAGAGCAGCTGGGGCTGCCCCTGGATCCCATGCCAACAGTTTCTGTGTTCTGAACTCATTTGCCATATCTGGATTAGGTTTATCTTCCCCAACAATATCCGTGCTGGAAGCTCCACCTGGTGAAAGCAGCACCAGGCTCTCAGTTGCTCTGCTGCAGAGCTGCCTGCCCCCAGAGTGTACCTAAAGCTCCCTTGATCTTCCCCAGGGAGCATCTTCCCAGCTGAGCCCCCCTGGAGGGCTGGCACCGGGTCCCATGAGAGCCCCCCCTGCAGCCCGTGCGGTCGGGGGGACAGGAGCGTGTTAACCCTGGCGCTGCCCCCCGTGGGTACCACCCCCTCACAGCACATCCCAGCCACTCTGCTACTCGGGGCGTGCCCCTGCTTTCTTCCTAAGTCGGGATTTTTGTTTATTTATGGGTGGCCTTGCTTCACGTTTAGTATTGTGTTTCTGAGCCGGGGAGTTGCTGCTCGGCAGCAGGGCAGAGGCGGGCTGGCATGAGGGACGAGACTCGCAGAGAGTGTCACAAAAAGGTCATTTAAACCAGGATATTTAGTAGTGAAAAACCAGGTTTGAAATAATCTGATCCTCAGTTTTTCAGGCTGCAGGAACAGCTTTTCATTAGAGTCTGATGGACATCTCCCAACTGTTTGCATTTGGGAGATTAATCGACTTTCCATTCAAATTGTTGTCTGCTGCTGTGAAATGTCAATTTTAATCTTGATTTAGAGCTGGGCACACACCTACTGAGAACTGAAACACACTGTCAAATAGAAATGTAATTTTTGGATAGCCTGGGTCAGCCTAAAGTAAGGTTCCTACTCCCATTAGTGTCTTTTCCTGCTGCCCAGTTCCTCACAGCTGAATTTAATGATGATGAGTCAGTCTGGAAATTAACCTTAATTCTGAAATCCAAAGCACAGTGGATTTGTTGCCACTGTTGAGTCTGTTATTTTTCAAGCTCATTTATAAATTGAATAAATCCAAGAACTGAAAATCTTTTATAAGACTGTAGCAATTAAATACTGCCTTTTCCATCCTCAAATCCAGCTGTGTTGTGTGTTGGTGCCGAAGAGGGTTGGAGAGGTAGCATTAAATAGTTATTTAGGGATGTTAATAACATGCTTACAGTGTTTCCATCAAGTGCTTTTGGATCGTGCGATGCCATCTGTGTTACAGTTGATTTAGTTAATTATACAGGCATGAATTCCTTGGGAGAAGGGATGGCATTGCTCTAACAGCTTGTTTGTGAGCAAGAGAACACAGTGACATGCTATTAAACTCATGGAATTGGGTCTGAAACATATTCCTCACTAATAGGCCTCCCCAAATTGGAGGAGTTGCTGCAGTTTAACGGATAATTTGGATGGCTGTGTTATTGGAGTTTATTGCAGAAACTCCAATGGATTTTTGTACCTTAAATATTGGGGGTTATCTGAGAAAAAGGAGAAATTACTTTCCTATCTACTCTCCTGTTTTTAGTTAATTACTGCTCTTTCTGCAAATTGGCCCTAAGAGTTGTGCAATTAAACAGGTGTCCTGCTTTAAAATGTACCTGCAGGGATTTAGCAGCAATTGTGTCTGCCAGTATTGCATTCAGAGACTGTCCTGAGCTGAAGGGACCCCAAGGATCATCCAGTCCAGCCCCTGGCCCTGCCCAGAACCCCCAAAATCCCACCCTGGGCATCCCTGGAGCACTGTCCAAAGGCTCCTGGAGCTCTGGCAGCCTCGGGGCCGTGCCCATTCCCTGGGGAGCCTGGGCAGTGCCAGCACCCTCTGGGGGAAGAACCTTTCCCAAAATCCATCCCAAACCCACCCTGGCCCAGCTCCAGGTGTTCCCTATAAACCATAATTAGCTTCATAATTGACACCCAGCTATGGTTTGCACTTAAAACCCAAAACACCTGTGTAGAACTTAAGATGGAGAGCCAGAGGAGGGGATTTTGATCCGTGGGTGTGGCACAAACAGGTAACTGCACACACAAGGGCAGTCTGCCCAGAGGAGCCTGGAAGCTGCAAACGTAGAGCTTACAAAGGACACGATCCACCCATCAATGAGTTAAAGCCAACAACGGTGGAAGGATTAATCTCTGAGGAAAAATTCAGGTCAGTGGGGATTTGACATGTGTCTGTTACAGCTGCTGCTGGAATTGATCTAATCCTCGGCAAAACTTTGGCTAGACTTCTGTCTGTAGAGATGTCAGGGCTGGGGGTGAGGGGCGGAATTATTTTGAATTTAAAGCAGACATTATTCTATGAAAGATAGGTTTCAGATCTTACTTCACACTGGGAAGCTTTGGTTGGTTATTTATCTCCCTCCTGTAGGTACCAGGGTGTGTTACCTTTGCAGTGTGGGGAGCCTGGGGCTTCCTCAGCAGGAGCACGGACGAGTCAGCTGTGCCTCTTTGGATGTCTGGGTTGGGTCACCCACATTGCTTGTATTTTTAAAAAAAGGATTTTATCAAATTAGTCTCAATCTAAACAGCACAGAGAAAAAAATCCTCATAGAATGTCCAGGGAAGGGAACGGAGCTGGGAAGGGGCTGGAGCCCCAGGAGGGGCTGAGGGAGCTGGGAAGGGGCTCAGCCTGGAGCAGAGGAGACTCAGGGAGCTGGGAAGGGGCTCAGCCTGGAGCAGAGGAGGCTCAGGGGGCCCTTGTGGCTCTGCACAACTCCCTGCCAGGAGGGGACAGCCGGGGGGGTCGGGCTGTGCTCAGGGAACAGGGACAGGAGCAGAGGGAACGGCCTCAGGCTGGGCCAGGGCAGGCTCAGGTGGACACAGCAGGAATTTCCCCATGGAAAGGGGGCTCAGGCCTGGGCAGGGGCTGCCCAGGGAGGGCTGCAGTGCCCATCCCTGGAGGTGTCCCAGGAGTTCCTGGAGGTGGCACTCGGGGCTCTGGGCTGGGGACAGGGTGGGGATGGGCACAGCTGGGACTCCACGGGCTGGGAGGGATTTCCAGCCCCAGGGATCCCAGGATTGGATTCTGTGGTTCTGCATGTGAAGGAAATGCACAACAGAACCCTGTGTGCAGGACAATTCATGTCCTGGCCATTGCTCCTTGATCTCAGCTACCTGCTCTCTCCTTTTCCCATGCAATTTCCAACAGGTTTCCTTCTCACCTTGCAGCTGAGTGAGTGATACACTGTTTACATGGATATATGACAAATGTTTATATGGATAAAGCCCAAAGCACAACTCCAGCATGGGACATGATTGCATTGGCTTAGCATGAAATTCCTTTTCAGAGGAAAACTCATTTTCTTGCATTCGGATCCATAGGCTGGTGCAATCCTAAATGGAACATGGATATTACTCATGTGAGGAACTGGGAACTCAGCCATTACATTTTCTTTCTATTATAGTATTTCAAGGTGCATCAGAGGCTCAAAAAGATTTGTTTAAACTAATTAATCAGAACAATTTGTCAAAAACAGAGAACACCAGTGCTCACAGGGCTGTGGCAGACATTGGAAATGTTCCATATTTGTAAGAACAGTGTTCTGCTTTCAAATATTGGTACCCTGGGTAGGGATTAATTCACTTATTTTTAACCATGGTGAAACATTCATTTCGGCAACTACTACCTAGAAAACACATTTCCCAATTAGTCTTGATGTCTGAATCACAAGTCAGGAGTCAAAGGGAGTGCTGAGCCCTGCTCAAGGCAGCTCTGATGCATTATTGATGCTGTTTTCAATATCAAACATGCCAGGAATCAGATGCATAATCTATTCTCCCAGCATCAGAGATACGATGACCTTTCTGTGCTATTCAGGTGATGTGTCTGATAGCTGCCCCTTCTGTATAACTCACTGGCAAAATAAAGGAAAAATCCAGAGGCAGGAGACCGGTTTTCCAGGGAATGCCTCCTGTGCCCAGCGCTGTGGGGAGAGGGATGTGCTCTGTCCCCGGCAGGGACGGGCCCTGCTGAGGTCCGTGCTCAGCGCTGGCCTCCCGAGGTCCCCGCGTGTCCCCAGTGCCAGAGCAGAGCCCTGGAGCAGCAGCTCTGCGTTCCCTCAGCCCGGCGTGAGCCCCGCTCTGCCGGCTCTTGGGTCAGCCCCGCTCCGCCGGCTCCCGGCTCGGCTCGGCCCCGCTCCGCCGGCTCCCGGCTCTTGGGTCAGCCCCGCTCCGCCGGCTCCCGGCTCTTGGGTCAGCCCCGCTCCGCCGGCTCCCGACTCCCGGCTCGGCTCGGCCCCGCTCCGCCGGCTCGGCTCAGCACCACGCTGCTGGCTTGGAGGGTTTGTATGGAATGTTTTTCTCCCAGCACTTGTGATAAATACTCTTTCAAGCCTGGCCTGGCATTTGGCCCCGGGTCCCAGCTGGCTCCTGTGCGCAGGGCGTGCTCCAGCAGGCACGGCTGCTCCGGCTGCAGGGCCGCACTTGTGGGAGCACGAGCCACCACTCTGAGGGCTCCAACAATGGCACTTGTCCCCCTGCACACACAGGGTGGCGGCTGTCACTGGGAGCTGCCGTGCTCTGTTCAGCCCTGTTTCCATTCCTACCCTGGCAGTAACAACGCGGCGTGTCCATCTCAGCTGCCAGCGCTGAGCTCTGCTGAACCCAGCACCACACGTGGGCTCTGCCACTCCTTCCCCATGCTCACATCCCCCTGTGTCCCAAGGGAATCTACACCACCGCCTCCTCAGGCACTTACCCTCCACTCCTCAAAGGCTGGCTGGGCATTTGTGGCATTTCTGATATGGTTTGGTGGCCATGGTGGTCATTCCTGGACTTTCCTGTGCAGGGCCACGAGGTGGATTTCAATGATCTAAGCAGGTCAATGTGGAATGTGTCAGTCCATACCATTAAGCCTTTGTAACATTTTAAAGAAAATTAAAAAGCTGCAACACTGTAAGTATCAGGATCTGTGGTTCTTGACCTCAGACAGAATTCCCA
Source organism: Promerops cafer (assembly GCA_013398275.1). Taxonomy (NCBI): domain Eukaryota; kingdom Metazoa; phylum Chordata; class Aves; order Passeriformes; family Nectariniidae; genus Promerops; species Promerops cafer. Next base: position 618,076 of record VZSE01014224.1, on the reverse strand, counting down.
CCAAGAGAACTCTGCTCCACAGGACCAGCTCCTGAGTTTTGTTTTCTGTAAGCACAGAAATGTAAATTCTCACAGCCCTCGTCTGTCAAAAAGAATGCTGTTAGCAATTACTCTCTCAAATCCCTGTACCATTCAAATCATGATTTGTCTGCCATTCATGTGGAAGCAGTTAAAGCTTGTTGGTCACTGCCTCTCGTTTCCTCAGGTCGTGAACTAACCTGGCTCACACTGCCTCTGCCTTTGGAGGGAATCCTCTGAGAAAATAATTGTAATGTGCACAGAGCCCTCATTCGCTGCAGCAGGTAGAACTCTGTGCCTGTGGCTACAGGCTGCCCCATTTTTTATCAATAAAGAAAGAGGGTTTTAAATCTCCATTGGTGTGTTGTGTCTGCTTGCACAAAGCAGCAAGAATCTTAAATGTGAAGAACACGTACTCATGTTATAGATTTTTCCAGGCAGTATCTTTAAAATTTAATTTATTTCTATTTCTTTGCCTAACCAAACATGCTTCTTTTTATAGAAACTTCCAGGCTACAAAGTCAGGCACCAGCCTGAGAAGCAGCAGAAGTGAGGCTGTTTGTACCACCTTGGTTTGGACAATTAATATCAGGAATATTACTTTATTCTCCCACTTGTTTCTCTAGGTCTCGGCCTCCCTCCTCCCCTCTGACCCAATGTAGATGTGTAGTGACTGCTTGTCCTATGTGATTTCTCTGGCTCTCTGCAGCTCTGCCCTCCCAGACTCCAGCCCTCTCCCAGCCTCATATCCCATTTTTATACCCCAGTCAGCTGCCTCCCTCGGCTCTTTTCTTCCTGATATGTTCAGGCTTTTGCTCTTAGAATTCAAACCAGGCTTTTTTTTATTACAGTGTTGTTGTGGAGGTTGCTTTTGTTGCTGTTTTGCTGTTATCATTTATTGTCACTCTCTCCTTGCAGCTGCCCTGACCTGCTAAGCCCCATCCCCGTGCCTGGACAAGGACAGTGCCTCTGCTGTGGTTGGACCTGAGTCATGAGGGACAGACCGAGGCACTGAGGGTCATCGGCCAGCAGCATTGCTACCCACCTTAACAGGATTGCTATTCAAAAGGTTGGAATGTTCTCCCAAATCTGAGCACTTTTTAATGGAATTTTGTAGTATGACCATCCCGTGATTCCATGATTCTATGAAAATAGAATAGAAATAAAATCATCTCAGTGCTGGGGGCTGGTGGGTGGATGTCCATCCTGAACATCCACATCCTCTGTGCTGTGGGTTCCACATCCTCTGCACCGTGTGGATTCCACATCCTCTGCATTGTAAATTCCACATCCTCTGCACTGTGAATTCCACATCCTCTGTGCTGTGGGTTCCACATCCTCTGCACTCTGTGGGTTCCACATCCTCTGCACTCTGTGGGTTCCACATCCTCTGCACCGTGTGGGTTCCACATCCTCTGCACCGTGTGGGTTCCACATCCTCTGCACCGTGTGGGTTCCACATCCTCTGCACCGTGTGGGTTCCACATCCTCTGCACCGTGTGGGTTCCACATCCTCTGCACCGTGTGGGTTCCACATCCTCTGCACCGTGTGGGTTCCACATCCTCTGCACCGTGTGGGTTCCACATCCTCTGCACCGTGTGGGTTCCACATCCTCTGCACCGTGTGGGTTCCACATCCTCTGCACCGTGTGGGTTCCACATCCTCTGCACCGTGTGGGTTCCACATCCTCTGCACCGTGTGGGTTCCACATCCTCTGCACCGTGTGGGTTCCACATCCTCTGCACCGTGTGGGTTCCACATCCTCTGCACCGTGTGGGTTCCACATCCTCTGCACCGTGTGGGTTCCACATCCTCTGCACCGTGTGGGTTCCACATCCTCTGCACCGTGTGGGTTCCACATCCTCTGCACCGTGTGGGTTCCACATCCTCTGCACCGTGTGGGTTCCACATCCTCTGCACCGTGTGGGTTCCACATCCTCTGCACCGTGTGGGTTCCACATCCTCTGCACCGTGTGGGTTCCACATCCTCTGTACTGTGTGGGTTCCACATCCTCTGCACTGTGTGGGTTCCACATCCTCTGCACTGTGTGGGTTCCACATCCTCTGCACTGTGTGGGTTCCACATCCTCTGCACTGTGTGGGTTCCACATCCTCTGTACTGTGTGGGTTCCACATCCTCTGTACTGTGTGGGTTCCACATCCTCTGTACTGTGTGGGTTCCACATCCTCTGCACCGTGTGGGTTCCAGTGCAGATGAAGAACAGGACACTGCCTGGCAGGAGGGTGCAGATGAAGAACAGGACACTGCCTGGCAGGAGGGTGCAGCCAGGGGTCAGACCCTGCTCCCAGGGCACGAGGGATGGGACAAGAGGCTGCATCACAGGAGGCTCAGGCTGGATACTGGGCTACACTTCTCCATGGAAAGGCACAGTGGCCCAGGGCAGAGGTGAAGTCCCCAGACCTGGAGGGATTTAAAGCCCTGTGCATGTGGCACCTGGGGCCGTGGGTCGCTGGCAGTGCTGGGGGAACGGCTGGACTCGATGGTCTCAGAGGACTTTTCCAGCCCGCCCAAAGCTGTGATTGCACCGGGACGCAGGGAGCGCAGCCCCGTCAGCTGCTGCCGGCGCTGCCGGGCGGGTAGGCGCACTGCGTCCCCGCTGCCAGGCTGCTGACAGCGCTGTCCCTCCCTGCAGGCCCCAGAAGATGTAGAGCCGGCGGGCGCGGAGCAGCCGAGCCAGCGGGGCCGGGCCGTCCCTCACCATGGCCAAGAGGGGCTCCAGCAGCCGCGCCAGGGGGGACAAGCCCGACGCCTTGGCCGCCCTGCAGGCTGCCAACGAGGAGCTCAGGGCCAAGCTCACCGACATCCAGATCGAGCTCCAGCAGGAGAAGAGTAAGGTGGGCAGCTTCCCTCCCTTTGAGTGCAATCTGGTGTTGTTCAGAAAGTTCAGAAATGCCAAAATTCTCTCTGCTTGTTCTTCTCCTTCCCTTTTACACTAATTTCATTTGGATTTTGCACTCAAACTCCTTCGAACCGGGTGCTTACCCACATGTACAATACTAAACCTCAGCTCTGCCTCCTGCGCTAATTCCCAAATTCCAAGGAGACAGCTTCTCCCTCAGCCTTTGGGAGAGGGACAGCTGATGGGGCTGGAACCCCAGCTCTAAGAGCTTCTAGCTCTTGCCCTCAGATCGCTTCTCAGCAAGAGCATGGAATATTCATTTACTTTTCCCTAATTCTCCAAATCAGTTGCCACTGATAAACTTCAGGGGGTTTTTGGTTCCAGAATAGAAACGTGTTACTGTGCAGGGACAAAATGATAGTCTGCATTTTCCATGAATTTGCATCATTATTAGGCATTTTAGGCCATGAATCTGACACACACATGCATATAAATAGAGCATCTGTTAATCCTTTTGCTGTGAAGCAGCATTTGCAGCTTTAAGGCTGAGGACTTTGTTTTCCTTCTCCCTGTCCTTCACAGCCACTTCTGGCCATGACTTCTCTAGAGTTTATGGCATGGTTTTAAATTGAAACATCACTTGTGTGGTCAGGTACAGTCAGTTATTTCTGCTGAATAATTCATTGCTTAAAAAGCATCTGGTAAAATGCAGATGTTTGGGAATTCACAGGAGCTTGCACAGAGCTTTTTGTGTCCTGCCATGTACGTGCAGGTTTGGTCTGTGTGCCTGAGCGTGCCAGAGTGAGGGCCTTGGCATCTGATTTTTCCCTTATTTTGGGGGAAATGTGCTGTGAGAGCTTCTGCAGAATAAAGTAAGGACTCAGACTTACTCAGAAGGTACTGACTGATTCCTAAATGTGTATTAAACATGAGCCTGCAGTGAAAGAAAGGTCTTTGCTATCACCAGCTTGTAGACACAGACATACCAGCATTGAGGTGTAATACTGTAAAGTCATCTGTACCGTTTTTAAATAGTATCATATGTATTCATTGTTTGGTTGATTGAAAATATGATACTTTTTTGATTTTCCTTATAGGTCAGCAAGTTGGAAAGGGAGAAAAATCAGGAAGTGAAGCAGATCAAGGAGCACGAACAGCATAAAAGCACAGTGGTGGTCACAGAGCTCAAAGTCAAACTTCATGAAGACAAAATGAAAGAGCTCCAAGCTGTTCGAGAAACACTTCTGAGACAGCACGAAGCTGAACTACTCAGAGTAATAAAAATTAAAGATAATGAAATCCAGAGACTGCAGACCCTGCTCAACGCCGTGCGTGACGGGGCCCCGGACAAGGTGAAAACGGTGCTGCTCACCGAGGCCAAGGAGGAGGCCAAGAAGGGCTTTGAGGTGGAGAAAATCAAAATGCAGCAAGAAATTTCCGAGCTGAAGGGGGCTAAGAAACAGGTGGAGGAGGCTCTCACGATGGTCATCCAAGCTGACAAAATCAAAGCAGCGGAGATAAGGAGCGTGTATCACCTGCACCAGGAGGAGATCACCAGGATCAAGAGGGAGTGCGAGAGGGAGATCCGCAGACTGGTACGTGTCGCTCTCTGCTCCTGTAACTTGTGCTGCTGGTAGGAAGTGATCACTGCTGGGCTCACTGGGTGGGTGCTGAAACTCTGGGGCTTGCTCCAGGTCTGTTTACATTTACCAGAAGAAAGGGCAAACTGGTTTTTAAAAGTGTTAGGATGTTTTGTAAGAAACTTCTTTACCCGTGTCAGAGCCTGTAGATGTTGTTCATGTTAAAGGTACCAGGAAGAGCCCTCAGGTTCCTGGCTGGTCAGGGGAATGCTACAACAGTTATGTGTCTTGCGTTATGCCTCTATTTCCTCACCAAATGTTCCTTCCTGATCCACCTCAGTCCCTCCCTTTCCCTGCCTTTGCTAGTTCCCATGAACATCCCCTAGTGAGGCTTACACAATCCCATAGGCTGGTTTTCTGCACCCCTGAGTGCTACACATGCAGCAGGGCATTCAGGGGGAGTTCCTCTCCATGCCCACTGTGGTGGCTTTCTCCAGGATGGGCTGGTTCTGCTCCTCTGTGGCTCCCACCTGAGCAGGTTGCTGGCATCTCACCTGGCCCTGCTCACCTGACCCTCAGGGACCCTCTGTGTGTGGCTGCTCAGCCTGCCCTCACCTAATCCGACATTTGACCCTCGTGCAGCAGCTCCAGTCCCACAGGCAAGAGCTTCACACCTGTGGTTTGGAGTTTTCCTCTGGCATGTGTGGGAACTGGCTGGGGAGGTTGGAAGGGGTCGTGGTGCTTGGAAAAGGGGGGAAATCCCTGTGGGAGGGAGCTCCCTCCCAGGGAAGCCTTTGCACCAGAGCCTGGCAGGCCACCAGCACCTTGTGGGGCTCAGGGGTTCATTGCCTGCTGCTCTCTCAGCCCCTGCCTTGTGACCCACACTCCTGAGTGCAGAGAGTGCGTCCCTGAGCTGCTGCTGCCCTTCCCAGGGGCGTGGGGACACACCCATGCTCTCATGATGTGTGTTTTGGGTCTTGCCTCAGTATTTAAGGGGTGTCACCATCATTTTGTGTTTGCCATTCTGCTTTACAGCACTCAGTGTCCTGGTACAAACCCATCCCGGTCTCTTCTCAGTCATCAGCCCTTAGCTGTTATCCAAATTCTAAAGAAATGTAAAATGCCCAAAGAGCTTGCAGCCTGGCCCCAGATCAAAGGCTGGCAGGGTGACCACGCTGCAGAGACACATGCAGAGCCTCCTGCCTTGGCAGAATGCTGGTACAGCATCACCTGAGCCCTGACACCCAACGGGCCTGGCAGGGACTGGCACACCAGCAGTGCAGTGCCCCCTGCCTTTATTTAGCCTCCTCTTCTCTCAGACTTTAGGCTGTTAAGGTTTTTCCATAGGTTATTTTATTTTTATGAGGAGGATATTAAAAATAATTTCTAACCAACTGCTCTATTGATGCTGTTCAAATATCCTGCAGTGTAAGTACCTTCTCTAACCATACCTCAGTGCATTGATTCCATACATCACAGTGAATGGGGGGCTGATGGACATCCTAAATAAACTTGCTGCATCACATGGAAAGTCCCCACTAGTGGCCTTTAATGTAGAAGCTGTAAAATAAATATGGTCTTATTTACTTAGTTATAGGGAATAGAGTGGTTCAACGGGATGTTTTCTAAACTGCCTTTGAAAACCAAACTTTTTTAAAGTTCCTGCTTGAAAGAATCAGATTGGCTCACTGCACCAATGAAATTACCTGATGCTATGATTTTACCAAGCCCTGAGTGCTCCCTGGGTGGAGTCAAGTGCTCTCAGCTCCATGGACTCCACCCTCAGTTATTCTGGTGGGAGCTGATGGCTCCTGGCACCTTGTGGGGAGGGCCCTGAAGTCTGGAGTGAAAGGCTGTGCAATGCCCCGGTAATAGAGAATCAGGGATTCGCTGACACAGCCTCAGGGCATTTTCTGTGCTTGCACTGACTGGCAGTCTGTGACAGGAGCAGAAGGAACGGCCCCAGGCTGGGCCAGGGCAGGCTCAGGTGGACACAGCAGGAATTTCCCCATGGAAAGGGGGCTCAGGCCTGGGCAGGGGCTGCCCAGGGAGGGCTGCAGTGCCCATCCCTGGAGGTGTCCCAGGAGTTCCTGGAGGTGGCACTCGGGGCTCTGGGCTGGGGACAGGGTGGGGATGGGCACAGCAGGGACTGGAGGGTCTGACTCTGCGTGTTCAGCAGGTAAACCCCCAGCTCTTCGCTGCAGTTATTTCCAGGGCTGGGGTGGATGCAGCCCGCTCCCCTGGGCAGGGCTGTAGCTCCCAGCACTGCAGCAGCACAGGGAAGGCAGGAAGGACGGTGTGTGGCAGAGGTGCTCAGGCTGCCCTGCCCTGGCTGTGCCGTGCGTGTCTGCGCGGCGTGGTTCAGCTCACCAGCTCAGCGGCGGCGCCGCGGGAGGTGAAACCCCCTTGCAGATGGTAGCCAGTACGTGTGGCAACGGCCTCCTCTGGAGGCAATGTCTAATTTTAGTCAACCCTCTTTAAATTTCAATTTGTGCATTTTAAACCGCCTTAAAATACTGCACGGCTGTGCTTAATTACATTTGTATGGGCAGGAGCACTCCCTGCTCAGTGTGTGCACAGCCAGCGCAAGCAGCTCCCAGCCTGGAGTGTTCCCCAAGCTTAACTGGCCTTGATGCTTGCTAAGTGGGGACCAAAATTCAGTGTGGTAAAGAGAATTTAAACTTTAATTAACTCTAGGTTGGTCAGGAAGGAGAAGTTCTGCACAGCCATGGCCACTGCAGCCTCCTCACTCCAGTCTCCTTTATCAGGGGACTGAGAAATCAGAAGAACTGAGGAAATGGGATTTGATAGAGCCTGGGGAGTGGTAATTTTCAATCTAGATAAACTTTAGCTGATTATGAGTAGCAAAAGCTTTAATAACCTGTGCCAATCCCTCTGTGAGACCACTGGACATGGAGAGCTTCATGGCTTCCTCATGGCAATGCCACCCCACAGCCAAAGAGGGGATCAAGGTTTTGAGCACCTTTCTGAACCTCTGTGTTCTCAGAGACCCTGAGCTCCCGGCCAGACAGTGGTAAATTAGTGAAGATGTCTGATGTAAAGGGTGGGATCAGATGAAAGGGTAGGAAGCTGAATTTTTAAATATTAATTTTCTTGGCGATTGAGTTAGTCTTTACCCTCTGTTTTTGATTCCCATGTGTGTTGAGAAAACCCCATATCTGGGATTATAAAAGTGGCTCAGCACCTGAAAGGTAGACACATGTTCAAGGTGAATCATTCCTTCTTCCACCTTTGGATTTTTTTAGTCATTTGTGGTTTGACCCTCATTTACAACAGGTTTTTTTCCAACTAAAACTGGGCTGAAGGATTTTGTTGTATATAAAAGCCAGACAACATTACTCCTACACTTAGGAGGGTCAGGAAACCTCCTCATTCTGAGGGATTCTTTTCATGTCTCACAGGCCAGGTTTTAAGAACACTTTTCTCTGTGGACCCAAACATGGAGTTATTATTTTCTGGGCTGTAACCACAGTGTTGTTGCTGTGCTACACACACCTAACACGGGGTTTGGGCTGGGGCCTCTGGGGGAGCTTGGAAGCTGTTGGCACTGTGGGGTTTGTGCCTCCAGCAGGAGCTCTGGGACACCTGTGCTTCATTCATGGCATTCACGAGTGGCACTGGATGGTCACGCTGGGGTTGGACCCAGCTGAGCTTCCAGGTGCCCCCCAGCCCAAACCTTTGGGGTTCTGTGATTCCGAGGCCATCTGGTGCTGCTGCTGGGTGTCAGGTGCCCCGGGACAGGGAGGCAGTGGGGTTTTGGGGTTTGGCCCTGGAGAGGGAGGGGGAACAAGCAGGGCGTGTGTCCCCTGTGCCTGAACCCCTGTCCCAGGGCTGTCACACCCCAGGGCTGTCGCCCCATCTCCTCTGGCCTGGGCATCTCCTCAGGCAGGTCACAGCTCCCTGGCAGTCCCTTGGAGGCTGGGACAGGTCCCCTCGCATGTCCTGGTGCCAGCTCAGACCATGGGGAGATGTGCCCGCCGAGCCGCAGCCCCACCGCACAGGGATTCTCCTCCGTGCCCCTGCCTGGGGGATGCCTGTGATCCCAGGCACCGGCAGCTTCAAAGGCCACTTTTGACAGCATCTGCCAACTTGCAAGGGCCCCAGGAACATTGCAGGGACAGATGTCCCAGCCAGGACCCTGGGTTTGAATGAGGATGGAAATAATAACTTTAAAAGAGTCACGGCTCAAAGCCCCGAGCTGCGGGAGCAGAGGAGCGGCCCCATCTCCCTGAGCACGGGCTGCTGCTCTGTAATTGGCACCAGCTGTGCTGGGGCTGGCTGGGAGCGAGCAGAACATAAATATTCATGCGGCTCTGGAGTGGCAGTGTCTGCCAGGTGGGTGGATGCTCCTGCGCTGCCGCCCCTTCCTCGGGAGCCGGCAGGCAGGGTGGGAGCGGGGAGAGGAGCCAGAGCCCTGCTCCGGGCCCGGCCCGGCCCAGCAGAGCCCAGCATGAGGCCAGGCTGGCCCTGCCCGAGGGCTGCGTGCCCACGGACCCGCGCCGCTGCCCGTGAGTTCTGGGGCACTTGGCCCTGCCTTCCCTTGCTCTCGTTCGCGTTCACCAGCGGTCCCTCCCGCTGGTGCTGTTCCCACTCTGTCTCTGGGAACAGTGGGCTGCGGGCACCAAACCTGTGCGTGTGTCGTGTACGGGAATTTACTCAGGCGAAGGAAGATGTCAATGCTGATGTTTGCTTTTGGTTTATGAAGCTTATGTTTAAGGATTTTTTTTTTTTCCTGGAAAACAAACCATTAGTGAAATGCTGTGAAATGTTTTGTGTTTTCTCATGTCTTTGTTCCTCCCAATTTCATGTGTTGCCTTTGTTGTAATATGTCTTTGTTTCCATGTAAATAAGAATCAACTACCCAATATTCTGCTTATTTTAAACAAATTATCATTTGATGATGTGTTATCTTTTCATCTGTACATCCATTTATATTTTTCCTCATTAGGCATTTAGCAGAAAGACCTCAGGTGCCCTGGAGCACCTATGTCTTTGTTTCATTCAAAGTCAGCAGACGCTGCCTGCATGGACATTGTTGAAAGGATCGTTAGTCAATGGCACCCAAAATCCCTTTCATTTGCTCCCTTTGGCTTTCCTGATACCTGTGTGACCTGCCAGCACCTGCCCTGGTGGGCCACGCTGGCACTTACTGAAAACCAAGTCCTTGGAGTGACTGTTGATTCCCAGTGTCATTTTTCCAGGCTTACAGGCAAAGCAGAGATAAAAGTATTAACACAGCTCTTACAAGGCAAAATGTTCTTATTTGAAGCAGGCCAGGTTTAAAAACTGACCATTGAAATTAAATGTCTAAAGTCTCAAAAACCTATGGCAAAAATCTTGTGTTTCTGGAGTCCGAAAGCAGCTGACAGACCCCTGAGGGCATGGGCGAGATTTCTGCCTTTCTGTGGAACCCGTGTCTGAGCCACTCGTGGTGTGATCAGTCCTGCAGCCGAGGGTGATGTGCCTGCGGGGTCCAGCGTGGGCAGCGCCCCAGCCCAGCCGGGCCGGGATCGGTGCTTTCTCTCACTGGGCAGGGCCCAGCCGGGCCGGGATCGCTGCTTTCCCTCAGTGCCTGCAGGGTCCAGCCGGGCCGGGCCGGGATCGCTGCTTTCCCTCACTGGGCAGGGCCCAGCCGGGCCGGGATCAGTGCTTTCCCTCACTGGGCAGGGCCCAGCCGGGCCGGGATCGGTGCTTTCCCTCAGTGCCTGCAGGGTCCAGCCCAGCCGGGATCAGTGCTTTCCCTCAGTGTCTGTGGGATCCAGCCGGGCCGGGATCAGCGCTTTCCCTCACTGGGTACGGTCCGGTCCAGCCGGGCCGGGATCAGCGCTTTCCCTCACTGGGTACGGTCCAGCCCAGCCGGGCCGGGATCGGTGCTTTCCCTCACTGGGTACGGTCCAGCCCAGCCGGGATCGGTGCTTTCCCTCACTGGGCAGGGCCCAGCCACGCCAGGGGTCGGATCCTGGCTCATCCCACGGGATGTGCCCAGGCCTTTGGCACGGGCGAACAGGGAAGGGGAGTGTTAGAGGGCACCGGGCATTTGCCACTTAAGCACCTCATGATTTTGCATAATGTTTATTATGTGTAAGTAAAACCTCTCATGGAAAGGGAATTGCTCACAAGGGAGACGTTTGGAAAAAAGGATTTAAAAAAATTCACATTTCTTCTAGGGATTTTGAAAATTTAAAGGATACTGGGGTTTCAGTATTTTTCTTTAAAAACTATTAATCGAAATTTTCTCGAGGTGACATCCAAGCAAAATGCTGCAGAATCACTGAAGTGTTTGAGTGAAGCAATCAAAGTGTGATGTGAATGTCAAGCTTTAAATTTTTTAAGATATTCTGAATTGGCTCTTTCGCAGTGTCTCAGTGCCGGGCTGCCTGCCGAAGGAGGGAGCTCCTGCTGAGTGGCCCCGGGAGCAGGGCAGGGCCGCCGCAGCGGCGCAGCCCCGTGCTCGCTGTCGCTGTGGCTGCTGCGGTGGCAGGGCAGCGATGCTGTGTCACCGTGGGGTGCTCTGGGTGCTGCCGGCCGCTGTGTGACTGTGTTCTGTTCTCCTTGTAGATGGAGGAGATTAAGTTTAAGGACAGAGCAGTCTTCGTGCTGGAGAGAGAGTTAGGGGTGCGAGCCGGGCATGCTCAGAGACTGCAGCTCCAAAAGGAGGCTTTAGATGAACAACTGTCCCAGCTCAAAGAGTCTGACCGGCATCTGAGCAGCCCCAAGCGGGAACTTCCTTATGCAAGTGGTGCAGGAGACGCTTCAGATCATTCGGGAAGCCCCGTAAGCACTTCCACGTGGTTTCACCTAAACGAGCGACCAAATGAGTGACAGAATCTTGATGAGTGCACCCTGGAGCAAGAGCTGTCCCATGGCTGTGCAGGGGGGCCGAGGCACCCGCTCCGTGCTCTGGTTTTATCACGCCCAGACCGTTGAGATTTCCAATCACACCTCGCCATGGGAGAGCTTTTGCTTTCTGTCGTTTTGTTTCCCGGTCGGTTTGGTTTGGTTTTGTCAGCAGGGTGAAATTCCTCTGTTCTTTCTCTCCTTTTCCTCACTGTACCATGCTCAGCCACCCGCCTTAGTTTGACAGTTTGACACGATTCTGCCAACAAACGATGCAAATGCATTTCTCACCAAGTGCTGTTTGTGTGCGAGCTCTCGGAGGCGCGAGCTGGGGCTGGGGCAGCAGATGCACGAGGCTGGTTCCAGAGGGAACGGGGAAGGCAGTGCAGGGCAGCACGAAACCCTGCAGCCCCCCAGGGCACCCCTTTCCTGCTGCTCAGTGTCAGCAGGACACAGAGTGAACCAAAGACCTCCTAACCTACTCTCTCCTGTTTATTCTGTGCAATAGCCAGAACATTTGATTGGAGTCACCCCTCCACAATGACTTTTGTAGTGTAACTCTGGCACCTCCCTGCTTGGGCCTCCCTTTGCCCAGAAAAGCCCTCGGGTAACTGCCCTCGTGCCTCTGACGTGTGCAGGTCGTCCTCATTGCTGATCCTCATCAAGATTTCTTTTGCGACACCTTGATTGTCTCAGTACAAGTGTAAAACTTATGCCTGAGCAAACCAATCTCTTTTATTGTTTGGCCCAAGCCTCTCCTGCACCTGTTGAATGAGGAACCCTAGACCTCCCAAAAGTGCCACCAGCACTGTGGGCACTAATTTGCCTCTCTCTAGTTGTACTCAACCTCTGCCAAAGACCAGAACAAGTCATAGAGAAGGGGAAAAGTCTATCACGTTTGTCAGTAGCTGTAGCTCCTCTGATTCTGAACGAGAACACATCTACCTATATCTCTATTCATTTCTAATTTGATTTAAGCTTTTCCACTCAGACAAAGTGCTACCCCTGTGGCCTTACAAGTGACCCTTTAGGACCCCATAAGGGCCACAGCTTTCTGGAAGAAGAGCTTATTCAATGCACAATTGTATGGATTTTCCCCATTCAGTAATTCAGTAATTTTAATATCAGTTTTTTATGACCAAGTCCTCAGAGTGGGCGATGTGTCTGAATCTCTCAGTTCAACAGTGGCATCATTGGAACATGGCCTTCAGTTTTGATATTTTCTGTTGTTTCCAAGTTTACCATCTGTAAACTTTGTATTTGCACATTTGTATTGTCACATTTGTGACTTTGTATTTGCATATGCATATACATATACATATGCACCTACATACCTCTGCATTTGCATTCTTTGTTACATTTCCACTCCTGACTTTCCATTGGTCTCACCCTGCAGCTTTCCATGGTCGGTTGGGTTCCATGGGGTACGCTCTACGCGATAACGTTTTAAAATGTTTGGACTTGGGATAAGAAAAGGTCTGGGCTTTGCCAGTGTGCTCTTGCGTGTACACTTATGAACAGTTATTTGCAGTTGATCTTTGTTTTAGGAACAGCAGTTGGATGAAAAGGATGCCCGGCGCTTCCAGCTGAAAATCGCGGAGCTGAGCGGGATCATCCGCAAGCTGGAGGACAGGAACGCGCTGCTGTCGGAGGAGAGGAATGAGCTGGTGAGTGCAGCAGTGCCAGGGCCTGGGGACGTGCTGCCCTGCCCCAAAACACCCAGGTGTCTGCTCCTGTGCTGTTTGGAAACGAGGGGCTGCCTCCTCCTCTGCTCGGTGCTCGGGGCTGTGCCGCGTCACGCCCCTCTTGGCTTGTGCAACAATGGATTTTTAAGGTGGCATTTGCTTGAATTATATTTATTTCTTTTTAAGAAGAAGTGCATGCCCCACATTGAGCGTTTGCTGCACAGGTACAATATCTTATGTAGGAATGCTCTCTTCCCAGTGAAAAATCCCAAGAGTTTTTGATCAGTTCTGCTTTGCATGAGGAGAAAATACTTCTAGTGTGATAGTTACAGAAAGTAGTTAATGTATTTCATTAAAAAGCTCCAGAGGTGTTATTTTTCTCTTTATCTTTCAGTTGAAACGTCTCAGAGAAGCAGAAAGTCAGTATAAGCCCATTTTGGACAAAAACAAACGCCTCAGTAGGAAGAATGAGGAGTTGTCACATGCCTTACGTCGAATGGAAAATAAATTGAAATTTGTGACACAGGAAAATATTGCGATGGTGAGTGCCTGTGCTCCTGGGAGAACGTGGGATGGGGAGCTGGTGGGGCTGAGGGAGTCAGGCATTGGCCCACACTGCAGGTTCCATGGGAAACTGTTCCAGTCTGGCAAGATCCGTTCCAACCCAAACTAATCTGGCATTCTATGATTCACCTTCAACTTTCCTGCCATAATCCCTGGGAAATCTGCACCTGTGACTCTGCCCCTTGTCCCAGCTGGAGGAGCAGAACCATCTGGCACGTTTGGAGCCCAGATGTGAGGCTCAGCACAAGGGGAGCAGGAGAGCTGCCAGGGCAGCCATTAGAGAGATGCATCACTTGCTGTACAGGGAAGGGCCAGACAAGTCCCTGGCAAAGCCTCCTGATCGTTTCCTCTTCTGCCCTGTGGCTTTTGGATTCTAGAGGCAAAGAACTGGAGCAATACGGAGACCAAGCTCCCTAAATGACCTTGACCACAGCCAGGAAGAAAGGGAAGTGGATTTCCTGAGACTACAGGTTATTGAGCAGCAAAACATCATTGATGAGCTCTCCAAGGTAAGATGGAAGGCTGCTGTTCTCACCTGAGAGTGACCAAGGGCAGGGCAGAGGAATCCAGGAAGGGGAGCTAAGGGGGCTCTGGGAGCCGACGGGCACAGAGGGCAGCAGGGGAACCTGGCAGGCATTTCTGTGCTTAGTAGTGATAGAAATTATCTGTGGTGTGGTGTTTGGGAGAACCCTTTCCATCTGCATTGGCCTGGCATGATGGAGCCATGTCCTTACACGTGCTGGTGGCCAGATCTGGGAGGGAAAACTGTCTGAGCTCCTTCAGCTGGAGACACCACCGGGGATGAAGATTGCTGTGCACAGGGGGTGGTCTGCAGTCCTGGGCTTGGGGTTTTACTTCCTTCTTAACGTGGTCTCAGTCCTTGGAAACAGAAAAAACCAAAATCACAATACTTCTCTAGAAAATAACTTTTATTTCTTCCCTTTCTTTTTACACTTGTCCAGTTACTGACATTATTTCATTCTTTTTCATTAGACCCTGGAGACTGCTGGCTATGTGAAGAGTGTCATGGTAAGAGTGACATTAACTTCCTCCTCATCTATATAAGCTTTAAATTGCTGTTCATGGAAAGCAGGCAGGGTACAATAGTATTTATTCTCCCTTCCATCTGTGTTCAGCAGTGAGCTGCCCCAGGGGTTTCCTCAGAGCAGGCTTTTCATCAGCAGTTGTTCACCAGAGAAAAGCACAGTGACAGTGGGGAGGAAGGCTTTAATGCCACCCCCTGCCCTGATGGCCGAGAGCAAGTGTCCCCATCTCCAGGGCAGCTCTGTCCCCTTGGAACTGCATTTTTTTACTGTGGCTACCCCTGGCTTTGTGTCACCCTCAGCAGGGTGTGCTCAGGCCTGCCCTTGCCCGCCCCATCCCTGTGCTGGGGTGGCAGGGGTGTTGTGGGGTTACAGCACTGGTGGCCATTGATGGGATGTGCTGTTCCCATCGCCAGGCAACGAGTGTTCGATTGTCCTCGGCCACTGCTGCTGGCCTTGGGATTGGCCACCAGGCTGAGGCAGCAGCTCATGTCAGTGTCCCCAGAGCCACCACACCCTTGTACCCAGCGGGTGAAATGAGACATCCGAGGGTTTCCCCTTCAGAGCTTCCCTCTCTGCAGTCCTGGGCTTTGCCAGTCCAGAACAGAGACTTTTTTCTGAGTACTGTAAAAATCAACCCAACTCCACAAAGAGGAAGGAATTGTTCCCTGGCAGGGTGCCCAGAGCAGCTGGGGCTGCCCCTGGAGCCCTGGCAGTGCCCAAGGCCAGGCTGGACACTGGGGCTGGAGCAGCCTGGGACAGTGGAAGGTGTCCCTGCCATGGCAGGGGTGGCTTTGAGGTGACATTCAAGGTCCTTCCAACCTGGAATTTGATTATTCTGTTATTTCCTCTGATTGGAAAAATAGTTGGCAGCAGGAAAGGCTCCAGCCTTCCTCCAGAGGCACAGGGAACCTGCAGGTCCTTGGAGAAGGAGCTGAGCCTGAAAGTGCTGAGTTCACAGAGGCCCTGCAGTGTGTGCAGTGGGGCTGCTGGGTGTGTGCACCTTCCAGAGCCACCAACAGCCACCAGAGCTGGGGCAGGAGCAGAGCCAGGGCAAGGGCTGCAGGGCCATGGTCACCCATGGAGCAGCTCTGAGGGGACACCCAAACTCTCAGCATAAAGCTTATCATCAGCTTTATTTTAGTTTGATTTTCATGGACATAAAAAGCAATTTCTCATTGTCTGTGGCAAACCTGAGAGACGTTGGAGTAAATAACCCAGACTGGTGACAGTGTGGGACCGTGGCCAGCAGGGACATTCCTGTCTGTTGCTTCCCCAATGGCTCTTTGTACTGACATGGTTAATTCCAATAACTGCTCTCTGAAAACAGCTGTCTCTGACTCTTGCAGGAACGTGATAAGCTGCTAAGGTTCAGGAAGCAAAGGAAAAAAATGACAAGAATTCCTAAGGTAAAAAAGAAAACCTTCTATGGTGACATGCTGATGGACAGTGCTGGGGTGCTCAGAGCACCTCAGGGCCATGGCAATGTTCTCCTTAAGGGTCTGCAAATGGGTCCTGAGCTGAAATTTGGGTGATGTAGTTCAAGGACATTGACAGACTGTATTGGGATCTTCAAGGGGGGGCAGGAGACCTGTTTGCATCGAGACTTTTGAGCCTTTTCATGCTCTGCATTTACCCTGTGGGACTTTGGTGGGATGTGGTTGTCTTAAGAGCAGACAAATTTTATGAATTAACACATCTCCAAATGATCTTCTAATGGTGCTGCCTGAAAACATGTGTATGTAGTAAATAATTCATGGTGCAGTTTAGTAACATGCGAAAATTGCTGGTTAGGGAAGCAATGGTTAGAGCTCAGGGAAAAGGGAATGTTGGCTAATGAGGGCTTGGCAGGGTGTTAATGTAAATATTAACGCTAAAATGTCACAGTGAGGTTTAATGTCAGGGCCTGCCAGCATGCTGTGATGCACAGATGAAGAATTAGAGTGAGGCTGGAGCTAATGAACCTATGAATAACTAATTGAGGTCGATTGGAGATAACCCCTGTCATCCTGAAAACCACATCCAGGCCTTCCAGGGAGTCACATTCTGAAAGCTGGGTGGGGCTCTGGACAAGGGCCTGGATTGCCAGGACTCAGGGAATGGCTCCCACTGCCAGAGGGCAGGGCTGGATGGGATCTTGGGAATTGGGAATTGTTCCCTGGCAGGGTGGGCAGGCCCTGGCACAGGTGCCCAGAGCAGCTGGGGCTGCCCCTGGATCCCTGGCAGTGCCCACGGCCAGGCTGGACACTGGGGCTGGAGCAGCCTGGGACAGTGGGAGGTGTCCCTGCCACATTCTGGGATTCTGTGCTTCTCCTTCAAAAGTTACCCACTGCAAATTAAAACCGAAGGGCAAAATCTAGATATGTTTTTGTAAAGCATCCGTTAAAAGTATCTTTAGATCTGTGTTGTCTTTGACTTCCAAGCATTTACAGTAAATCTTCCTTTACCACTATTCCTTTAAACAATAAGCAGCTTTGAGTGGAAAACTGGATTTCTTCAAACCATAGACACATTGCTGTGGTGATTAACTTCAAGTAAAATACTTCCTGAAGGTCTGACTTTTCATGTGAAAGTTGTGGTGCTGACAGGAGGGACACCATGGTGATGATAGTGGATTAAAAGACATTTCAGTGCACAGCTCTCCCTTCATGCTGGGGTGAACACTCAAAATAAAAAGGGTGCTCAGCCATAGAGAAACTAGAAGGAAAATGCATTTAAAAAGGCAGGGCCTGGGAGGTCTCACAAGTATGCCAGTCCAGCAATTCAAACAGTTCCAGGTACCATTTGAGCTCTGTCATGGGGTGAAAGATTTTATAAACACGTGTAAATTCTGGTTCTGGAAGAGCAGCAGAGTGAGAATTGCCAGCACCTGGAGCTGAGGGTGCTGCAGGTGCCCGTGCTCAGCCCCCAGGGCACTCTGTCCTGGTGCTGCAGGTGCCCGTGCTCAGCCCCCAGGGCACTCTGTCCTGGTGCTGCAGGTGCCCGTGCTCAGCCCCCAGGGCAGTCTGTCCTGGTGCTGCAGGTGCCCGTGCTCAGCCCCCAGGGCAGTCTGTCCAGGTGCTGCAGGTGCCCGTGCTCAGCCCCCAGGGCAGTCTGTCCAGGTGCTGCAGGTGCCCGTGCTCAGCCCCCAGGGCAGTCTGTCCAGGTGCTGCAAGTGTCCGTGCTCAGCCCCCGGGGCAGTCTGTCCGGGTGCTGCAGGTGTCCGTGCTCAGCCCCCGGGGCAGTCTGTCCTGGTGCCAGGCAGTCTGCCCGGGTGCCAGGGCTGCTCCCTGACCCTGCTCTCTGTCAGAAGCCGGTGGTGGAGACGTTCTATGGCTACGATGAGGAGGCTTCCCTGGAGTCTGATGGTTCCTCCATCTCCTACCAAACCGACCGCACTGACCAGACCCCCTGCACGCCTGAGGACGACCTGGAAGAGGTACTCCTCAGAAATCCCTCTTGGTTTGGTTGTAACCTTGGTACTGGTTTCTAATGAAATCCCTGCTCTCTTCCATCATTTCTATCTATCATTGCTGTTCTCTCATATCTGCTCTATCACTCTGTCACCTCAGACCACAAAATGAAACTTTTCTGTTAGATTTGGTACTGGGCATGTTGGTCAGTATCTCTAAATCTCAGGTCTTCAGTAACTTCACAACTTCCAGCCAAGCTGGAAATCTCATATCCTATGAATATTGAATTTATGGCAGGTTTGCAGCTGTAAAAAACTGAGAAATTGGACAGCCCTTGGGAGATGTGTTCACTGTGAGCCTGGCTGCAGATTTTGGCGTGTGTAGTTTGGGCCAGCCAAGCTCGGCACAGAGCAGTAAGGTCTGTGTTTGTGGAGGGAGAAGGGAATGCTCCCCTGAAGCTCTGGGCTCCAGGGAAAGGCTGGTTCCTGGCTGGTTCCTGGCTGGTTCCCTGAGAGCAGAGCACACAAATGTAATACAAATTAAAGGGATTATTCCTTGTATTTGCCAGGGCTTCCCCACAAATGCGCTCCCCAGTGTGTGTCAGATCACTGGACCATTACACAGCTCTGGGCTTAACAAGAATCTTGCACTAAACAAGAATTGCCACTGATGATGTGCAGCCTTGTCATGGTGTGCTGGCTGCAGGTGTGTAATTGATCTGCTGAAGGGGAACCTGCACAACTCCTCACTCCATCATGACACATACGTGATGGTTACCAGGCATGTGCTGCACTGCAGGAAATCTGAATGTATTTGTGTATGTATGAGGCTGTTTATTTTTCATTCCTACACTGGCGTTCTTCCCCCTGTTCAGCCAGTGGGAAGCTGATGCATGCACCCAGCAATGTGACTCCATTTCATGTTGAGTGAAATATTCCGGGCAGCCTGACATGAAAGCATTCCATACTGGATATTGTAAGCAGGGTGAAGAAGATGAAGGGCTCCTTTCATGTTGCTGTCACCACTTCTACAACTATTAACTCTGGATTCGTGTTTTAATAATTGAGTGAGGCTGTCAGGCTTGGTTTCCTTTCCAAATTGAAACCTTTTGTAGTTAAAGAAAGCTGCATTTTCACCTTTAACGTGATTATTTTCCCTGTTCCAGTAAGAAAGGGTGGTGCAGTCATTAGTGTGCTATATGGAAGGTAAGCTTTTATCTTTCCAAGGCAGGAATTATCTTTTTATTTCTGTATTGCATTTCCTGGAGGTAAGAGTGTGCAAGAGATGTGCAGGGGACAGAGGGGAAGCAGCTCGAGGGCACTTAACCAAGATTTTTAGTACCGTGCTTCCAAATTGCATTTCGAGAGTGATAATTTTGGCACTTTAGGAGAAAACAAACCTGATCCCCTCTTTCTTTGTGCTTGCAGGGCATGGCCAAGGAGGAGACGGAGCTGCGGTTCCGGCAGCTGACGATGGAGTACCAGGCCCTGCAGCGCGCCTACGCCCTGCTGCAGGAGCAGGTCGGGGGCACCTTGGATGCAGAACGAGAAGTCAAGGTCTGCATGGGTCACAGGACATGGAAACGAGGGCTGGGAGCTGGGCGGGTGGCGGGGGATCCACGTGGCCTTGCCCAGCTTGTTCTCCAGCTCACCTGGGGCTCGGCCAGGCGGCTCCAGGCACTCTGACTCCTGCCAGCCCCCTGGGAAGGGGCTGCTGAGAATCCACCACTGCTGCAGCTGGGGCTTTCCACCTCTGATCAGTTTAAGGGAAATCCAGGGAGAATTTTTTATGGGAAATCCTTGAAAGTAAGCTCTTTTTCTATAAAGAATTAGGACAGATAGCCTTAAATATATAATGCGTGGTCTTTAATTCCTTCTGGGCTCTGAGAGATTACATGATTCCTCATGAAATGTTTAGAAGGCTTATAGCTGAGATTTTTCTGTTAATTAAATTGCAAAGTGCCCTGTGCTGTTCTGCCTGTCTGCCTCACAGAGTTCCCGTGGCTCTGGACAGCTGGCCTGAAGTGCTGCTTTTGTTCTGAGCTTGTTGTGTGTTCCAAGGAGTTACAGAGGAGTTGTTCCCTGGGAGGGTGGGCAGGGCCTGGCACAGGGTGCCCAGAGCAGCTGGGGCTGCCCCTGGATCCCTGGCAGTGCCCCAGGCCAGGCTGGACACTGGGGCTGGAGCAGCCTGGGACAGTGGGAGGTGTCCCTGCCATGGCAGGGTGGCACTGGGTGGGATTTAGGGTCCCTTCCCACCCAGACCATTCCCTGACTCTCTGAAGGGCTGGCAGGATGGGTCATGCCCAGCCTGCAAGGGTGAGTGCAGTCAGCAAAGGGACAGATTTGCTGTTTAACAGGAGAAATGTGCCTGCAGAGCCTTAATTTGTTCCTACATCTGTTCTGTGAAGATGTTATCCAGCTACACTTAGAGTGGGTTAAGGTGTAATGCCCAAAATCTGACATTCCCAGAAGAGTTCCCAGAATGAACATCTACTCTGAAACATCAGGGATTGCCCCTGGAAAGAAAATCCCAGTGAGCCAAGGCGTGCCCAGCTGTGAAAATGACTGGATTTTAGTCTTTTCATAGTGAGCCAAAGGAGGCACCAGTGTAGGTCAGGCAAACAAGATCACTTTCAGTGTAAATAACAGGATAAATAGCAGAGAAATGGTTCAAGGAAAGAAAATGTTCTATAAAAGTATGTAACAAATAAAAAAACTAACAATAATTACATTTGTTCTCCAGAAAACGTGTAGGAATGTGGTGGCTATTTAAATAAGCAGGAAGCTACAAATATGGTAAAAAATGAGGCATGGGTATGAAATAGATATGGCACTAAATCACAGATAAGGTTCTAAGTCATAGACAAGGCACAAAGGTCAATGAAATTTGCCACTTTGTCGTGTGGACTCTGTTCTGAGTGTTTAACGTGCCCCAAATTTAAGGGAACCAGGTGTGCCCAGAATTGTGCCACAGTAATTTTCATTTGTTTTCCTGGAGAAAGGGGGGTTCTGGCTGCAGCCTGCCATGAGCAGCTGTGAGGAGCCAGCTCTGCTTTGCCATTTTGTTAATCTTGAGTTAAATCTCAAAATCATTAATCCTATCTCCCAGACTTGATTACATTTGATTATTTGATACTCTGTGCTCAGCTGTAAATTTCTTCTGCCAAAGAACTTTCAAAATCATTTGTTAAAAGTATTTGGTGCTTTAAATATTTTCTGTAACCGCATTAGGTTTGGTCTTTTAGAGAAGTTTGGGGGTTTTTTTACATTTATTTTTAATCATTCTTTATCAATTTTTTGGCTTTTTTCGTTTTTCTCTCGTATCCCACAGACACGTGAGCAGCTCCAAGCAGAAATACACCGGTCCCAGGCTCAGATAGAAGACCTGGAGAAGGCTCTGGCTGAGCAGGGACAGGTAATGCAGACTCCAGCCCCTTCCCCACCTCTCTGCTGGGGGACCAGAAAGGTTCCTGGGCTGGTTACAGCTTGTGCACCACTTCTGAGGGCAAAATAACAAAACAAAACAAAACCCACCAAAAAACCCACAAAAAAAACAAAAAAACCCCAAACCAAACAAAAAACAAACAAACAAACAAAAAAAACCCCGACAAAAGTACACAGAAAATGGTTTTGAGAACAATAAAATCATAAATAATTCAATCATTGCCTTCCCAGCTTCACCTCTTCTTGTTGTTCTTGCTGATAAACAATGTTCTGGGGTTTGTGGGTTTTATATGTTCCTCAAACTAAGAGATTAGCTTCCAGATGAAGTTTAGTTTGCCTGATCTGCAGAAATATGTAATTTGTATTTAGCAAAACAGGAATTTGATAGTAAACACATAGTTGGAAATATCCCTTTTAATGCAAACCAGATTTTACCTGAAATACTTTTTAAATTACTGGAATGTTTTTATTCCATTTGTGTACTGCAGAGCTGTTAAAATTGTATGGGCAAGTTTAGCTTAGGAAGTTATTTTAGGAAGTAATGGACTTACAGTTTCACAGCTATCATTATTCTGTCCCTCTGTCTGTGAGAGTCAGTGAAATACTTGCTGCTGGGCTGTTGCTAAACGTTGCAGCTTCACCTGCAGTGTTGTTCATTTCCTCCCAAGGACATGAAGTGGATTGAGGAGAAGCAGGCGTTGTACAGAAGAAACCAGGAACTGGTAGAAAAGGTATTCACCTTTTCTATTTGTATTATTCAAATAACATTTGTGGCCTGAGGGGTGCAGAAGGTGCAATATTCCAATCTGTCTGGCACAGCCCTGCTGGAAATATTCATGTTTAATTCAAGTCCTTATGAACCTGCTGGAAAAGCGGGGTTCTGGCATTCCCTGTGGCCCCGTGTGTGTCCTGGTGCAAGGTGCATGAGGACAGTGGCCCTGGGGGACAGCCCTGTGTCCCCCAGTGCCGCGGGGTGGGGGCTCAGCCCTGCCCAGCACTCCTGGAGTGGGGTGTCTGCCCGCAGCGCTCAGCACGCGGGGCCTCGTGCTTTGCAGATCAAGCAGATGGAGGCCGAGGAGGCTCGCCTCAAACACGACGTCCAGGACGTCAAGGACCAGAACGAGCTGCTGGAGTTCAGGATCTTGGAGCTGGAGGTGAGCACCCCCAGTCCTGCCCAGGCACAGCGGGTTTGGGGTCACTGGAGAGGGGCACTCAGCAGGGAGGGAGGCCAAGGGGCTCGGTGCAGAGTCCTGGGGAAAGGGGAAAACCGCGAACACCCGGCGGCCACCGCCAGTGCTGTGCCAGGAGAGTGGAATGGGCTGAGCTCTAAGGGCCCTTCCCACCCAGACCACTCCATGATGCTGTGGTGTGACACACCAAGTGGAATTATTGTCCGAGGAATTATTAACCAACCAATTATTAACCAAGGAGTTCTTGTCCTTTCAGGAGAGAGAGAGACGGTCCCCTGCCATCACCTTCCACCACGGCCCCTTCACGGAGGGGAAGAGCCCTCTGCAGGTGTACTGCGAGGCTGAAGGTGTAACAGTAAGGGATGCTCGCTTCCTATCCTCCTCTCCCTGAGCTAAACCACAGGCTCTGTGCTGACTCCTGCTTCTCCATTGCTCTCTTGTCAGGACATCGTGGTAGCAGAGCTGATGAAAAAGTTGGACATTTTAGGGGATAACGCCGTAAGTGTATGTTCCTTTAATAAATTGTGCATGCTTTGGGGATACCTGTCCTCGTGTGGAGTGAGCAAAGCTGCCTGGTTTGGTGCTGCACAGCCTGTCCTGCCTCTGGTCTGGGCTACAAGCAAAGCATTTGCTGGCATTTAAAGGTTTTGCTGCCACGTGAAGAGTGAAGCACAGGGGCTCGGCGTCACCACATTGCTTCCAAGAGTCCTGTTATTCAGAGAATAATATTGCTGTTTGGTGCTTTCTGGCCACTGCTCACACATGGTTTCTGGATTTGCTTGCTCTGCGTTTGCCTTGCTTTTGCATTTCAGCAGCTGTGTGCTTTGAGTTTGCCTAATAAGCATTAACCCCTGCTAGTAACCGGGATATTAAACAAGAAGTCAAAACAGCAGCATGAGAAGGAAATAATAAGAAACTTGCAAGTGCTTCTCCTTCAGCAGGTGGCAGTGAATAACTGCACATACAGTTATGCACATGGAAGGCACACACATCCTGGGTGTCTTTTCCTGTTCTCTCCTCTATCAGCAGAGCTCCAGGGCTGTGAGGGGCCAGGGAGAGCAGAGCCCCTCTCCAGCCCGAGGTCTCACAGAGCCCTCAGCCACTCCAGGGCCCTCCAAGGAGACCCCACCCCAGCACTGGGGCTGCAGAAGGGTCCCCACTGTTCTCACAGCTCTGCGCCTGGGCTGCCCCAGCTCTCCCTCTGGACAGGTTGGATACCAGCCAAACACCATCCCCAGGACCACGGCACAACCTGGAAGCACCAGAACTATAAATACCTGAGGGTGGGCAGGCCCTGGCACAGGTGCCCAGAGCAGCTGGGGCTGCCCCTGGATCCCTGGCAGTGCCCAAGGCCAGGCTGGACACTGGGGCTGGAGCAGCCTGGGACAGTGGGAGGTGTCCCTGCCATGGCAGGGCTGGCACTGGGTGGGCTTTGGGGTCCCTTCCCACCCAGAGCATCCCAGGATTCCCTGATTCAGTCCCTGCAGGATAGCACTGCCATGTCCCAGCAGTGCCTTAGACTGAAGCTCTCCACAATCCCCCTGCTCAGCACCTGCCCTGACTCAGGGTCCCCACACGAGCGAGGCCCAGGCCCCTTCTCCTGTACCTGTGGTCACACTGAAGCTTGGGATGAAATGCAAAGCCCACTTCCAGGACTTTGATTTTTTTTGAGAAAGCAATGAAAGATGGATGGAATAGCCAACATCTCAATAAATGCTTCCCAAAATCATCCCTTGGCTGCACAAAGTGAGGATGGTGCATGGGGTGAGCACTGCATCTCTTCTCCCCATGGCTCTTCGTGCTGAGCTTGATCTTGTCCTGTGTAAATGTGTGTTTACTCCCTGTTGGGTACAAATAGGTCTGGTGTCCCTTTTTTTTTGTAAATATGGGAATTTTGGAAGAATTATGTATGATAAGGATTGGTAATGAATAGTGACAGTGGCTTTTACAATGATTTTGCATTACAATATTAATTTTCTCAGTTTATTGTTCCTCAGACATATTTAATTTCAGACGTATTTGAAACAGCAGCAGCCCAAGTAGTGGGTTAGTAACAAGACACTGGGATTTGTTGTAATTGTGCTCTGCTTTTGGTGCAGAATCTGACCAACGAGGAGCAGGTGGTCATCATCCAGGCAAGGACTGTCCTCACGCTGGCTGAGAAGGTAAGGACCACTGCACCACTGCTGCTCGTTGTGTTTGAAAGCATCTGCCCCCTCTGAGCAGGCACTGCTGAGGGAGGGGACAGCTCCCCACCAAAAGCCATGGTGCTCCACAAGGAATTGCACTGGGCTTTGTCCCAGGATGGGGAACAGGCCAGCAGTGCAGCAGACAGTGCTGCATTTAAAACGTGACTGAACTGGCCAAGCGATGTCAGAAGGGAAGGGCCAGGCTTTGAAACGGGGCTTTTCAAAGACAAACACAGTGATACAGTTAATTTTGCTCTGCTGTGTGAGTCGTACTTGCCCTGTGCTGGCACATGCCCAGGCCCCAGGGCTGTGCTCAGGCTGGGCTCTGCTCTGTCCCCTCAGTGGCTGCAGCAGATCGAGGTGACCGAGTCTGCGCTGCAGCAGAAGATGCTGGACCTGGAGAACGAGAAGGTACCGGGGAGGGGCCGGCGAGGGGACACGGCCTGGGGCTGGGGTGCTCACTGACAGCCCCTTCCTTGCTCCCCAGGAGCTGTTCAGCAAGCAGAAGGGCTACCTGGACGATGAGCTGGACTTCAGGAAACAGTCCCTGGACCAGGCTCACAAGGTGAGGGTTGTGTTGTGGCTGAGTTAGGACACCTGGATGAGCTCCCTGACCACGTGCTCTGGCCCCTGTGGAAACTCCCCTTGGGCAGTGCTGCTCGTGGAGTGCCCCGAGGGCTGCATGGGATGAGAGTTCAGCAAATCCTCTGCACCCCGAGCTAGCCACGACTTCCTCCTCAACAGAATTCTTGGGTTGGACTGGCCCTTGCAGGGTTAGGACCTGAACATTTATTTACTCAACACGAGTTTTAATTCAGCCAAAGTTTCAGTAAAGGACTCACAAGGAAATTAGGTTTTCAGTAATTTGTCTTACGTTTTAAAAAAAAAGATATTTTAGCCTAGACATTTCCTTGGATTTTGGATTACACTCTCTGTAACCAGAGCAGCTTGGAGGTATTCTGGGATGTGTAAATTTGAAATGAAACTGCTTTTAAGTCAGGTTCATCATTAGCTGATCCTAAGGCATTGATTCACCCATCTTTTCAGTCATCAGCTGTCTTGTTTCCATCAATGAGAGAAAGGTTATATATATATATATATATCCACAAAAGGCATAAAGTTTCCTCTCAGTTTATCTCATTTTTCCAGTTCTACGTAAACCTAGAGCACAGTTACACTTTCTGAGGAGCAGTGAGTATTTATGCCTCTGTTTCTGCATCCTGGTGTGTACTCATGTCTTGAACCATTTGGGGGAGCTTTTGCTCCATACATTTTCTGTCCTGTGGGTGATTTTTAGGACTGATTTTGACAAATTCTGAGCTGTGTCTGGAACCAACACACAGTGGAAACGTTGGCAAGCACACAAGCCCCCTCACCTGTGGTCCCAGCCCTGTAACACCTTGCAGGGGATGGAACAAGATGGCCTTTAAGGCCCTGGTCTGGGACTCTGTGATTCCATCATCTTCTGTCCTGAGCAGCAGTTCGTGCAGCTGAAGGCTGAGTCTGCTCATGGGTGCAGAGAGTGCAAAGAGAGTGCAGCCCATGCAGAGGGGGCTGAGGGTTATTTGCATTTTCCTGTGTTTTCTGTAGAACCACGTGTGTCCCAGGCACAGCTTTGCTCCAGGGCACAAATGCAGCCTGAAAGCAGCAAAGGAAGCTTTGTTCTGCCCTGGAATTTGAGTGGAAAAAGCTCTTTTGCTTTATAAAATTCACTTCACTTCCATGTTTCCTTTGTGCCCCTGGAGCTGAGGAGCAGCTAATGATGATCCCCCTGAAGCAGAGCCAACAGGACTAGCTGAGCCATGGCTGCTGCAGGGGTTCTGCTCCAGGGAGCACTTGGCTGACACTGCTGCTGCTCTGGAGGCCAGGAGGGTGCCCCTGCCCTTCTCCTGCACAAGTCAGCACCTCCAGAGAGGGCTGATGCTTGTGTCCCTGAGGTTTGGGCCCAGCAGAAATCCAGGTATCAAACAGCAGCATTTTGCTGGGACGAGGTTAGCATGGTGTTGGTGTTATTTTTGAAAGGAAAAGCAGAATCTTCTCGTGAGATGTGTTCTTCCCCATGGAGATGCCATGGTTTTCACCAGTTGTCACCAGTTGTCACCAGTTACCACAGCTCCTGCCATGGTGCCACTGTTCTGCTGGGAGCATTCTGCTCTCCTGGCTCTGCTGAGACCCAGCCAGACACCAGCAGCTCAGCTGAAAAACGTGATTTTGAATTGAGCTGAATTATCACAACAGACCCAGCAGGGATTTAAAAGCCGTGTGGATGTGGCACTTGGGGACATGGGTTGCTGGTGGCCTTGGCAGTGCTGGGGGACAGTTGCACTGGGGGACTTTGAGGACTTTTCCAGCCTCAACAATTCCATGATTCTGCTGCAGTGGGGTTCTCCTGAGGCCATGGAGAGCTCTGCAAGGTGCCACCAGCTCTGGAGGGGGTGTGCAGAGGTGCCACCAGCTGCTGCCTTTTCTCCTGCTCCGGATCAAATGTGCTGAAACAGATTTCAGCTGGCTCTTGGCTTGCCTGGGGGAATAGCCTTTATCCTGGATTCCAGGGCAGGAGACCCTGTCTGGCAACACCAGCTGCCCCAGGAGGGTGCCAGGCTCAGGGGCCCCAGGGAAGCGTGGCCAGCCCATTTCCTGCACACTTTCCATCTCAGTGAATGCAGAGGGTCTGTCTGCCTGCCTGTGAGGGGCAGGAGCAGAGCCCAGCTACAGGACAGGGTCGTTTCCTTGGGCACAACCCTCTTGGAGCTGACAGCTCTGCCAGAGGAGGTGCTGGGAATGCCTTCCCGTGAGGCATTTTCCACTGGCTGGTACAAAATGCTGCACACACACGGCAGGGAGTTGTTCCTTCTGGCAGGAGCATGGACTGGTGCTGCTGTGTGCTCTGCTGGGTAGCAGGAGAGCTGGGAAAGGGGAACCAAGGGACAGAGAAATACACGTAAAAATATCTGTAACTCACAAAGTGAGTCTTTTATGAACCTCTTTCCTTTTTCCCTTTTCCTGTTTACATTTTCCCTTCTCCCTTTTCCCTCTCCCTTCTCCCTTTCCCCCTTCCTTTACGTTTTTCCTTCTCCCTCCCCTCCCCACGGCCATCTCCCCTCCCCAGGAAGGAGCAGCTGACTCCCACATGGTTGTGGGGCAGGTAGGCCGGGCCCAGGGGCTGTCCCAGTTCCAGTGCTGCTGGGAGCCCTGCAGGATGAAGGCAGCCTGGGGTGTTTTCCCTCTGGATGGAGTTTCCCGTGCTGTGCTGTTCCCAGCACGCAGCCCCTCCAGTGCTCCCATTGCCTTTCAGGCTCGGATGTTCCCTTCCTCACAAACTCCTCACCCAACCAGGGACAAGGTCGAGCTGACAGCTTTATATTGTTTTTGATTAGCAAATTCTGGAATTAGAAGCCATGCTCTATGATGCCCTGCAGCAAGAAGCTGGAGCCAAAATTTCCGAACTTCTTTCAGAAGAGGAGAAGGAGAAGCTGAAGAGCGCCGTGGAGCAATGGAAGCGGCAGGTGATGAGTGAGCTCCGGGAGAGGGACGCGCAAATCCTGCGGGAAAGGATGGAGCTCATTCAGCACGCCCAGCAGGTGGGTGCGGGCAGGCCGGGGCGGGGCACTCGGGGAGGGACGGCCCCGGGAGCACCGGCCCCTCCTGGAGCTGTCCCCAGCTGGCCAGGCCTGGGACAGGCGTTGCTTGCTTTGGATAACCCTGCGCACAGGGCGTCGTGCTTTTCCTGGCTTTGTCACACACGGTGACAGTCACAGAGGACTCACCTACAGCTTAATACCAATTTATTTTTGGTAGAAGCACAGCACATACAATTTACATCCCCCAAACTAATGCATCTTCCGGGTACATCTGTATTTGGTTGGTTAATAAATATTTTTTTATTTGAAATCTGACAGAGAATTAAAGAGCTAGAAGAAAGAATTGAAGGCCAAAAAAGACAAATAAAAGAGTTAGAGGAAAAGGTAAGGTCATGCAGACGGAACAGCTGCTGTGTGTGCACATGACCATTCTCCATTTCACCTGGGCCAAGGAAACAACCTTAGAGAGAGCTCGTGTGTGCAGTGCAGTGAGAAAGGGGGACAGCTCCAGGAAAACAGTTTGCATTTGCACCAGTCCCTCTGAGGAGGGAAGATGAACTGGTTAAATTGAGTCCTTCCTTCCCGTTACCCTTCGGGGCAGCCTGAAACTGCTGGGGCAGGGACGGGGCCATCGCCCTGGAAGGGACAGAGCCGAGGGCTCAGGCAGCAGAGCTCTGGGCAAGGGGCTTTGCTCCCTCCTTCCCTCCCATCTCAGCCCCTGGACGTGCAGGGCACGGAGCAGCCTTTCCCAGCAGGAGCGAGGGGCTTCGCTCTCCTCCCTCAGCTGCGGCCGCGGTTCGTGCCGTCGAGCTTTCCCAGTCAGACTGGCGTGGTGTGCCCCAGAATGGCACCCAGCCCTTGCCAGTGAGGTGGCCATGCTCAGCTGCAACAGGGGCTGAGCTGGACCAGCGCTGAGACTGAGCCCAGACCTCAGCAGGGCTGGGCTTGGGCTGTTCAGAGGTGTCAGAAGAATTCAGCTGATGTTCCCCCCATTTCCCCCGAGCCCGTGGCTGTGGCTGACTGGGCTCAGAGGGGCAGGGGGTCACTGTCACCAGTCCAAGGGACACTGGAGCTCTCACGAGCCAAGCTGAGCCCCGAGCACCTGGACTTTACTTCACACTCCATATTTCTTCTCACTTGAGAGTTTTGTTGCACTCTGTCTGTAACCACAGCTTATTTCTCAGTTAAACACACTGTAAACTCTTAATCTCTTTCTTCTCTTCCGTTTTTTCCTCTCTTCTCTCCCCTTTTCAGTTTTTATTTTTGTTTTTATTTTTCTCTTTAGCTTTCATTCTTTGGTCATAGTCCTTCAGGCCACATGCACAAGGTAAGCCCTCGGGTCTCCTCTGCTCTCTCCTCTTCTCCTCATAAAGCATCAGAACCTTCCTTTTGCTGTATCAGCAGGATTGAAGGGTCTCTCTGGCATCCCAGAGAGCCCAAAAATGGAAATCTCCAAATCCTTTAAAGAAATGTGAAACCTGGACACCAGCAGGCAAAAGCTTGTCAAACAGAATTTCCTTCTTTAGAGGGAAGGACAAGGAAAAATTAAGCAGGCTTAAAAGCAGGGAAACCTCTAGCAAGGCAGGGAAAACACCCAGTCTGGGGTGATTCCTCTGACTGCACCAGGGGTTGCTCCAGCTGATCCGTGCTGGAAGTGCATGGAAAGCCTCAGCCCCTCTCCCTGCACAGCCAGAGCGCCTGTCCTGCCTCCAGGACAGCAGCCAGGTGGGTGTGGGGAACATGGCATTTTTTAGGGTGTGTTCCTCCAGGAATTGTGCCATAGGGCCCCAAGGGCTCTCTGAATCCCCCTTTTTCCCATGTAAATGGGATAAATTGCCCTGTTTCTGGGTGTGCTGCCAGAAATGACCACAGCGTGGATGGCATGGAGGGCATGGAGGGAAACACTCCCCACTAACCACATAAATGGAATATATCCCAAATCCTTTTTTATCAGTTGTACAGTTCAGCAGATAATTATAAATAGGACCTCACAGAAGTTTTGTGAATGTTACTTTTGCCCAGGTGGGCTTTTCTTTGATTCCTGTTTTCCTCTCTTGTTGCAGCCCCCTGAGGCCACTCCAGCTGCTCCTGCTGTTCTTCCCAGAGGGTCAGCCCTGCTTCCCGAGACCCACACAGAGACTTTGCCCTTTCCACCCCCCCGGATCTGTCTCATTCTTTGCTGCTGGCAATGGGAGGTGCAGTCTGTGGGACTTGCAGTGGGGCTGAGCCAGGCTGTGTGGGAGTGCCTGCACCCCTGAAATCCTGAGGAGCGTTTGGAGAGGACAGAACTGAGCCAACAAAGAAAGCCAAAAACTCTGCTCCTCCCTCTGCTGCAGCCCAGGCTGCTCCCAGCGTGCCAGCCCTGCTGCTGGACAAGCCCCAGGGCCAGCCCTGGCCCTGCTGCTGGACAAGCCCCAGGGCCAGCCCTGGCCCTGCTGCTGGAGAACCCCAGGGCCAGCCCTGGCCCTGCTGCTGGACAAGCCCCAGGGCCAGCCCTGGCCCTGCTGCTGGACAAGCCCTGAGCTCTGGCAGGAGCACCATCACTAATTCAGATACACTGAATTTATTCTGGTTCCCTGCTAAGCAGGTGGCAAATTGCTTCTGTGTAGAAGTGCCCGTGTCCTGTTTGTATGGCACACATTCATGTTTGTTATCCACAGTTCTTCAAAAATCTGTCTTGAAAGAAGATTTTAGGAAGCGTTCCAGCGGAGTAGCTCATGGAAAGATGTGTGTGAATGGAAATGAAGTTATTTGTTCCAAGGTATTTCTTCATTACACAGGGTATGTCCCATGCTTTGTTGAATATCCCACAGGCCCAGTTTTAGGCAAAAACATAAAGCTACATTCAGGAAATCAAGCTGTAACTTTTTTTTTTTTTTTTGAGTTGTCAGTAAACCATGATGAGAAAAATTATTCAATAATTTATAATTGGCTGTCCCTGAACAATGACGAAAGGATTAACATTGTCCCAGCAAAACGTTCAACCTGGAAAAGAGTGAACTAAAGCAGATTATCCCTGATCCACACGCACTGGGCTGGGAGAGGCAGCAAGAGGGAACAGAAGATGCTGTCACCTGGAAGATGTCCTCACCTCGGGGAAAGGGAGCACAAGTCCCACAGAGCCCGAGCCCAGGAGGCTGGCGCTGGACCCTGGAAGGAAAAAGAACCCTCTAGAAAAACAGGTGAAGAGGGAAAAATCCAGAAGAAATTGCAGAGCGTGATTGACCACGTGGGATCCACAGCTGAGCACAGAAATTCCAGGCTGTGGGGCAAGGCCAGGAGCGAGGCCAGG
>VZSE01014224.1:531511-575976 GCA_013398275.1 Promerops cafer | reverse complement strand
GTTGCGCGGCCCGGCCGGAGCCCGGCGGTCCCGGCGCTTTGTCCCGGGGCCGCCCCGGGGGGACAAAGGCGGGCGGGCTCCGCAGCGCGGCCGCGGGGCTGCCCCGCCGGGGCCCCGGTTCCCTGTGCCGCCGGGGCGGGAGATGTGCTCCGGGAACGCTTTTACCGCGGGATGGGTTTGGCAGTGTGAGAGCATCTCGCAGCCTTGTTCCTGCTCCCCCCCTGAGCCCGGGGTCCCCGCCCGCGCCCCCGGTCCCCCCGCGGCTCCCCCGGGCCCGGCCGCGCTGCGTGGGAGGGGATTCCCTCCTCCCGGCGCCAGCGCTTCCCGGCAGGAGTCGGGACAAATCCCTCGATTGCGGTGCCTTGTGTTTTGTTTTTTTCTCCTTTCGCTGGCTCGTGGCAGAACTGCCTTGGGAAAAGCCCGGTGGGGGCGGGAGCCAGGGGCCAGCCGCGTTACGGGGCTGCGGGAGCGGATCCTGGGTGTGGGGCGCTGCAGCTGGGTGGGGATGGGGTGAGGACGAGGGTGAGGATGGGGATGGGGTGAAGATGGGCCCCACGAGGGGAGGGGCCGTCAGGCTCTCCCATGGGGCAGCAACACTGAGGCTTCTTTTGATTGATGTTATGGGACAAGGGGAAACAATAAAGACAATAAATCCTTGACAGTTTGAAAAAAAAAAAAGAATGCAATTCTTTAGTTTGCCTTTTATATGCCAGCCATGCTCTTTTAAACAAGCCCCAAAATGTTTCTAGGCAGTTTTGCCTCAGGACCCGGCTCTTTGTAGTGCAGCATCTCCAGGCCACGTGCTCAGGCATCCCTCGGCTGGTTTTGTGCCCAGGCCGTGCTCTTTGTGTTGCCCATTTCAGCATTGGAAATAATTTTTCAAGCAACACCAGAGAGCAGGAATGGAATCCTCTGAAATTAGGCTGCTGCTCCACACAGACATCAGTGTTGCTGCTTCCTAAATTTTCTAATTAAAGATTCTGGGTGAAGATTCTGCAAATCTGAAAACTGTGCCAGTGTCTGGCTTTGAAGTGAGGCAAGTCCTCGAGGCTTTATTTGCCTCTGCCCAGACTGTGAAAACGAATGAATGGCAATAAATTACCAGGTTAATGAGATGCACTGAGAAGCCTCGTAGCCATAGCCAGAGCTGAGGGAGGAGGCAGGAACGCGGCTCAGCCCTCGGAGCTGGGGATGCCCAGGGCTGCCAGGCTCAGCGATGCACCCCTGGCTGCTGCCACCCTTCAGAGAGCTGGGCTTCTCCAAATGACAATTTCATGTGGTTCCTCTTGCAAATGTAGTTGTAGAATAGTCTGGATAGTCACTGAGCTTGAGTGATTGGAGGGAAAATATTAAACCTAGATTTACTTAAAGCTTGGAATGAGTAAAGTGGAATCCAAACAAAAGAATCTTTAAAAAACTGTGGGTTTTTTTCCCATTAGAGTGACCAGATTCTAATCAAAGGAGGAAAAATTGTCAACGATGATCAGTCATTTTATGCAGACGTTTATGTGGAGGATGGCTTAATAAAGTAAGTTAAAAATTTATATTTGCTAATGTAATTTCTTAGAATGATACCTTGTGTGCCTTGGATAGCGCCCTGGGATTTGAACAAGGTTCCTTCCCATCATTTTTTTCTTGAAAATCTTTCAGAAAAATAAAGGCAGCATTTTAGAGTAGTGTCAAGAAAGAGCTACACCGGTGTAGCTCTGCAGCTGGAAAGACCTGCAAAGCTGGCAGCCTGGGAAGGAGCAGCAGAGGTTGCTGCGGCATCCTCACTTCAAAGCTGTTGCCAGTTCAGAGGAGATCTTGATTTCCTTTGCAGACAAATCGGAGAGAACCTGCTGGTTCCCGCTGGCACGAGGACCATCGATGCCTACGGGCAGCTGGTGATGCCGGGCGGCGTCGACGTCCACACGCGGCTGCAGGCGCCCGCCCTGGGCGTGAGCTCGGCCGACGGCTTCTTCCAGGGCACCAAGGCAGCGCTGGCGGGAGGCACCACCATGATCAGTAAGAGCGGGCACATCCCAACGCGCTGCCCGGTTTTCTAGCAAAATACACCAGGCCTGGAGTCACTGCAGGGATGTCTGTTTATCTTCATAGCACAGAAATGTCAGTTTGCGCTGGACAAATCAAAACATCTCAAAGCTAATTGAAGGTGTTGTGTACCGTGCAGAGCCTCCTTGCCTTGCTGCACAAGGATATTAAAAATACGCACGTATATTGAAATTATGTGTCTGCTCCTGCCTCACCTCATCAGAGAACAAAACAGAAGAGCACTTTAAACCCCTTTTAATATGTTTTTAACAGCTTTGCAGGTGTGGGGTTTTTTTTAGTTTCTCAGCTTTAAGCACAAGCTCTATTTTTGTGTTAATGTAAAACAGTTTTGCTCTCTGTTTTGTTCCTATTCCATTCCCAAGAACCACTGTAGTATGTGACTGCAGGAGCAGTCTCAACAGTCCTGGCATGGCTCCCCAGCGAGCCCACAGCCAGTGCTGCAGGGAATGGGAGCAGAGCTGGGGGAAGTGATGGGCAGTGGGCGCTGCCCATGGGAAATGCCCCCGAGCAGAATCATCACCAGCCACTCACGGTGCTGTGCTGGCTGAGAAAAAGAAGAACAAGCCCTGACGTGGGCTTTGCTTGTTCCACTTGTATCACTCTGTCTGGGGATGCGTTATCCGCTGTCTCTCAGCGCGCTCTGAGGTGAGCTGGCGCTGCAGTGTCCCCACAGCAGCAGGTCAGTGGCAGGGGCGCGGTGCCCGCCGCGTCCCCGTCCCTGAGGCGCGGTGTCCCCGCAGTTGACCACGTGTGCCCGGACGCGGGGAGCAGCCTCCTGGCCGCCTACGAGCAGTGGCGCGGCCGCGCCGACGGCCAGGCCTGCTGCGACTACGGCCTGAGCGTGGACATCCCGCGCTGGCACGAGAGCCTGAGGGAGGAGCTGGAGGCCCTGGTCAAGGACAAGGGTAAGGGCAGAGGGACCCCAGCGGGGCCGGGGTCGCTGCAGGGCCCCGGGGCAGCGGTGGCAGCACTGCTGCCCCCGGCACCCGGCGCTGCAGGGACACGCGCGGGCGGCCGCGCTCCTTCCCTGGGGCTGGGACCTCCCCATCCCTGGGCATCCAGGAGAGAGCTGTGGGTGGACACTGGCACCAAGTTCCTGCCATAACATCTGGGTCCGTGCCCTCACCTTTGGGCAATTGACAGCCTGGTCATGGAAAGGGATATTAGACACTAAAGGAGTAGGGTTGGCCTCCCTGACGTGGGCTGCCGGATGAACAGAAAATCGTTTAAATAAAAACCTCCAAGACAGGGCTTAGAGAAGGAAAGTCAGCTTTAAGTGTTCCACAGTGGTTCCGTTGTGCCTGTAACTCAGGTATCTGTGGGACTCGGCTCGCTGGAAAGCAGGAAAGTAGACCACACGGCAGGGATTCATACATTCATGAATACCTACTGCCTTGTTTGGAACTACATTTTCCTTCAGATATGCTAATGCAGAGCTAAATGCCTTCAGTGTAATTTGTAGTCTTGCAGGCAAGGGTTTAATTGGCCAATTACCATAGAAATTCACAGTGAATTTCCTATTAAAATGCAGAGTGGCTGAAGTAATGGAGCTGTTCCTTGGAACCCATGAAATACAGCTGTAATTTGATCATGGTTTGGTATTGCTTATTGCCTCTATCCATACAAGATACAGCAGCAATTCATAGAATCATGGAATATTTGGATTGGTCAGGACCTGATCCCATTCCCTGCCATGGCAAGGACACCTCCCACTGTCCCAGGCTGCTCCAGCCCCAGTGTCCAGCCTGGCCTTGGGCACTGCCAGGGATCCAGGGGCAGCCCCAGCTGCTCTGGGCACCTGTGCCAGGGCCTGCCCCCCCTGCCAGGGAACAATTCCTAATTCCCAATATCCCATCCAGCCCTGCCCTCTGGCAGTGGGAGCCATTCCCTGTGTCCTGTCCCTCCATCCCCTGTCCCACATTTGAGAATAAGCCATAGACTGAAGCCACCACTGGAGGAAAACCAGCCTGGGAGTGAGGCAGCTGAGTGTACATTCGGAGCCAGTCACAGAGGGCACCTAACCCCAAACATGGACCACAGGGGTTTCCTTTTTTGGTTCAGGTGCACCATGAAGTAGGAGTTTATTGTCTTTCTCAACTCCCAGGCTTTGGGGTCAGTGCTTGCGGGGACATTCCCCACATCAGCCCTTGGCTTTGCTTGGCTTCCAGTGTAACCCTCACCAGCACAACCCCCTGGTCCAACCACCCATGTCCAGTCCACACCAGGGCAGTGAGTTCTCTGAGGGACAAAGTCACACGTGTCATTTTCTTTTTTTCAAGGTGTGAACTCCTTCCTGGTGTTCATGGCTTACAAGGACAAGCTGCAGTGCACTGATGGCCAGGTAGGACACCGGAATGCAAGGAGAGCCACAGCCTCACTCTGAGCCACAGGGGTGGTGACGGGGCTGACCTGGGGACCCTCTGTGTCTTGGCAGATGTACGAGATCTTCTGCATCATTCGGGACCTGGGGGCCATCGCCCAAGTGCACGCGGAGAACGGAGACATCATCGAGGAGGTACCGTGTCTGTGTCCACTGAGACCTGGGGGTGACCAGGGCACTGGGGAGGAGAATCCCTGCCCCTGCCCCTGCCCCTGCCCCTGCCCCTGCCCGGGGAGCTGGAGCCCCAAAGCCTTGGAGGGAACAGGACCCTGTGTAGCAGTGTGTGCAGGCAGAGGAATGTGCAGGAGGATCAGGGTGTCCTATGGAATCATCAGTCTCCTCATGGATCTTCACATGTGCTTGGGTTCCCAAAAAGCACTTTGGGGGTTTCTAAGGGATGACTGACTGCCTTAAGTGATGCTTTATCCCATTATCTGTTGTGTTTAGTAGTTTGCATAACTTGAAAAAATGAGGAAGTTTGAGGCTTTTACAGTAACGTCCATGACATTGGCAGTATTTAACTCCACCATCAGCACTTGGGAATTCCTTGGTGTTGCAGCCTCTGCTCATGGGCTTTATTTTTCCTTTTTACGTGTAGAAAAGACAGTCTTGGCTCCAGCCTCAGTCAGATACACAAGGTGGAGTTAGACTGGCAGTTCCTGTAGCTCACGGTCACGCCAGCGTTCAGTCTGCTGTGGGAGGAAGGCTGAACTGAAAGCCAGACCCAATCCTTCAAATGGGTTTATTTGAACAAACAGGATAAAGGCTAATTCCCACCTCCTGGGATTTTATCTGGAAACCTGTCCCTCAGCTGGCTGGAGCATAACGTGATGCCAGACAGCTCATAGCTGCAGCAGCGTTTCTGTAAGCTGCCAGCCTGGTGACACTTGAGCCCTGGGGACAAACCTGGAGGAGATCTGTGACAAATATACAGAGAAATAAGCACCCTCTAAGAGCAGGGTCCTTTAAAGGATCCTGTGGGATGTGCTCCGTGGTGTTGGATAACATCCGTGCCTTAGTGCCAGCTGACTGGGAGGATACATGATACAGAGCAGCACAGAGGGGACAGGGTGAGGTGTGTGCTGGACATCTGCGTTCAGATGCCATGTGAGTGACCTGGGACATCCCAGAGCTTGTCTCACCATCTGTCACCACGGGTTCCTGTTTCTCCATGCCACATGGTGAAGTGCAAAGGGACAGGAATCTTCGGGAGAGGTGGCACTTGCTGCACCCCAATGACAGTCTCACATCCCTGTGCCCATCCCTGCCTCCTCCAGGGGCTCCTGAGCAGCTCCAGCAGGCTCAGGTGGTGGGAAGCCCCTCTCCCTTTGCTGTAGCCGTGCACCAGGGCTGGGGCAGCCTCGGCATGAGCTGCGATGGGTGTGAGTCCCCTCCTCCAGAACGGTGGGTCCGAGGGGTGGGACGGTCCAGAGGTGCAGCTGGGACCCAGCAGCTCCCATGCAGGAGCATTCCTGCAGCACAGGACAGGTCTCTGGGAAGTGGCCCCGGGTGAGTGGGATGTCCCAGTGGAGTGTCCCATGACCCACCTGCACGGTGGGTTCATGACTTGCCCCCCACCCTGGGGTGGCTCTGGACGAGGTGTGCTGTGTCCCACGGTGCTCCGGGCGGGCTGTGCCCATCACTGACTGCTCTCTCCTTCCTCCTCGCCCCCCAGGAGCAGAAGAGGCTGCTGGAGCTGGGGATTACGGGCCCGGAGGGGCACGTCCTCAGCCGCCCCGAGGAGGTAACGCCGCCGGCCCTCGCGCCAGGCTCCGGGCCCGCCGTGCAGAGGGGCTGGGACACCCGTGTCCCGGGACACCTGTGTCGTGTTCTTGTGCCCGCAGGTGGAGGCGGAGGCCGTGTTCCGTGCCATCACCATCGCCAGGCAGGCCAACTGCCCGCTCTACATCACCAAGATCATGAGCAGGGGTGCTGCAGACGTCCTGGCTCAGGCAAAGAGGAAAGGTAACACGCTGGCCTGCACAGGCAGTCACTGAACCTCTAAATCCAGCCAGGCTCGTGCTGGTTTCCATGGCAGGGCGTGCTGGAGCTAATTGCTTGGAGCTGGGAAGATTGGAAGGGATGTGTTGGAAACCGTGGCACTTCCATCCAGGCAGACACAGCTGAGAAACGGGGAATAATCCACTAGTGATCGTTTGGTGTGAACTGAATGAAAAACAGATGTGGAGCAAGCTCCAAATTCTGGCTGGGGGTGGAGTGGGAAGGGCTGGGATCAATCCTGTGGGGAGCAGGGTGGAAGGGAGAGCCCAGTCACTGCTTCCCCCAGCCTGGTGGCTGCCAGACAGACAGAGGTTTGGTTTAAAGGAAGGCATGACAGCTTGAAGGAATGTGTGCTTGGTGTAATGAGAGGGCAGACAGACCCAGAATTTGCTCTGACAGTGTCTCCCAGCCATCTGAGATAATCTAAAGGATCAGCGTGACTCTGAAGTGCTGGGAATGTGGAACGAGGGAAGTGTCGTGTGTGATGTGATGTGATGTGCTGTGATGTGCTGTGCTGTGCTGTGATGTGATGTGCTGTGCTGTGATGTGATGTGCTGTGATGTGATGTGCTGTGATGTGAGTGTCTGTGCCCTGCCACCCCTCCTGCCCGTGTTGCTCTGCAGGCGCCGTGGTGTTCGGGGAGCCCATCACCGCCAGCCTGGGCGCCGACGGCTCCCACTACTGGAGCAAAAACTGGGCCAAGGCCGCCGCCTTCGTCACGTCCCCCCCCGTCAGCCCCGACCCCACCACGCCGGATCACCTCAGCACTCTGCTGTCCAGGTGGGTCCCATGCCACACCTGGGCGCACCTGCCCGGTCTGCATCCCGCCCACAGCCCCCCGATGC
This sequence comes from Promerops cafer, assembly GCA_013398275.1. Lineage (NCBI taxonomy): Eukaryota > Metazoa > Chordata > Aves > Passeriformes > Nectariniidae > Promerops > Promerops cafer. Next base: position 568,695 of record VZSE01014224.1, on the reverse strand, counting down.
CATTTACAGCACCGGCATCGCCTGTGGGGCTCCAAGCCCACGAGCCATTGGTGCCCCCATGGTCTGCCCAGCAAGGGGGGCTTTGCCGGCCTGGGGTGCCATCAGTGCCCCCCTCCCTGACCCCTGCCCTGTCCTTTCCCCAGCGGGGACCTGCAGGTCACCGGCAGTGCCCACTGCACCTTCACCACTGCGCAGAAGGCCGTGGGCAAGGACAACTTCACCCTCATCCCCGAGGGCACCAACGGCATCGAGGAGCGGATGGCCATAGTCTGGGAGAAGTGTGTGGTAGGCGCTGCAGGGGAGCTGGGTGGGAGCACACGTGAGCTGTGCCTGTGCTCGAGGCCGTCACGGCCTCCTTAATTCAGACAAGCCAGAGCGGTGACACTGTCTAGACACTGCTGCAGCTTCAGAGAGCTGCTGACAGAGACTGAGGCACACAGATGCCTTCAAATGCCTTCAAATGCCTTCACGGTGTCTTCAAAGGCTGCTGTGTAGGGGCCACCCTCCTCCCTCGCTCACAGTCACCAGGGAGTCTCCAGCACTTTCTCCCAAGGGTGATGAAGTGTTCCTGTCCCCTCGTGCTCACCAGAGGCCTGGGGAGGTGGATGGGGAGAGGGTGTCTCTCCTGTGGAGGATGGCCGTGGCCATGCTCCCAACTGCCTGGTCACCCCAGGCCCCACCAGTGGGGACAAGTCTCCATGTCACCTCAGTGTCTGCCTGGAAGCAGGGCTGTGATCCCAGGGTGGGATCAGTCTGTGTCCCTGCACCCCAGTGCACACTTCCCTGCTGGCAGCATCCCTGGGGGGCTCTATCCTGCATCCCACAGAGCAGATGTCCCTGTGCAGACTGCAGGAGCTTGGGAGCCAAGCCACTCTGAAACCTCTCTTAGGTGGGCTTTGTTCAAAGAGAAATAGAACTTTTCTTAAAATGATGAGTGAAGATGATAAATAAATAGCACTGGTTAGGTTCACTTCCAGTCTTTCTTCACTGGGCTGTCCTTAACCCTCTTCAGTGATCCTGAGGTGCCTGTGCAGGAGTTGAAGCCAACCAGTGAAGGTCTTGTTTTTCAGAGACTTCAACCTCTGGAGTCCAAGGAAAATAAAACCTGTCTCTTGTATCCTTTATCCCACAGGGACAGGGCTCATCCTCACATCCCCCTTCCCCTGTAACCGCAGCCCTGAGGCAGAGCAGACCCTCACCCCACAAGGGCACAGGGGTGGGTGCAGCAGCAGGTCCGGCCAGGGGGAGGGACCGTGCCCACAGCAGGTCCCTTGTCCTTCTGTGATGTTCCCTCACCCCCTCCCAGGTCCCCGGGAAGATGGATGAGAACGATTTCGTAGCGGTGACCAGCACCAACGCTGCCAAGATCTTCAACTGCTACCCCAGGAAGGGGCGCGTGGCCGTGGGCGCTGACGCAGACCTGCTGCTGTGGAACCCCAAGGCCACGAAAATCATCTCAGCAAAAACCCACCATTTGGTAAAATATATTTTAAATCATTTTCTGGGGCTGGTTTTAGAGTCAGAAGCAATCTGGAAAGCAATGCATGTCCTTAGCTAGATCGGATCGTTCAGCAGGAGAGGAGTTGTCTGTGTGGGTAAACTGATGAAGGACCTTGCCTTTGCTTTTAAAAATACTAGGAAAATATCCTTTTATTGCTGTAAAGGGTGGGATTGGTACTGAGTGACCACTCCAAGACAGTGGGCATCTGGTATGGATATCTTAAGGTCAGTGTATTTGCTGTGGACTAGAAAAATTTAAGTGCTAAACTGAAGTATTGAACTATTACTAAACTGTAATGTGTATTAGTTATAGTTTAAAATGTATTAAACTATTGCTATAGTTTAATATTTAATGGTATTAATCTTAATATATACAAAATTTAAATATGCCACAAAAATATATAAATAATATAATAATATAAATATAATTTAATAAAATTATTAAACTATTGCTGTAGTTTAACATGACTGGTTTTAAGGTTTATTTTCTCCATTCCAGTTTGCTTCCCATTGGAATCTTGTCATTTGAAATATGAGGGGTTAGTTAGTTCTGACTGACAGTGCACGAGGAGCAGTGTACAAAAGTGGGAGGAATTGTTGGCCTCCCCTTAAATCCTGCAGGCACTGAATATCAGGATTTGCTTTTTCCAGAACGTGGAGTACAACATATTTGAAGGCACCGAGTGCCACGGGGTCCCAACTGTGGTCATAAGTCAGGGAAGAGTTGTCCTTGAAGATGGAAATCTGTGTGTCACCCAGGGCTCAGGTCGCTTCATCCCTAGGAAGACATTCCCTGATTTCGTTTATAAAAGGATAAAGGCAAGAAACAGGGTAAGGAGAGATTTATTTGCCATAATCTCGTGTTTTGATCACAATCTCTCTGCTGTGGTGTATTGGAGCCGCTGTGGTGGCAAACCTGCAACAGCAGCAGGAATATTATTAATGCTGTTTCCTTCTGTGTGTTGTCGTGTAACTGCCTGGCACCTCAGTCAAGACTTCTTAGTATTAGGGCTAATAATGATGGTTTTATTAGCCTACTACAATGTTACAAAGCAAAAATATGACTCCTAGCAAAAGGTTTTTTTTGGTTTGTATTGATGTAGAGGGAGGAATTCCTCTCCTACCTGTGCTAGAGAAGTTTGTTGCTGTATTCCCCGTGTCTGCTCTGCAGCTGTTGGAGGGTAAGGGATGTGCATCCCGTAGGTACTGGAAATACAGTAAGATAAATCCTCCTGTGTACTGGCACAGCTTTTTAAAGAGACACAAAGACATGCAAATATGTAAAGAGCTTCTTAAGAGCTCTGTCCTCCTTCCCTTTTCCCTGTGCTATTGCAGACACTGTAATTCTGCATCCTGCACAAAGGCAGAGCAGGAATCAGTAACCCAAATTAACTGCAGAGGCAGGAGCCCCGACTCTGGCGTGCCTCAGGGTGTCTGGGGTACCTGGAGGGCAGGATGGGGACATGCCAGCTCCCTGCAGGGTGGAAATGGGACCCAGAGAAGGTGTAGATGCCCCATCCCTGGAGGTGTCCAAGACCAGGCTGAAAGTCCTTTTAAGACCATCAGTTCCAGTCATTCTCCCAGCACTGCCAGGCCACCACTGCCCTATGTCCCCAAGTGCCACATCCACGGGGCTTGGAAATCCCTCCGGGGGCAGGAGCTCCAGCCCTGCCGGGCAGCTGTGCCGGGGCTGGGCAGCCCTTCCCGTGGGGAAATGTTCCCCGTACGCGGCCTGAATCTCCCCTGGCACTGCCGGAGGCCGTTCCCCCTCGCCTGTGGCCCGTCCCTGGCCGCGGCTGACCCTGTGCTCCCCTGCAGCTGGCCGAGGTGCACGGCGTGCCCCGGGGGATGTACGACGGGCCGGTGCACGAGGTGCCGGCGAGCGTCAGGGCCGTGGCGCCCGGCGCGGCGTCGCGCATCGCACCCTGCGCCGGCAAAGCCGCGGCGCCGCCCGTGCGCAACCTGCACCAGTCCGGCTTCAGCCTGTCCGGTACGTGGGGCCCACACGGGGGGGCCTGGGTGGGCGAGCGCCCGCGCAAGGCGGGGCAATGGGAACTTCATTTTTGCTCACTAAAAAAGCAGTTTGTCCTCTGGCTGCAGACCACATGCAGCACAGAAAGCTCTAGAATGCTCTACAGAATTTATGTCACCGCACAAAGCCTGGCGGGGACTCTGTTTCCAGGAGCCAGAGCAGGCAGTGATTCAGCATCATTCATTCTGCAGAAACCTGCCCAGCAGCTGTTGGCAGCTTGGAAAGTGACTTCCATCATGGTTTTTTAGCCGGTTGGATCACTAGGGCCCCATATTGTTTGATAAATGTTACCAGTCCCCACATTTTATTATATGCAAAATTTATTTATAGGAAAGCCATTTATAAATCTTCCAGAAAGAAACAGTGAAAAATGAAGGCAAATACAGCCATTCCAAACTGTGCTATGCTTGTAGAGCGTCCAAAATGACATATAATGAAATGATTAGTATTTCCTGAGGAAATGTTTTATGGCTGTGGCATTTAAAGCAGTGGGACTGGCCCGCTCTCTGCTCTCCCCCAGGGTCACAGGCAGATGACCACATTGCCCGGCGCACGGCGCAGAAGATCATGGCCCCGCCGGGCGGGAGGTCCAACATCACCTCGCTGTCCTGACGCTGTCCTGACGCTGTCCCCGCACGGGTCCCCGCCGGGCCCTGCCGGGAAGGGGCCGGCGGGTGCTCTCCACGCAGGAGGACGAGCGAGCGAGCGCTCGTCAGCTGCGCCAGCCCTTCCCTCGTAGGTAGAAAGTAGAGTGATCCCTGAGGTAGCGCTCCCAGCTGGGTTCTCTGTCCGTGTTCCTTCGCTAGCTGCTAGGAAAGCCCTTCCCTGTGCATGCGGCCCCGCCACGGCCCCGGGGCTGCGGCCCGGCTGGGCCCCTGCGGGCCGGCGCGGACGTGAAGGCACATCCAGGCTGGATCACGCTCTTTTCCAGCAGCATCCACTGCCTGCTCACATCAAAGGACTTCCAACCGATGAGCACTTCCATGGTTTCCAGTCAGTGGCCTCCGCCCTGGCCGTGCTCCCACCCCCAGCCCGTGTGTCCCTCGGCGGTCACAGCTCAGGGGCGGGTGCAGCCCCGTGTCCCGGGGCAGAGTGGTGCTGGCCCTCCAGGACCTGGCTGTGCTGTGGGCCCGTGTCCTTCTGTCAGCCTTGTTTTTTAGAGATTATTTATACAGTTTTTCAAGAGCTGAGTGTGACTCCAATACCCAATACCAGGGCTCATTTGGAGGCCGGGTGCATGCAACACACTTTTTTATAAAGATGATTCTAGCCCAGTTATTATATTTAAAGGTGTGCACATAGACTGAACCTCTGGCCATAGAGCCACGCATGTACCTCCAGGAATGGCTTTCCATTCCTGTCTGCTCCTTGCTTGGAATAAACTTGGTTGGAAACCACGAAATGGTGGAAGTGGTTGATCCACCCGAGTCCAGTGTGTTGTTTTCTTCCTTTGAGTTTTTCTGGGTGAGGCTTGTACCATCCCATCCTGACTTGCTCCCCTTGGACGGGGAGAGGCTCATGATGCACAGTGTGGGCAGAGTCCCCCCCGTCTCCTCAGCCGTGCTCGGGGCCGTGCAGCCGCCTGCCCCTTGGCCTGCAGATGACCCCACAACTCCAGCGGTGGGGCTGGTTTCCCCATGGCCCATGCTGGTTCCAGTGCTGGTGGGACATCACGGCAAGTTCGTGAGACACTGATTTCCCTCAGGCACTGCCGGGCTGGGGTCTCCAGCTCTGTCTGAGCCGGGCATGAGAAAGGGAGCAGGGCTTGTGGTGGCACAAGCAGGGATCTGATGTGTGAGTGGGAGCTGGAACCATACATGTGGCAGCTCCAGATACATGAATCCATGAATTAGGAATGAACCCACAAATGTAAACCAGGGAGGGATTTCATTTTTTGTTGGGTTTGTTTTTTTATTATCTGATATGACCTACATTTCACAGCTTAATGCTGCAGTAATTTCTGCATTAAGCATATGGGAAAGTATTTGTTTGGATGTTCTATATTTAATTTTAAATTTAATTAAATTAATTTCATTTGTTGATGTTCTGGTTTTCCCTGAAATTGCACCAATGCAATTAACATCTAGTGGAAGATGTCCCTGCCATGGCAGGGGGTGGAATGAGATGAGCTTTAAGGTCCCTTCCAACCCAAAGTATTTATGATCCTATGATCTCTTTTCTTCCTGAGTAGAGATTAAATTACAGCAGTGGGACATCCATAAGGAACGGGAAAGATGGAAGTCACAGCCTGATGGCAGTGACCTCCCCATGATCCCAACATCCATGGCGTGACAGGGACACCCCAAGACCCCCAGCTTGTAAACACTTAGCAAAGGAAGTTCTGAGGTCCCCATGCATGTCCCTTTTCCCACAGCTGGCCTGGTTCGTGCCAGGCCCCCTGGGCCAGTGAGGAGCCAGCAGAGACACTGTTCCCTCTCCCACACCGCCCAGTGCAGGTCCCTCCACCCTCTGTGCCAGCCCAAGGCTCAGGCCCTGCCAGCCCTTCCCTTACGGAGGGAGGGTTTGCCTTTGTTCCCTCTGCCAGGGAGCTGTCGGAGCCAGCACAGCTGCCCCAGCCTCCTCCCAGTGCAGGGATCAGAGCCAGCAGCATCTCTGCGGCTCTCCCGGTGCCGAGTCCCTGCTAATGGAGCCTGCAGGAAACACCTCCCCCATGGCCCCCACACAGTGTCTGGCCCTAATTCCTCTGGACAGCTTTCCTGCAGGCTCTGGGTCAGGGGCACCGAGGACACGCTCCGTGCCCTTCACTGACAGCGCTTCCCTGGCTCTGCGGCACTGCGGCCACCATGGAGGAGCCCCAAGTCCCCACACCTGTGCCTGCAGTGGGGATGGACCCCTCGGTTCCCTGCAGGACAGCAGTGCTCCTTAAGGAGAAAATGAGCTGGCAGGCAGGCACTGAACTATCCCTGTGCTTATCCCTGGTTTCCATGCTCACTGTGTCTTTTTTCTTTATTTTTATTTCACATGGCTTCCCACTGCCAGAGGGCAGGGCTGGATGGGAGATTGGGAATTGGGAATTGTTCCCTGGCAGGGTGGGCAGGCCCTGGCACAGGTGCCCAGAGCAGCTGGGGCTGCCCCTGGATCCCTGGCAGTGCCCAAGACCAGGCTGGACACTGGGGCTGGAGCAGCCTGGGACAGGGGAAGGTGTCCCTGCCCATGGCAGGGTGGAACAAGCTTTAATGTCCCTTCTCACGCGACCATTCTGGAATTCTGTGATTCTGGGATTTCCCTCATGCCCAGCACCTTGACCAGCAGCAGATGAATCACAGCAGGTAAGAAAGACAAGGCTGGCTGATGAGGGTCGTTCCCTGTTTGTCCCTGGCAAATTCCAGTTCCCACGGTTTAGGCACAGTGGTGACGGCACAGGGCTGGCAGGCACTGAGCTCTCCTGGCTGCTGAGGGCATTTTGGTCCCTCAGCTTCCCCTGGCCTGTGTTTCAGGGCTGTGTGTGGGAAGCTGCCCTCTGTGACCTTCACCTTTCCCCCTGCAGTGAACAGCCCAGCTCGGCGCGTGCCCTTGGTCCCCCGGGACACCCGGGGACACCCAGAATGCCACCCCAGAGCCATGCCAGTGGCAGCACCGGCTGTGCAGAGGGGATGAGTCCAGGCTCAGACATGGGTTCACCTCAGCCTTCACTGCTCCTGGGAAGCGGGCAGCAGCTTTGGGAGCTGCGTCTGCGCTGCAATCAGCGAGCAGCACATTACACACAGCATAAATCATTCCTGCACCGAGGGGGATCAAAGAGAAAAAGCTCCTGACACTTCCAGGCGTGCTTTTATTGAGATACAAAATCCAGGGCAGTGCAGGGAAATACCAAACCCCCGTGAGCCGTGGCAGTCGCGCCCTCGCTGCTGCAGCGAGGTCGGGGTCCTGCCCCCATCCCCTGTGCCCCAGCGGGTGCTCCCAGCCCAGCCACCAGCCCCAGGCCGATGGCAGCAGGGGCCGGTGCGGGCACAGCTGTCCCAGGCCAGCGGCCGTGCCGGGGCTCTCGTCCTCGCCGAGATGCCCACCCACCATGGACAGCGCCCGCAGCCCCCGGGTGAGCAGACACAGCCTCCCTGTGGAATCACAAACACGGCTGACTCTGAAAGGGGGCACGGGAACGCCTGGATCCAGCTGGGCCCCTTTCAGCTCTGTTTCTGAGGCACTTCATGGCAGTGGTCCCACAGCTCCCCTCCCACCCGGCTCTGTGCTGGCTGGGAGCGTCCCACCAGCCCAGATTCCAGCTGGGTTCCAGAATTCCAGCATTTGGATGCTTCCGTGCTTTCATGCATCTACAGCTCAATACCCTGGAAATTACACCAAATCCTTGGCAATGTTAAAAATACACATTTATTACTCTGCATTTGCAATGGCTTCCGACAGTATCTCCAAAAACACAACCTTGTCATAACTTAAATATTCTGTGATGTGGTAGAATTGTCATGCAAGAGAATTACAGGAATGTATTAACATAAAATACAAAGATATATTTACATATGTCTGCACTGAAATAATTTTTAAAAATACCCTCCCAAGGCAGCAGGATTTCAGCACTGTCCAGGATCAAGTCCATATTACTGGTATTTTTGCTATTATTTTATTACTCTTAGACTCTTTTTGGTAAGCTCTAGAGTAATAGAGAATTGGCAACAGAAGAAACATCAGGACCTGACCTGGCATTTGTCTTCTGCACAAAATTCCCAGTGAAGGCTGTGGAATTCAATGCAAACACTTAAAAATATGCAACTTTGCAAAACTTCGTAACACAACAGAGAGAAGAAAACAATCTCATGGCAAGTGATTAAAGGAGAATAATTTATAAGTGCTGTAGACTTTTCACAGCAGATAATGGCACACACTGTATAAATCTGTCATACAAAAAAATACAGGTATTTAAATATTTATGTACAGAAAATTCCTGTTCTGGCTGTAGTGGAGGTGTAGCTCAGAGCTGTCAGTGGCACCTTCCAAGCTGGGATGTGGGACCAGGGCTCTGTCACGACTTCACTGTGAGGTTTGCTCAGGAGCAGCAGCCAGGGCTCAGCCAGAACAGTGGCACCAACACGGGCACCACCATGGGCACCACACCCCCCCACGCCCCCTTTGTCCCCAGCCCCAGCCCAGACTGTGCCAGCGGCCAGGGACAGGGGACACCCAGGGGGGGGCACAGGGAGGAGAGAGATCAACCCCCCAGGACTCCATTGGGGATGGGGTGAGCTGGACATGGGACAGCCTGGCAGGAGCCACAGAGATGTGTAGGACCAACAGGACCGAGCTGGGCTCAGCTGGCACTGGCTCATTACAGGGACACAGCAGTGGGGACACAAGAGGGGCCCAGAGTGGGGCAGGGGGGGCAGGGGGCCCCAGAGCACTGAAACCCTCCACAGGGGTTCTGACTATGAGAATAACACTGAGCTCTTTCCCATCACTTGTCCCTTTCCCAACTGCTCTTTTCATGCCAGCTCTTCAGGGACTGAGTGCAAACAGGTGTCAGTGAAACCCTGTCCCCCACGGCCTCTGTTGAGGTTATGCCCAAATATTATTTAAGAACAAAACCAAGCACTTCAGTGATGTGTCCACTGTGCCTCTCCCACTCAGCACACTGATCCCACAGCTCTGTGTTCTGGTGCTGTTCTCAGGGATTCAGGTTCAACAGCGTCCCCAGCACATCCCTGGAGATGCACTGCAGGATTCCAGGGGTGCTGCCCAGGCAGCCAGGATGCACCCAGAGTGTTTCCCCTGGGAAGGAGCCATTCCCTGGCATGCTCTCCTGGTTTCTGCCAGGGGCTGCTGAGCTGTTTTGCACAATGCACTGGAGAAGAGGGGTGCTGCAAGGGCAACAGGTGACTGACAGAGAGGGGCTTTGGGCTCAGAAATCTCAGTTTCAGAAGCAAGCCAGCTCCTCGCCACACACACCAGCCCCCACCGCAGGGCCCACTTGTCTCTTGTCCTAAGGAAAGTGACGAAAATATTAATTACACACGTCCTGTAACTGCCAACACCTCTCCTGGCCTAGGAGCTTCTGGCTGAATAGGATGTATCTTCATCACTCATCTATGGGATGGTTTGGTCAAAAAAATCAGTGATGCTCCTTGTAATTCCGATAGCCCAAAATGTTACCATTGTTTACAGGAAGTTGCTAAACAGTGCAATGGAATTCACTGCAAAGCCCTACCCACACCAGTGGAGTAAATCACCTGTAATTCGTAACTCCTGAATAAATATATGGTTTGAGCCTCATCTGCTGTGCCAGAGCTGGTGTTCCAGCTGAGAGATGTGGGATGGAGACACAAGGTGAGCACAGAGCCCTGGGGAGAGGACCAGGCTGCCCGTGTGGAGAGCAGGGGCTGCTCAGCACAGCAAAGGGGCCAGAGCACACAGAGGTGGCCCACCTGCACACAAAGGTGAGCTCTGACAGGTGAGAGAAGGTAATTAGGCCTCCCTGGTACCCCGTAAAGAGACTGGAAGTTATTGGGGCAGAGAGGGCAGGTTGGGCACAGCCTGGGATCAGAGCCAGGGTAGGTGCCCTCCTGTATCTGGGAGAAGGAGCAGGAGGACACACTGATTTCAGCCCTCGCTCGCTGACTGGCCACAGCCCCTGAGCCGTCATTAACACAGCTCCTAACGAGGCACGGGCTGGGCAGGACCCATGGCTGACACCAGGGACCCCACGCCTGACAGCATCTCCTGGCTCTGCCCTGAAAATAACCACGCAGCTGGACCCAGAGCTTCGGTCCCCCTCCTCCTGCACGCCCTGAAAGACTTCCATGAAAACGTCTCTGCACAAGTTCAGCCACACACTGATTCCCACGTAAAACTGGGGGAGACGCACGCGCCGTGCCCTTGCTTGTGGAAGATCATCTTGAACCATTCCGCCTTTCTGGTTTATTCAAGGAAACAAAAACCGCAACAAAACTGGTCCTGACAGAATCTGATCTGTCAAAAACATCTCCCATCCACTTCTGCGTTAGGGATACCCAGTGAGGATGCAAACACTGCAGCCCCCCAGCGTCTGGCAGCAAACAGCTGCGGATGGTTTGATGGTGACTGTGGTCCCACCACGCACCCGGGGCACCAGAGCAGTCGTGTGCCACCGCAGGGCTGGGGTTCAGCCACGGTAACCAAAAACCACCCTGCAGCAGGTTAAACAACTAATACAGCAAAGGCCCCTGTTGCAAAGGCAACATCCACAGCTGGAGCAAGGGAAGATTTCCCGTCTTATTAAGAAGTTAAGACAGGTATTGGCAAATTATATACAGTACTTGTACTTTACACTGAAAATAAACTAAATCAAAGGGTGAGATATGATATTCCTGGCTTTCATAAACAAGCAGCCTTGCAAGGCCACCCACTCTGCCTCCAGCAAAACCTCAGCCTGTGATAAACTGTGTCCTCTGAACCTGGGCACATGGAGCCAGACCCTCCAACCCACCCACAGCTCCTCACTGCCTGCAGCAGCCACATCAAGGAAGAAAACATTTTAAATGCATTCTGCATCTCAAACACGCATTGAACCATTACCCAGCCCCTGAAGAATCCATGAAGTGCACAAAAAACATTTATTTGCCTTGAATGGGGAAAGGAACTGACAGGTGACACAAGGACAAGGAGGTTCCTGGGACATCCTCGTGCTGAGGAGCTGGAGGCTCCCGGGAGCTGGTGCCAGAGAGGCCCCAGGGCTGCTCTGGTTTGCACAGGGATTGCCCGTCCCCAGAGCAGCATTTGTGAACAGGGAATGCCAAAGTCAAACTCACACCACCTCCTTGGCCTTCCTCCCTGCTCCTTGTCTCTCCCCATGGGACCCAAGGACATGGCTTCTTTCCCTGTCCTCTCACTGCATTAAGAACGTGTAGATCAGCAGCCTGACATTAAAACAGAAAGACAAGTAAGTTGATCTCCTCCCCGACAAGTTGCATAGGCCGCATCTTCCCCCGACAGGCGGCCATGGCGCCGGGCTGGCGATCCACGGCCCGGGGGCAGTCCTGTGGGAACTCTGGCCTGCCCCAGCTCTCAAGGGCAGCCGGGCTGGCGATCCACGGCCCGGGGGCAGTCCTGTGGGAACTCTGGCCTGCCCCAGCTCTCAAGGGCAGCCGGGCTGGCGATCCACGGCCCGGGGGCAGTCCTGTGGGAACTCTGGCCTGCCCCAGCTCTCAAGGGCAGCCGGGCTGGCGATCCACGGCCCGGGGGCAGTCCTGTGGGAACTCTGGCCTGCCCCAGCTCTCAAGGGGAGCTGCTGGTGCTGTCCGGCGGCAGCGGGGCAGGCTCGGGTGCTCAGCGCACCTGAGGGCAGGTGAGGGCGGGCGGCCTGGCCCCGGCCTAGCTGCTGCCAGAGGAGCACACGGAGCTGCACATGTGCAGGGGCTCGGCCTCGGCCTCCGCCTCGTCGGTGGTCTCGGAGGCAGACACAGACTCGCTCGGCTGCTCTTGGCTCTTCTTTAGCCTGTGGGAGCGGAGGAACCAGGAGTTACAGAGCTGTCCCCCAAGCAAACACCCCCAGGAGTGGGCAGGGGGGTCGGAGCCCCGGTGCCTGCTCACTGCTCGAGAGGCGAAGCCACGGAGAACGAGGAGTCCTCCCAGAGCTCACAAAGGGGTCGTGACAGAGCCCAGCATATTAGCAAACCACACTGAACTGCTCTGGAATGCCCCAAAACAGCCTGCGAGGCTTCAGCCCACCCAGACCTCGGCCACAAGTACCCACAGCACAGCCAGGCTCCTGCCAACGCCCTCCTCCACGAGCCTGCCTCACGCTCTGCTTATGGACCAAACAGCCCCAACCCTGGGGAAGCAGTGGCTTTAATCCCACACTTTCCCTGCCTGCTTATTCCCACCTTAATGATCCTATGAATCTATTCTATGTGTTAAAGATCTCCACAATCATTGCTTGGTGAGTCCAACCTTCCTCACCTTCATTTCCCAAAACATCATCTGCTAAAAGCAGGATGGGTGAGGAGGTGCCACGGGGGAACAGAGGCAGTGTCACACACATGTTAAAACCCAGAAGTCTCTCTACAGCATATTTTATTTAATGGCAGTTAATAATCCTTGATCTTGCCTCCCTTTGTGGCCAGAACCATTTTTCATACACAGGCAGACCTGAGCTCCTCTGCTGACACCAGTCACCTGGGGCTAAGCCGGCAGCAAGGTGCTCCTGGCTGTCAGGCACTGGCACTCATTCCTAAGGGAAGCCAGAAAAAGGAGTATTTTTCCCTAAAAAAAGCACCCCACACACTCACTTCTCTCTGTTGAAGATGACAAAGTCCTGCTGGATAGCTTCAAGGCATTCCTGGAGATAGTCATTTTCCTATTGAAGAAAAACAAAACATGCATAAGCAGCCCCATTTGCATCTCATTGCTGCCTGCAGCCCCCAGCACTCCCAGCTGTGTGCAGGAGCCTCCAGCTGTGTGCAGGAGCCCCCACCCCCTGCACCTCAGCCCAACAGCTGGAGGCAGCAGGGCTGGCTGCCACGTGGCTTTCACCAGGGGCTTGTGCCATCCACAGCAGCAGTTCTCCATAAAACACAGATCACACTCCCCCTGACATAAACATAACGCATTTCTCCATATATCCTGTATTTCGGGAGTGCTGTCAGCCCAAGGGAAGCTCAGGCAGCGTGGGGGAGCCCAGCACACAGCCCACGTGTGGGATCCCTGCAAAGGCACACAGGGAGCTGCTGCCTTGGCTCGGGCTGTGCAGGGACAGAGGCTGAACACACCAGGCTGCCCAGACTCTGCTGCTCATGCCACTTTCCAAAGTACCCCTGCTGTGAAAGTTTGGTCAAACTTCCATAAGAGGAATACGTGGTTGTTGAAATGACTCCAATGGGCAAAAGTTTTCATCAAAATAAACCCGTGGCCCCCACAGTGTGGCAGTAACAGCTGCAATACCCGCCCAAATCCAGCCTTCTCCCAGCTGCACGTGACCCCAGGGAGCACATACAGACTGGGAGCTGTCTTTGCTGTTATCCCTTGACTTGTTCTTTGCCAGCCTCTTCTTCTTCTTGTGCAGGGGCCGTGACTCCAGAATCATCTCCTCCAGCTCGAAGGTGGGGTCGCAGTGCAGGCGGCCCTTCTGCCAGGACACACGACACGCGTCAGGCACAGCAGAGACTCGGAACCCTCTTCCCCCCCAGAAAAGCTCTGCTCTCGCCGTGGTTCCTCCACGCGAGGAGCAGCCCCTGCACGGGCACGCGGGTCACTCGCGCTCACGTTGGGGACGAAGCCCGGCTCCACGCGCTTCTCGCACACGTCGCTCCACACCACGCCCGACAGCTGAGCCGAGGCCTGGATGTGGGCCAGGCAGGAGAAGCGATGCTCGGGATTCACTGTCAGCAGCTGGGGAGGGAAGAACATTGCTGACAAAGCATTGGAGAGAAGGCATTCCCGCCAGCAGCAGCCTGCCTGTTCCAGCTGCAGCGGTTCAGCCATGCCAAGGAGCCTTTCTGCTGGGGGAAATAGACAACTCACTGCAGGAAAAACACCTAAGAAAATGTTCTGCAGGTACCTCAGCGCTCTGGGGGGCCATGGGGGTCCCCTCCCGGCTGAAGGGGCTGCTGGCACATTCCCGGTGAGAGGCTGGATTCCCTGGGAGCCCGGCTGCCCGGCAGATGGCAATGCAAACCTGCCGAATGCGCCGTGGCAGCCTCTGCCAGCAACTCCTCATTAAACTGAATCTAATTATGCAAATTGCCCACCCAACGTTAACTCATATCAGAGGCACTTATTTGCTGCCGGCACCGGCTGTATCTTTCCTACAGCAAACTCACCAGCTACTTTTCAGAGTTCTCAAGCAAGCCAGAGCCAAAACAGCTGCCCCAACACATCCCAGCTTTCTCCAGCAGCAGCCTGAGGAAAGCAGCAGAGCACTCCATAGAGCTGGAACCCCCCAGCAGCTCTCACAACCCCATCAGACCCTTCAGCCCCAAAGAACCAGGAGAGGGAGCAGCCAGTGCTGCAGCGCTGCAGCTCCACCTCAGCTGCCATCCCAGCCAGAGGTGCTGCCTTCACAGGTGACAGTGACCACGGAGAGCATGGGATGCTGGAAGGCACAATTCTAGCCCGGCTGGGAATCTGTCACACCAAAACCAGCCTTTTTTCTTCCCTTGCTATCAAACATTGTTCATCTTATTACAGGGATAATGAACACACAACACACATAATTAATCATAAAGTCCCAGGCTGGATTGGGCTGGAAGCCCACCCAGTGCCACCCCTGCCATGGCAGGGACACCTCCCACTGTCCCAGGCTGCTCCAGCCCCAGTGTCCAGCCTGGCCTTGGGCACTGCCAGGGATCCAGGGGCAGCCCCAGCTGCTCTGGGCACCTGTGCCAGGGCCTGCCCACCCTGCCAGGGAACAGTTCCTAATTCCCAATATCCCATCCAGCCCTGCCCTCTGGCAGTGGGAGCCATTCCCTGGGTCCTGTCCCTCTGTCCCTTGTCCCCAGTCCCTCTTCAGCTCTCCTGGAGCCCCTTTTCGGCACTGGAAAGGGCTTTAATGTCTCCCTGGAGCCTTCTCTTCTCAAGGCCTAACATCCCTACCTCTCCCAGCCTGTCTTTTGTATATTATTATTATTACTCTTACTCATTGTTTATTAGTATGCTGATAATTTTCCAGCTAGTCCTGCCTGCCCAGTAGGTGCCATCCAGCCCAAACCCACCCCTGAAGGACAATTCATCCAACAATTATCCAACTGCAGCCCAGAAGGGCCGTTCACCTTCCGCAGCAGCGCGACCATTTCCCTGGACCAGGCTGAGGAGTACTGGACGCTGACGGTGCTGAAGAGCTGCACCAGAGACTCCACGGGGTTGTTGGAATGGATGTCGTACGGCCTCTGGGGACAAGAGCACAGAGGTGAGGAGTGCCCCCTGCCCCTGGCTCAGCCAGAGCACACGATCCGAGGGCCGGGACGGCCGGAGCCCTACCCAGCCCCGCAGCAGCTCGTAGGCCATGATTCCCAGAGACCACCAGTCCACCTCGAAGGAATAGCCCGTCCCGCCGCTCAGGAAGGAATGGAAAATCTCCGGGGCTGAGCAGAAAGGCACAACATGCAACAGGTTATTCGTTGTTGTCTACTCCAGTATTCCATGAGAGTCAGCGCACAACGCTCCCGGTGATTTTTCTGCGCGGCTGCCCGAGGGGAGGCTGTGTGAGGCAGGGCAGCAGCAGCTGCAGCCGTGTGCCTGTCCTCACCGGGAGCGGGGACGTCGGCCGCCTGCAGGGACAGCCCTCCCACCACAGGACAGCACACCCGTGGGCCCCGGGAGCACCACGTGCAGGGCTGGAGCCACAGAGGGCGAGCAGAGGGGCATGGGGAGTGCAGGATGGGATGAGGAGGGCAGGGCAGGATGGAGGGGACCGGACAGGACGTATGCAGAGGGCAGGACAGGACAGGAGGGGATGGGGCGGCATGCCAGTCCCGATGCCTTCACGCTGGGAGCTCCCCTTCTCAAACAACCGGGCTGTGCTGAACGACCTGGACACGAGCACCAATGTCCCAAGTTACCCGGACAGCCCTGCCCAGGCAGGGCCCGCGGGCAGCGCGCGCCGGGCGCTCGCAACGGGACAGGGCACGAGGGCAGCGACTCCTTCTCACCCATGTACGGCTTTGTCCCAGCCAATGCTGTCGCTCTTTCACCGTCCCTAATGATTGTTGCAATATTAAAATCTGTTAAATGGGCATGACCTTAAATAAAGACACATTTTAAGAAGGAATTAATGGCAGTGCAGTGGCAATGCAGAGTCAGAACATTGGTTTCATAAGCTTCTTGCCCTCACACAGGGTAGCACAGACACAGGCGGGGTCAGGTACTGTGGCATGGCCATAAGAGATCCCAAAGGTTTCCCAGGATTTGGGCTGGCCGGGTGATTAAAGGGTAGGGAGCTTTGGGTCTTGATTTTAAATCACACTTGGAGCTAGCCAGTAGCCCCCAGCAGCTTCAGCACTGGCCAAATTGCTCTGGCCAGAAGCTACAGGAGTGAAAAAGACACCAGGGAAACACTATCATAGAACCACAGAGTGTTTGGGTTGGGAGGGACGTAAAGATCATCTCGTTCCCAGCTCCTGCCATGGAGCTTCCACTAGACATGGCTGTTCCAAGCCACTGAAGGCACTAAACTGCAGTGACTGCAGATTCCCAGGGCTGAAGTCGGGCTGCCACTCCATGCTGACCACAGCACACTGGACACGCCCATTGGGTGCCCCTCCCCAAATTAAAAAGCACAGGGATGTTCAGCCAAACATGATCCAGTAAAAGCAGAGCAGCTTCTCCCACATTTTCCCCAGGTAAAAAGATACCCAGTACCCAGGACTATAAAGAATCTGTCCCTGGAATGAATGAGGGGGCAAAGAAAGAGGAGTAGAGTGATCCTACCTTGTTCATCAAGGAGGATGTTGTCTGGTTTTACATCTCTGGGAAAAGAAGATTACAGCAGATGGAATCTCAGTCAGACCAGGGATGAGACTCAATGACAAAAATCCTGCAATTATCTATCAAAAATTAGGAACAAATAAAAGAAAAATATTCTAACATGAGGCAAGCCCCTTTTGATGGACTAGAAATACGCTTCTCCTGGGCAACTTGTTGAAAAATTGGAAGCATTAGACTTGTTCAGGCCTCATTCCCAAGGAAAAGGAGTAACAATACTGGGGATATTTGTGTGAAGCCCTGGATGGCTTTAACACCTGCCCTGAAATGTTCAGCCCCCCAGTGAAGCATCAGACTCCCTCTGAGAGGTGGGGGGCAGGACCAGCAGCCAGAGGGTGGCCAGGGGCAGCAGGGACAAGGTGACCCACCCCAAGCCCAGCACAGGGCCCAAGGGGCCCAGCAGGGCCGTGGGGTTACCTGTGGATGATGTGCTGACTGCGCAGGTAGTCCAGAGCCAGGGCCATCTCACAGATGTAGAGCCTGACCGTCTCCTCCGTGAACTGAACGTTCTGCTGCAGGTGATAGCGCAGGTCACCTCCCAGGAGCAGGTCCACCACCATGAACATGTCCTCCTCGTCCTGGAAGGAATACCTGCGGGACAGGGAGCGGCTGAGCCTCACGGGGCTCACAAACCCAGCCAGGCTTCTCCCCTCTCCTAATTACACTGCACGTGCTCCCACTGTGGGCACAGAATCCCAGAATCGTTTGTGCTGGAAAAGCTCTCTCAGACCACTGAGCCCAACCATTCCCAGCACTGCCCAGGCCACCACTGCCCCGTGCCCCCAGCTGCCACAACCACAGGGCTTTGGAAACCCTCCAGGGATGGGGACACCACCACTGCCCTGGGCAGCTGTGCCAGGGCTGGGCAGCCCTTCTGGATAGAAAATTTCCCCAAATATCCACCCAGACCCTGCCCTGGCCCAGCCTGAGGCCATTCCCTCTGCTCCTGTCCCTGTTCCCTGAGCACAGCCTGACCCCCCCGGCTGTCCCCTCCTGGCAGGGAGTTGTGCAGAGCCACAAGGGCCCCCTGAGCCTCCTCTGCTCCAGCCTGAGCCCCTTCCCAGATCCCTCAGCCCCTCCTGGGGCTCCAGCCCCTTCCCAGCTCCGTTCCCTGCCCTGGACATGCTCCAGCCCCTCCAGGTCCTTGCAGTGATGGGCCCAAAACTGAAGGTGCAGCTTTGCTGCTTGCACCTTTGCAATCAAGCAAGTCCAGCTCAAGAAGCTTTCTTGTTTTTTAAATGAATTCCTACACTAAGCCGTGCTTCCCTGGAAGAGATGAGTATCCCAGGTAATGTCCCCCTGCTCACCGTCCCTGAGCAGCTGTGCCATGTCAGCCCACCAGCACAGAGCTCAGGCTCTGCCAGCCAGACACTTCAGAGAAACTTCACATTTTCAACTGCAAACAACCTCATAAAACCTACTTAAAATATCTCAGCCTATCTTGAAGATGAATTGGAAAACACAACTGCTAATTTAACCAGATAAACCAGAAAAAGAGATTTATATTTACTGTGGAGTAAACCGCCTCTCTAAATCTGCCGTGGGTCCCACGGGAGACTGACAGCAGTGGGGATAGACCAAAACAACGCTCATTGTTATATTTGGTGACTGCACTTCCAAGGAAGGAGTATGTGGGATTGTATAATACTTATGAATCACTCACTTCTGCTCCCATCTTAAATGCAGGTTTATTCTAAAACTATGAGTCAAAAGGGTTTGCTACGAGAGCAAGTTCTCTCCAGAATTTCATTGCTTGTCAGGAAAAACATTTGCAATTGCTAAGAAACTGAAAAATATCAATATTAATTGGCTGTTCTGGAGCAATGGATCAACAAAACAAATGTGACACATCACCCACTTCCATCACTTTGGGTATAAAACTTCCTCTATTTTTAGAAGTCTCCCCCTCCCCACCAGCCTGGCACACATCCAGCACTGCTGGCGTGGGAGGGGACCCTTCACCGGGCAGGAAGGCCGAGAAAGGACAGATCACCTGAAACAACAGGTCCCAAGGCCTCTGCCCAGGGCTCGCCCCAAACTAAACCCCGACACTAGGATATAATGCTCTACTTTTTAAAGCTGTAAATTAGTTTTTCCTGCAAAATTTGATAATGATGTGTCGGAGCTCCAAAGGAATACGTTTTACTTGGCCAGTGAGCATGGTGCAAAGCACACCGAGGGATGCTGCTGGGCTCAGGGGTCCATGTGGTTGTAGGGCAGGTGAGACAGACTGCAGCCTTTGGTACTGGCACTGCTTACACAGGGTACGTTTCACAGGCGTTGCCGACTCAAGCTATTTGTTAGATTTCAACCTGATTTCAAGAGTGTTTTTCAAAATTAGACCCTAAAACATTGCTCGGTAATGAGGATATTTCTGTCAGCGCACACACAGTGAAGTCATTATCAAGCAACTTGAAATGTCACTATCTGTAGTGATCTGCTGCTGAAAAAGTTACGAGGGCCCCTGGAGTGATCAGGCGTGTGGCTCCGCGAGCACTGGAGGCGCAGGGGAGGGAGCTGCTCACCAGAGATTCACCAGGAACACGTGCTCGATCTCCTGCAGGATCTCCAGCTCCCGGAACACGTTGCGCACCTCGTCCCTCTCGATGCACTGCTGCTTGTTCATGTACTTCATGGCGTACATCTTCTCCGTGTCCCTCTTCTGCACGATGCACACCTGCGGCGGGGAGGAGGGAACAGACTCAGGAGCGCGTCCCACATCCTCATCTGCTGCTTCGGGAGCTGAGACCACTCCGCTCAGCACCTCACACCCCTCCAGCATCCCTGATCCCCAGGGCTGAGACCCGGCACCGACGGGCAGCAGCATCCCTGCTGCCAGCGCCGCGCCGGCCGGGGAGCGCACGGGCTCTGCTCCAGCCCACTGGCCATCGGCTACTGCAGCTGCCTCCAGGGCACGGTGGCCGGCCGGAGAGCTTTCCAAAGGGACAGCTTTCCCAGCAATTGTGTCTGGGAGCTGTGCGAGAGACCTTTGCGCTCGCTGTCTCTGGATGGAAACCGGCGCCAGGCAACCACAGGGTTCCCTTCCAGCCTCGCCTCCCTTGACCTGCCCCGCACATCGCTGTGCTCTGGAAGGGGAAAACAATCCCTTTGGGTCAGCGGGCAGCGACTAAAATGCAAATTTGTTACAAGAACAAAGACCCGGGCCAGAGGGATACCCGGGGCTGTCCCCGGGGCCGCGCTCCCCGCGCGCCTCCCTCAGCTCCGCTAATGGCACCTTCATTACCGAGGTGCCTGCTCTTGAAAGAGCTAATTAGCTATCACGGTAACTATTTTTAAATGAACTAATGGCATGTCTACATCTGCTGTAATTATGCCTGCCCTCCTCTAATTATCGGACATGCCGGTGATTAGGCTGAGCGGGATACGCCGCCTGGGCAGTTCGGCCGCTGCCTCTCTCTCCAGGCAGAGAGCGGGTCCCGCTTGCGCCGTGGGGAACACGGAGAGGGAATTTCTGGGGGTGGCAGGGAACCGAGACAGGTGGGAGCCGCCAACACCCCGCGCCTCCAAACGCTGCCATTAATAACCATTTGCAAGCGCTAATGGTGCTCGGTATAATATCATCAAGGACTCGCTGCCGCAAGGAGGTGACAAAATAATGGGTGGTTATCGTTAGCCTGATAAACCCCCAATTAGCGACGCACAGGAATTACCGGGATTGTTTTCCGCCGTCGTTACAATTACGGTGGGAGCTGAAAATCAGCTGTTGCCGTAACTCTGCACACCTCAGAGCTCACGTTAAGGGCACTTCGTGGGCAGAGTGACCCGAGCTGATTCCCTGCGTCTGGACCCCTCCGGAGCCCATGGGCGAGCAGAGCCCATCAACTCCAGCTGCCAGCGAGCGTTCCAGGTACAAAACATAAGGGAAAACCTTCTTCACGCAAACTTAATAATAATAATGAACGACCTACCACAATGCACACCACCAGCAGGATCCAGCCCCTGCCTAGAGCAGGCTGAATTGGTTTTATATTCAATAAACCAGGCAAAAAAACCTTCATATTTTATAAATTCTTTGAGCAGCAAAGCCCTAACAATTTTCATTTAAAACATGGTCATTGCTGTAGAACTGCTGTGAAAACAATCCTCTGGGTAACAGCCATCAAGGCACTGAGCAACGTTCTATCCTGATGTCAGTTTATTCCACGTTATTGCTGGAAGCTCATTAATTTCTAGGTGGTTTATTTTTTAGGTTGTGACTTGCTGTACCTTAATGAGTATTGCATGTTATTCTGATGTCATTTGTCTCTTGTTTCTCCACAGTGAAAATGGGAGCCCAGCATAATAAATGAGAAACTGATGAAAACTTCATGTACCCTGTAATTATGATAAACAGTCTTCTGCGGTGGAACAGCATCACCTCCACACACAGCAGCACCCGCTCCGGGCACTCTGGAAAGGTTTGCTCTCTGATTTCAGGGGGGAAAGTGGATGTCAGCGGAGAGGCCCTGCAGCTGAGCCCGCGGCCAGAGCGGGGGCTGCGTGAGCGGGGGGCTGCGAGAGCGGGGGGCTGCGTGAGCGGGGGCTGCCCGAGGGCACAATGAGCCCCGCAGCTGGGCAGGGTCTGCTCCACAGCCTCCCCCAGGGGCTGGTCACACCACATCTCACCGCTCTTGGTCGGGGTCTGACTCGGCTCAAACCAGCACCAGGACCGTGCTGGTGCTGCCTGGCCGGGCTCAGCCACTCGGTGCCCCTGTCACAGGCAGCGACCATTCCTAAGGTGCCCCTGCTTGCAGAAATGCATCAATGTGTTTGTGTCCCCGCAAAATGGCAGTGACACAAGACGTATCTTTTTCTTGTTGTGCTTCTCTGTTCGTGCATTTGTTCCTGGAGAAGGAATAAACATCTATTTGATCACAAGTCAAGAGTGCATTTTTTTAATTAATCCATTTTCAGGCAAGTCTTCAATGCAGAGCAAGGCAGGAAGCAGGAATGACTCTGTGCTCGTTCTGCACAATGCAGCCACACAAAGGGACTGTTTGGTGGTTAAATACAGCCATTAGGAAAACGAGTGGAACGGAGCCAGCCCTGCGAGGCAGAAGGCGGCAGCAGCTGGGAGTGGATTGCTCAAGACGCGGCACATAAAAGCTTTCGCAGAGCCCCAGGTAGCCGAGCATCCCGCCGCTGCCAGGGGGGCTGTGTGCAGCTGCCCACCACGCAGGGAGGGCTGGAGCCGCCACCCACCATTCCAGCCAGGACGGGGGCAGGTGACACCTCCGGGGCCCACCTCACCCAGGGGCCGAGACAGTGGCCACGCGTGCACTGTCACCCCGGCCGGCAGCCCATCCGCATCCCTACCCTTCCCAGCCTGGCACGCTGCCTCCAGCGGGCTCTGCCTCTTCTCCTCTGGAAATCCAGTAACTTTTTGCCCTGCTGAATCTGAAGGAATTCATCAGGCCGAAGTCTCCACTCAGATGGGAGGTGACCTAATCATTTGACAGCATGTCCTGACTTAGCCCCGTTATCCAGCAGAGTTTTCCTGGGCTCAGACAAAGCCAGCGGCTGCATTCTGGGCAGGATCCCTGCAGCTGGTAAATGGTGGGGATCGCTCTACCTCGGCTGCACAAAGACATTGCTCCTCCTGCAGAGGTCACCCAGAGTGAAGGTACTCGTGGCCCCCTGCGGGGCGTCACCGTCACGGCTGGCGACAAACCCACAGCTGACTCAGGGATCTGTCTTTGGGTCTGAACTGGGAGCAGTGGGTTTCCCTCTTGAATTTCTCCTTCTCTGGCTTCTGCCTCTGTGAGACGAGGCCAATGCCCTGCAGTCCTTCCACACACAGACACCTGACTGCGGCTCAGAGCCACGGGGACATTTCAGAGCACAAGCCTGGATTTCACTCTTTGTGTTCAGAGCAGAGTCAAGGCTTAGAGTCAGCCAACACTACACACCTACATCAAACACCTTAACCCCACCCAGTTCTGAGCCGTGGCCAGACACTGCTCTAGTTTATAAAAATGCTTATTTGCACTGGCTGCACCTTGCCCACATTTCTTGATTTCTCCTCCAGCTCCTGCCGGGTATTTATCCCTCCCTGTTTTCCCCAATATCTATAGAACTGCCATTTACCAGGAGGGCTGAAATTTGCAATGTGGAGCATTAACATTCAATTGCCCACGGCACCCAGAAGCACCAGCAGGCTTTGGGACTGCGTGGGGAAAGAAGTCTCTGCTGTGGGGGAAGCTCAGCAGCAGCCTCGGGGGGTGCTGGGGAAACGGAGATTTGCAGCCCCTGGAGCAGGAAGAACTAAATCTTTCATTCTGAAGGACCAGAAGCAGTGAGAAGGCACTCACCATGATGTAGAAACAGCTCAAGCTTTTTTGACAACTGATTTAATTTCTGAACACTAATTTTTACTTTGGAGACAGACTGCAAGGGCAAGGGCAGGCTGGACAATTGTGTTCACTGGTTTCCTGAGGTTGTTGAGCAGAGTAAAGCAGGTGAGAAGGGCTTTACTGCACCTGTGCACTGCTGAAAGAATAACCTCAATATTGACTTCTAACAAGTTCATCTCCTCTAGCAAAGTTCTCCTTGAATGGCTCAGCTCTTACACCAAGCCATCGTTCACTTTTCCCAGGGTTTTCATGCTTTAGAAAGTGGCTGGAGGGAAATCCCTGACACCCAGCAGCCCCAGGACCCCTCTGCTTTGCTCTTGTACCAAGAACTGCAGGCAGAATCTTGCCAATTATCTATTTAAAAAAAAAAAATTAAATCATTTAAACTCTCAGCTGCTTTCAGGAGAGCTGCAAACAGGGATCACTCTGTTCTGGACATGGCTACAGCTGCACAAGACACAGAACTACTTCCCCTGGCATTCAAATGCATCTTTGTACCCATCTTGTATTATGATGGTGCTGTTGGCAATTAAAATGCAACCCTTCCCTGGTAATTAGCATCTGTGTACTGGTAATCAAAAAGTTCATAATAATTTGTTCTACAATCCTCACAAATATTGAGGATAAAATCAGCTAATAGAAATTTTTTTTTAGGCATAGCCAAGAGAACAAAGCTCAGAGCTGCCTCGCAGGTGTATCTGCAGTGGCATAACTCAGTGTCAGGGGTTCACTGAGCACAGGAAGCACGGGAACAGCTGGATGAAGCTCTGCTGGAAGCATCTCCCACAGGACCCCAGGAGCAGCTGCCCTGCACGAGCAGGCCCAGCCGGGGCACGCAGCCCTCAGGGATGCTGCTGGCCCCTCGAAGGGGCTCCCCCTCCACGATGCTGACCCAGAGCTTGGCGCCAGGAGCACGAGAGACTGGAAGCACTGCAGGCTGCCAGCAGCTGCAGGAGCCTGTGCAGCCCCTCTGCATTCAGAGCTGCCCCTGGCAGGGAGCTCTGGGCACGGCAGATCCTTTCACACCTACCCTTAGTGGGCAAGGGTAACAGCCAGAGGGACCTGTGGCACTGGATCCTGGCCCGGGGCTGCAGCTGCACACAACCTGCCCGTGACAGCGACACTCAGCGAGGACACCGAGTGACCCTGAATAAAAACTCTGCCTGACCCTCAATAAAAACTTACAGTGAATCTATCAAAACCCTTCACTGCTTGACTGTGCAGCTTATTTAAGCAGCACTTTGTCCTGGGAGCAGCTCTGACAGCAGTGTCGCTGGCAGTGCTTCTCTCAGCCATTATCTGCAGCACACAAAGACCCCTTTGCAGCACCAGGACCTCTGCTGCCATTCCCACGGCCACCTCTCCATGTGCCAGTGACCCAGCCGGGGGACACGAACATGTGAGGGCTGCTGCCTGTGACAACAGCACTCCTCAGCCTTTCCATCCAGCTCACAGGAGCACGGACCCACAGAAGGGTTTGGGTTGGAAGGACCCCAAATCCCACCCAGTGCCACCCCTGCCATGGCAGGGACACCTCCCACTGTCCCAGGCTGCTCCAGCCCCAGTGTCCAGCCTGGCCCTGGGCACTGCCAGGGATCCAGGGGCAGCCCCAGCTGCTCTGGGCACCTGTGCCAGGGCCTGCCCACCCTGCCAGGGAACAATTCCTGCCCAGGTACAATTCCTGCCCAAAATCCCATCTAAACCTCTAAAGTTGCAGTGGTAGCCAAACAAGTGTGCCCCTCAGGAGCCGTGCTCTAAGTACGAGGTTATCAGCTCAACAAATCTGCCTTCATATCTTTAAGTGCTGATTTTGTTTCCGTTTCCAGACACCTTGCACATTTCACTCCTTAAGCTATTTTTCATGGAGCCTTACAAATTTAGTTTTTCCCTGCTGAAAAGCTGTGCTTTTCCACAAGATTGATGAACTCGTTTGTCAGAACACCATAAATCATTAAAATCTCTTTTATGCAGCACTGCTGTTTGCTGCAGCCAAGTTGTAACAGCAGCTGATGAAACTTTTATTCACAGCAAGCCTGTTGGTGTTTCCAGGTCGTGTCAACACTTCCATAAAAAATCTCTTTCTCAGTTGCTTATGCCAGAGCCAAAAAAGTCTTCTGACCCAAAATAACACCTGCTGTTCCCAACAGCACTTCAGTGTGCTGTGTATCAGAGGAGCACAGAATCCCAGACTGGTCTGGGTGGGAAGGGACCCCACAGCCCACCCAGTGCCACCCTGCCATGGCAGGGACACCTCCCACTGTCCCAGGCTGCTCCAGCCCCAGTGTCCAGCCTGGCCTTGGGCACTGCCAGGGCTCCAGGGGCAGCCCCAGCTGCTCTGGGCAATCTCAGTGGCTTCAATCTGGAGTCCTAAGGATGTGTTCCTGTGCTTCTGTGCTGGTCCACAGCCCTCCCTGAGGCTCAGCAGGCCCCAGTGGATCCATCTCCCCTCTGGGTGTGCCCAGCACTCTGTGCTGGCAAAGGAAACCACACGTGCAGGTGCAGCTGGAGCAGCTCAAAACACGGGCAAAGCTGAGCTTGTCCATGTTTTTTGGTTTTGGGGTTTTTCTTCCAGAATGAGCCTTACTCTGTCTCACTCACACAACTGGGACAGCCAGCACACTGAAACTATGTCAGGAAAAGCTCTCCTCATTGGTGCCCTGCAAACGGGGCCGGGGCCTTCCAGCTGGGAACATCTCCTCCTTTCCCTGCAAGAAATCATGGAAAGGGGCTGCAGAATATTATCAACAGGGTCTGAATCCTGTGACTTAATGCAGTTTAAGGTGGTTCAGAGTAAGCATTTCCCTTTAACGTCACACTGAGAAAATAAAGTCCCATCAGACGTTCAGCAGATGTTTCTGTAACTGAGTTTGGATATTGGGGATTATTTGACTTGAAGCTCCAAAACGCGTGCAGATTTCTTTTCCTCAGGAGAGACACTAATCCAAATAAACAAGGAGAAACTGAAGAAGTGACAGCAGAGAACCCTAAAGAAGAAAAAGGAAAGAGGGGTGTTTTTCTTTGCTTTTCCTTGTGCTGGTTCTCCTCCTCTCCCCCCGCACGCCTCATCCCCAGCCAGACACCCCAGTCCTGTGTCTTCACTCAGTGTTCAAACAAAAATGCAGATTTTTGGGACCACCCTTTGGCCACAGCCCCGAGCACACCTGCAGTGGGGCACGGCGTGGGTTTGCTGACCCCCAGGCCATGGAGCAGCCCCCAGGGGAGGCTCTGAAGGGGACAGGGGCTGCGCTGGCACCGTGCAGGGGGGAGCCCAGCCCGGGAGACGTGTTCTGGAGCTGTCACACTGCCTACAGAAAGGCTGTTAGGCATCTGCATTTTTGTCTGGCTTTAATCACATGCTCAGAGATCTCTGCCGGGCTTTTCTTTTTCAATAATTAAAGTAGAATGATGAAAACTCAGACCAACCTGCAGAGATCCCTGAAGACGCTGTGACCCATCTTTCTGCCTTTTGGATGGAGCCAAACCTGCATCCCCCATTTCCTCCAGCTCTGCAGCACTCCAGAGATGTACACGAGGACCTGGACCCCTGTGCACAACCACAGCTAACGAGCAGTGTCTGAATAAATTGTGCAATGTTTTCCTGTGGGCGACGCACATTTTGAGCTATGTCTAGTATTTGGAGCCATCTCTCCTTATGGCCATGAATACATTCTGTGATAGGCTGGTTAGAGGCAAAATTGTTTTTTTAGCTACATATTTGACAGATATTGGGAACAGAAAGAAATCTAATTACTTCCAATGAAGATTGGAGGGCCTTATTTAATCTCTGAACATAAATTGATGTTGAAGTTCCCTGACCCCAAGGCAGGAACACTCGCTGTGCTGTTTTGCAAAGCCTCATCACTCATCCTGATCCGGCCCTGATGGGCACTGGCATGGAGGCCCAAGTGGCCCCAATGTCCTCGTTTGTGCTGCTGCCACAACACGGCCCCAGGCACCAGAGCTTCCCTTCTGTGCTGGAGGAAATAAACACAGGTCTTTCTTTTCAGCCAAGAAAGAAGGGGATACTCGAGTTTCACAGTGCAAAACCCTCAGGAGGAATCAATGCCACTGGCAGCCAAATGCTTGATTTGCCCTTGGCAGAAGCTTGCTCCACTGAGCTGGTGTTCACCACCAGGCTGCACAAAGGGATCAGCCTGGAAGGGCAGCTGTGCAGGCTGGGGAGGTGGAGATCCCTGCCAGAGTGAGGCACAGGGGCTGTGGTGGGCCCGGACACACACCCCTGCTCCCCCGGGCTGCTCTCCGTCCCCGTCACTGCAGCCACCCCGCCGGCCAAGCCCGAGCTGTCCCCAGCACACAGGGACTGCCTGGCCCCAGGGAGCCTTCACAAGCTTCCCGAGCCTTTCTGTCAAGCCTACCAAACAGCACTTAACTACTCAAGTTACCAAGATAAAGAGATGCACTTCGTATTTCTCTGTATTTCCAGGGATGGGACTCCTCTGCCCAGGAACACCCTGCAAATCTCAGAATCTCAGGATGCTTTGGGTTGGGAGGGACCCTAAATCCCACCCAGTGCCACCCCTGCCATGGCAGGGACACCTTCCCCTGTCCCAGGCTGCTCCAGCCCCAGTGTCCAGCCTGGCCTTGGGCACTGCCAGGGATCCAGGGGCAGCCCCAGCTGCTCTGGGCAACGATCTTAACCTCTCTGCCAAGCCCTAAGACAGTATCAGGGGCTAAAATCGATTTGCAGAGCAGAGCAGAGCTGATCTGAGAGCCCGAGGGTGCAGCAGGCACCCAGAGCTCTGCGAGGGGCACGCAGGGGGCAGGGTCCCAGCATGGGCTGAGGGCTGGCTGCAGCCCTGCACCCCCGCCAACAGCACCGGCCCAGCTGGCAGCCGGGGAGGACGGGCTGGTGGTGGGCAGCTTCAGTGTGGTTTGCTTGAACTGCACCACTTGCTGTACATGAACAGACAAGTGTTTCATACCACACTGCCCTTTATTGAGAGGAATTTTTAGCACTTGCTTTTAAAAACAATTTTTAGATCAAAAGTAATAATACGGCACAACAATCTTACTGCAACTCCTTGAGAGAACGACAGGAACAGAAGGAATCTCGATGGATTTTGGACATAAATAGTAAGTAAACGGGAGGTGAGGGTGGAAAGCAGAGACACAAAAGGCTTCTGTTCAATAAACATGGTTTCTTTGCATGCTCTTCT
Source organism: Promerops cafer (assembly GCA_013398275.1). NCBI lineage: Eukaryota > Metazoa > Chordata > Aves > Passeriformes > Nectariniidae > Promerops > Promerops cafer. The sequence continues at coordinate 540,211 of VZSE01014224.1, read as the reverse complement.
TTCTTTAAAAAATCTCGTGGACTTACAGTCCAGAGTGTTCTGCAAAGGGAGGTAGAACCCCTGATCATACAGATAAAATACAGTCTATCCCAAATGCGATGTGTCAGTAAGAATAAAAAAGTATTAAGAAAAAACAAGAAAAGCCAATTTGCAATTGCCAAAGTGATCCTGTACTTACAGTTTTATTTCAGAGAACAAAATGGCCAGTTGGTATGAAAATGGAAAGCACTAAATTTAGAATTTGTCAGCATTTTCACTCCTGATAGTTTAATTTTATGGAACTATTGAAACAGCTGTGATTTTGCCATGCACATTACATAAATAACCACGTCCAGGCCTTTTCAGCAGGTGACCCACCTGGGTTGCACCCCTTACCCCGGGCTTGGCAGCAGCACTGCAGATGGAAAGAGGCAGGGGGAAGGAACCCAAACCCCACCACAAGTCACAGCCTAATAGCCATGCTGCTCACAAACCTGTTCTGTATTTCCTGGCTGTTTTCTCAGGAGCCCTTGCAGTGACAGCCTGAGCAGCCTGACCTTGCCCTGGCCCATCCTCCTCTGCCCTGTTTCCCCAGTGCTGAGAGGGGTGCTGAGCACAGACACACACCGACAGCGACAGAAGAGCAGGTGCCTTGAGAATTTCCCATTCCTGCCTCCTCCTCCCAGCCAACCCACCGGTCTGGGGCAGAGGGGGTGGCGTGGAGCAGAGCAGCCCCAGGGCACAGCTCCCTGGGCGGGTCTGAGGCTCGGCAGAGCGGGGGTCTCCAGGCCGTGGGCAGCGCGCCCGGCCCCGCTCCCCAGCACCCTGCGGGGGGCTCGTGCGAGGGGCCTCCTCAGCTGGGCGAGACACCCAGCCCTCCGCACGACCTTTCCCATCCACCTCGAAAGGGCCACCCCACAGCAGCCCTTCCCACGTCCTCTTCCTGCCCATCTCCCCCGTCCACCAACATTGCCACCTCAGAAGAACAGAGGCAGTTTCAAAGGAGAAAGGCTGCCGGGGAAACTGGGAGGGATGAAAGCACCTGGCGTGCTCATCCCTGGGAAGGACACTGCCTAGCAAGCCTGGCCCACACACAGGCCCTGTCCCAGGGCAGTGTCGGCGCTGCTGCTGGCTCCAGGTGCCCAGCACAGGCTGTGGGTCCCTCAAACTGCAGCAAAATCTTGTCAAATACCCCGTCACAACACTCGTTTCTATTGTGAGTTGTGCACCAGTTGCATCAGTTTCTGCTTCTATTTTTCATGCTCCGTCTTTAATTCATTGCTGAGACACAGGAAATCCCAACGGCCTTGTAGTGGCTTGTGGGCAGCTCCTGCCTTCACCGCAGGAAAACCAGAGCAGAACTGCATCCAGCCCTTGGAGCTGTGTCCATACAACTCCCTCGAGACTCAGATCAGCTTCTAAGCAGCGCACAGACACTTCAATAAGAATTCATGACCTTTAGACCCATAAGAAGAAATACATCCTGTGAAGAAGAGGACAAAGTCTCCTTCTACAGACACCACTGCCCAGAGTACCAACAGGGAACACCCATAATGCTCTGGACAAACCCAGGCAGTATTTTCCTTAATAAACTCTATTTGCTGTATCATGCTGATGTACCCATAATTTCATAGGAACCAAGGACACTGCTCCTTATCATTTATGACATTAAGTGGTTTGTAATTGGATTGTCCAACCATGAGCATTAACGCAACATCCCAAACTCACAAGCTGCAGCTTCCAGGGACCTGTAGATGACCTCGATGCCCAACACAGCTTCAATTTTATTGTTGCCAAAAGCTGCATCTGACGCTGGAACCTTCCATCTCTCAGCTCCATTTACAAGCTGGTGGGGGCGTGGGCTACGATGGCTTGTCAGAACAAAAACAAGATCCAAATGCTGGTCACATTTCAGCCTCTGAGAAAACTGTAATTATTATTAGTGACAAAGGATGGATTTTTTCCTTTAAGAGTAAGAGTTTTTGATGCTGGCCGTGTGCGAGCGTGGGCCCCGCTGAGGGCAGGAGAGCCTCTGCCAGCGGCACACAGCGGAACGGGAGCTTCTGCCGAGGGCAGCGCCAACAGAGCAGTCATCACACTTCAGTTACTAACCTGATCAACGCCAAAACATTCTGCTCTTTGTCCTCACAGGCGGCTGAATGTTCACGGAATTCCGCGATGCATTTAGGCTGTGTCTCACAGAATCGCAGAGTCCCTTCAGCTGGAAAAGACCTGCCAGATCGAGGTCCAGTCTTTGGGCAAACACCGCCCTGCCAACCAGAGCGGCACTGAATGCCACGTCCTGTCACTCCTCGACCCCCAGGCAGGGGTGGGACTCCACCACCTCCCTGGGTAGCCTATTCCAATGTTTCTCCAAAGCCAGGTCACCCTGACCCAGCTCCATCCTCCCCTGCTTCCTCTGCAACTCCTCCTCCTCCTCCTCCTGTAAGGCTTGCAGCTCTCTGTGCCTGACCCCACTGCAAGGCTGGCCCTCCTGCCGAAGGGTCAGGGCTGGATTCAGGCACATTTGCCACTGAGGCAGCATATGGTGATCCATGGAAAGGTCTCCGTAATCAAAGACCTCAAAATGAGATCTCTTCGGGCTCAGGAGGGGCGGGGGAGCGGGGAGGGTGTGGGTGGATTTTGTTGCAGAGTCTAACCCTGAAGAAACTCTCATCTAAGAGCCAAGAGGAGCCGGAGCAGCCCACTGCTATCGGGGCTCCCCCAGGAATCCACGGAAACCACGGAATCCACGGAAACCAGCCCTGCTGGCTCCCAGAGCCCGCGGAGCCGCTGCCACGCTGGGCTGCAGCCGCAGGGCCTACATCACCTGCGCCACCGCCCAGCCACCGGCTGGGCTGATGGGGACATCAGCCGCCTCGTCCCCTCCTGCCCTGAGCCGCTGCCAGCAGGGCCAGCCCGGGGAGACCTGCAGGGGCGGCCCGGGGCCAGCAGGGCGTGTTTGGGTGCAGCACGATGCTTCTGCCCTCCTCCTCCTCTTTCCTGTCCACGGGTCCCTGGCTGTGAGAGTGAGGGTCCACCCCACCTCCCATCCCACCTACCAGCGTGACTCACCCACCGGGAATGACGGGGGCTCAAATAAACCCCAGGCAGTTCCTAATGCGAATGTTAATAAGGCACCGGGTGTGCAATAATAACAAAAGTAGGCAGCCCGTTTGATAAATCATGGTCTTTTGCAGTCTGATCTTTCAGAAACCCCAAACAGGTCCCCAGTGGGGAAGTGCAGGATAATCCCCAGCTCCTTCCAGCTGAGCTCACTGCTCACCCAGTCCCTCCAGACCCTTCAGTGGCACTTCCCACTCTGTCATTTTCCTGCTGCTGCCCCCACAGCCCGAGATCCAGACAGTGAGGAGGTGCTGGACCCCATCACCACTGCCCATTTCGTGCTCTGCCATTCTCTTCGTGGCTTTTACCAATGACACGCTCACACCTCAGCAATATCCAGGAAAGAAGAAAAATCACTTGGAGCTACCTGGGAGAGGGTATCAGAGGGAGGATCCCTCTGTGTGCGCTCTGTGCTTTCTCACAGCCTGCTCCTGGTCACTGTGCCCAGCCCAGGCAGCTGCTCCTGTGCTGGATGCAATGGTGGAGCACGCTGTGGAATCAGAGAGTCACAGAATCATGGAAAATCCTGAGCTGGAAACGACCCACACAGAGTCCAGCCCCCAGCCCTGCCCAGCCCCCCCAAAATCCCACCCTGGGCATCCCTGGCAGGGCTGTCCAAAGGCTCCTGGAGCTCTGGCAGCCTCGGGGCCGTGCCCATGCCCTGGGGAGCCTGGGCAGTGCCAGCACCCTCTGTCCCTAATGTCAATGTCCTTCACATCACTCCTGCTGCACGTGCCCTTCTCCTGCATCCTGCAGGATTCCCTGGGCAGCCTCGGGGCTGGGCAGGATGGGGCCTGGCCAGCACTGGCTGGCCCCACACCAGCAGCTCTCCAGCACCCCAGGAGCCACTGTCACCCCTCAGGCTGTGCCCTCTCCATTACCAGGCTGCCCTCTGACAAAGCCAAGGCACCCCAGTCTCCAGAGCCTGCCAACGGCTTGTGATCGAGTGACAGGAGCAGTGTCCAGCAGGGACAGCCTCTGTCCAGCCCCTGCCTGTGGCTCTGGCAAGCCCTCAGCCTCATGTGAGACCCAGGACAATACAGGAAAAATCAAGGGCAAAAAATATGTGTGGCAGCTAAATATCAAGGGATTAAGTTTCCAGCCTTTCTTTAGGAGGAAAAATCCAACATTTATAAAGCTGGAAAAAAAGAAAATGGATCAAGCTAGTGTTGATGTCAAAAAGGGATTCAGTTGAGAATAGACTTGAAGGGAATTTTATTTATGGTGCAGCTACTGGGTGAGCATCTGTGACCTTTAGAAAATGGATTAAAGCCTTTCTATACCCAGCTCCAGGCTGTGTGAATTATTAAAGCAACAAAATCATGAAGTTGAAGTACTTGTGCAAAGCAACCCAGTGCTCCCTGGGAGGGTCAGTGGAGCTGGGCACAGGGAGCAGGACCCCCAGCCCCTCTGGAGCAAACTGAAAGCCAGGGCCCGCAGCACCTGCCCCAGGTACGCCGGCTCCCTCGGGAAGAGTCCACTTCCTGCTGCTGCTCATTCCAGCCCCAGCCCTGCTGTAATCCCCTGTTTCCAATGGCACACAAAGGCACAAATCCCTGCTGAAAAGCTTCAGACGTGTTCCTGTTCCTAAACAGCAGTGAAGTGTAAATAACGAATTCCCACAGCCCCATCCAGCTCCTTACCCCTTGGAAAAGGCACCTGGGGCTGGGGCTGCAGGACCAAGAGGGAAGCCCAGGGGGGAGGAGGAGTTGAGGAGCAAACAGCCCCAGCTGCTGACGGGGACTGAAGGCAGAAGAGACCAACCTTTGACAGGCAGAGGTCCCGGTGCTGCAGTGCCGCCGCTGCCTTCGCAGAGTGCTGGGTCCCGTCCTGTCTCTCGGGATCCTCAGAGCTATTTCCCACTAAAGCAGGGCCACAAACTGCACCCCATTCTAGAAACCCTCTCCTGGCTGCTGCTCCTCGGGAAGTGGCTCAGAGCAGCCACAGCCTGAGCAACCTCTGCTGCTGCTGCCTGGAAAGGAGCCTGTGCTGCAGGAGAACACTACGCTGATATTAAATCACTGAAAATCAAATTGTATCACCTCTACTCTGTGTGGAAATATTACACACTTGCTAATTGGAGTAAACATGGAACTGAACCTGACCTTCATTTGATTAATTGTACCTTAAAGCTGATTGAACCCATCTGTAGCAAACAGAAATTAGCCATTTATTGCAGACACGCCAGAGCCACAGCTCCGGGGCTCTCAAGCTCTTCAAAAGGGATTTCTGAGTTCCTTTTTCCTTCCTTTCCTACAGGAAGGTCACTGTCTGTCCTGAGAGGTGCACAAAGTGACCGTGGAAGGACATGCTGTGCCCAAGGCCCCCACGGGCACTGCTCCTGGGCCCTGTCACCGTGAGATCGCACGGTGTCACAGCTTCCACAGGTCACCCGCAGCGAGGCTCTGCTCGGACACTGGCTCCTAAACATCTGCCTGAACGTGGGCAGAGAGGGCTGAAATCAGGCAAAGCTACTAAGTCACTCCTAAACTTTTAGTAACACTTGCCAGATAGGTAGTTTTATGTTTGCTGTAATTAAATGTGAGTTGTAAATCACTCGGTAAACGCAAAATCTTTTCTCAGTGTCAGAGGAAATTCAGCATATTGACAAAACTATCCAGAAAGATGACAGATGAATCATTTCAGCATTTTGTTGAAAGTGTGTGTACAGTTCTGATGCCTGATAGACTGCTACGTGCTAGACTTAACCTTTCTGCAGAGCACAGAGCGAGCAGCCACAGGGAGCAGCCACGAGGAGCAGCTCTCCTCAAAGCCAAGAGAGTCCTGCCCTGGGACAAGAACTGGTTTTTCTCTGTTTCATGTTCAGAGCAGAATTAATTTTCCAGGTGCTGCTCCTTAAAAGAACAAAACCTCCTTCTCTGGAAAGTTTATATGTGGAGTATGAATCTTCTCCTATCATCTCGAAACAAAAATGTGAGCTGCTCTTTTTCACTGAGGTTTTGAGTTAGTGTTTGGTCTTTGATTGTGAGCTGAAGACACGAGACCCCGAGTGTTCCTTTTCTCACCAGGAGTGTCTGGGGAGACTTTCTTCTGCTGTTTGCCTCGTCCTCACAGCACAAGGACTGAGCTGGTGTTTGATCATTCGCCATCACTCAACAGAAGCCCAGAAATCTGACAGAGCTCTGCTGCAAGCTTTCGCCTCTCCTTGCTCCAGGGATGTGGCTGCAAAGAGGGGTGCATGTTTCAAACCACCCCCTCAAACCATCACAGTTTGCTCACTGCTGGCAATCCATTTTCATTAGCCCTGGAAGTCCCAGGCAGACTTTCACGGAAGCCCGGCAGGAATTCATGTGGGTGGGTTGTGCCAGAGCAGGGTAATCCATCTCCTGGTGTTCATCAGGCACCTGAGGCTGCATGGAAACATCTTCTCTAGAAAGAAGCACTGATGGCAGCACTGGGGCTCACAGAGTCCCCTCTCCTGCCCCTCAGAACAGCTGGACCCTCCCCATACAGACCACGGCTGATTTTGTGCTGCTGCCGTTACTCAGCACCAAAACTGTTTAATACACACAAGGTATTCAAAAAGACATTTTCAGTAACTGGTAAAAATCTGGGTTCTTCTGACCAAACAGGTCTCAGATCTCCTGGGAAATTTCTGCTTTTGCAAAGGTTCCATCTTCCAGCCATCCCAGTACAGCAGGTCAGGCTGCTCCCGAGGCCGTGGCCCAGCGGGACAGGACCTCGTCAGGCTGTACCACAGAGGCAGAAGGCAAAGGACAGTGTGGGTCATCTCCAGAGCCAGATCTGGATGTTCTCACCCTCATGGCATCAGCTCTTGATCAAAGTACGATGGGACAAACCGGCCACGGTGACCTGAGCGGAGGGAAGGGCGAGCAGGTGCAGCTCCCCCGAGCCACTGAGCTGTCCTGTTTATGTCCCCGGGGCGTGGGGACCCTCGTGCTGCCCACTGAGCTGGGCCGGGCCCTTCCACAGCTTTGGCACTGCCCTTCCACAGCTTTGGCACTGCCCTTCCACAGCTTTGGCACTGCCCCTCCACAGCTCTGGCACTGCCCTTCCACAGCTCTGGCACTGCCCTTTTCACAGCTCTGGCACTGCCCCTCCTCAGCTCTGGCACTGCCCTTCCACGCTGCTGCCACAGCCCCGTCTGCAGCTCGAGCGCCGGCGCTGGCACACGGCCCCACCCGACGAGAGTCACCTGGCAGGTGACAGCCGTGGCTAGCAGGGCCCAGGGACCATCGCGGGCACTGTCCAGCTCTCATCCAGCACGCAGGTGACTCCCTGCACAGAGGGCCGGCACTGCTGCGGCTGGCAGAGCAGCAGGGCTGCCGAAAGGGCTGCAGAGCTCCCAGGGCAGCCCCGTGCCCGTGTGACAGCCCCGTGCCCGTGTGACAGCCCTGTGCCCGTGTGACAGCCCCGAACGCCGCGCTGGCGCTGCCACACCGGGGCAAACCCCAGAGCCACCTGCCCGGGGACAGAGGGACAGCCGGAGAAACGGCCTGGGAAAGGACTGGCGCTGGGAAACCAGCAGTAACCGACTCCCAGGGATGCACAGCTTTCTGATCGTCACCTCCCACAGCCTCCCACACGCCTGGCAAGAAAAACCAGTTAAAAATAAACAACAAAACCTCTTCAGCATAACTGATTTCTGATTGGGAAAACAGCCCAGGACTTCACAGAACCCTCCTGACCAGTGTGCCAGCTCAGTCAATCACCAAGGAAAACTTTCCAGCACCTTCCTGGCCCACTGCCCCCCTCCCCCAAAACCCAGACATCCCCACAGGGAGCTGAAAACATAAAGAACGTTTGCTGTAAAATGGTCACAACTGTGCTGGTAATTTACAACGCATCTGTTGCACCAAGGTGCCAAGAATTAAAGCAATGCCGAACGGTAACAAGGTATTTTCCTGAACATTCTTCCTGTGTTGGCTGAGCAGCCACCGGACAAAAATACAAAAATTAAAAAATACAAAAATAGCCAGTTTTGGCCCCATTACTATTGCAATAAACCACAAGTACTTAGGAGCAGACACCTGATAAACCATGCAAGACTGAGAGCTCAAGCCTACCTTGCCAAAGCTTCCCTTCCCAATCGCCCGGAGAATCTGGAAGTGGTCAAAGTTCACTACAAGTAAAGAAAGAAGAATTTACATTTGTAAATGCTTTACTATAAATAAGCTTGCATTTAAAAGAAGACAGGGAGACAACTACAGAGCGTTTAGGCCAAGCTTTTATTAAAAGTTTTCCTCTGGGGAAGCTGCAGGACAGCAGCTGCTTTCCTTTCAAGTCTCTTTTCACGTGCTTCAGGGAGCTGGCAGAGGGTTGGATGAGGTTACCAAATTCGTGGTGTAGCACAAGTTAAATACAGCTCCGACCTGTGTGGATCCAGGGGCATCTTCACAGAGCTCAAGGCAAAGTGCCAGTGTGGCAGAGAGGGGAGCGTGGTGAGACCCTGCCCCACGCTCTGACCCTGCCCCACTGCCCCTGCCCCAGTGCCCCTGCCCACTGCCCACTGCTCACTGCCCCACTGCCCCTGCCCACTGCCCACTGCTCACTGCTCCACTGCCCCCTGCCCAGTGCCCAGTGCCCAGTGCCCACTGCTCACTGCCCCTGCCC
>VZSE01014224.1:502064-528200 GCA_013398275.1 Promerops cafer | reverse complement strand
AGGGATGGCAGGGATGGCAGGAGACAGGGATGGCAGGGCTCCACGTGCCCACAGGACCTCCTCGAACCTCACGCAGCTCAGCCCTGCCCACTGCACAACAGAGTGCCAGGTGCTGCTCTGACACCCCTGTAATTAAGATCTCATTGTAATCACACGATGTACTGTGGGATAAAGCAGGCTGGATACACAGCTTCCACTTGCCAGTGAAATAGAGAGTATGAAGAGTACATTTCCCTGCAAAAATTCGTTATTCAGAAGGATGAGGGATGCAAAAAGAAAAAAACAGGGCTTTGTCTTAGCTAGTTTAAAATTATGAATGTTTTCGTTATTTTTTGCTGCTTATTCCGCATTCATTTGCAAGATACCTAAAATAACACTTCAGATACACAGTGGACTCCCAGTGAGTGTTCAGCATCAGGACCTGGTATTAATCTCCAGCAGCAGGAGAACAATATAGCAGGATGCAGTTAGTAAACCTGGTCTACAACACCCTCAGATCTGGGGAAGCCAGCAAAATAAATCACATGTTAAGGTTCAAGTCAACCTTTTACTCTTTAGCTGCATGTTTTCCAGCTTCATTAATATCAATAGGGACACTTAACTCCAAAAATTATTCTCTTCAAAACTAAAGGCCTAAGAAATTACTTTTTCAAATTTTGTAACAGAAAATGTGTCAGGGTAGCATGACATGATCCAGTTTCTATCAATGTATTTCTAGACATTGGCATAATTAATAGCATTTCTCTACCCATTGTCTTTCTGCAGTGCAGCTTGGGTGAAGCATCCCAGGAGCTGATGTGGAAACATTAAATTGCAGCCACAGAAACCACAGGTTTGCTGCCAGAAAATGCCATGAGTTCCATCTGGCAGGAAGGAGAGTTCCAGCTTTGCTCCAAAGCCATCACACGCCTGGGCTGACACCCCAGGGGTGTTCCCTGCACAGAGGGCGGGACAGGAGCCCGGCAGGACGGACAGATGTGGGGAATTGGAGCAGCTCTGGGGCCAGGGGGGCCTGGGCAGCGAGGGGCACAGGAGGGGAGGAGGCAGAGCCCACCCGGGAAGCGGCAGGACCCAGCTGCGAGCCCCCCCGAAGATGGGAGGAGCCTGCCAGAAACAGCAGGGACAGGGGAGGGACGAGGCAGGGACGGCAGGACCCGCTGTGACAGCTCTCAAACAGGAGGGTCAGCCTGCCTGAGCTGGGGAGGTCAAAGGTGAGATTTGAGCTCAGATGCAGAGGTGCTGGATGGAGAGCGGCAGCCAAGGGCGAAGGGGAGTGGGGTCGGCAGTGCCCCCCGAGCCTGAGACCCCTGGGACACAAGGCCCCCCTGAGCTCCAGCCAGAGCTCCAGCAGGGCAGGAAACCCCTGCCTTCCCCTCTGTCCTGCAGAAAGAAAGCACAAGCAGCGTGTTTGGTCTCCAGCACCTCGGGCCAATCTGTTTTGCCCATTCATAGCACAGAGAAGGTTACACGGGTGAGGGAAATGGAAATACAGTGTGATACGACTGTGAGCATTCACTGCCCAGGAATCCAGGGAATGCAAGGTTCAGTGCCAGCCCAGTGCTGTGAATGAGCCCCTTTAGGAACCACAGACTCGAACCTTCTATTAGGAAGCGACTCTGAAGTCATGTAGAAACAGAGAGTTATTGTATAATCAAAAATGAGTCCCTGCAACTCCGTAAGGAATCACACGCACCATGCAAAGCAACTGCTAAGTCAGTTTAGGAAGACTGGGTAATTGATATGCAACACAAAAATGTTTGCATTGACCAGCAACCATTCCTAATGAGCAAAAAAATACCCCTCGTGTTGGCCAGGAGCCCTTCCAAGGAGTGTGAGCACGTTGCATTCACCTGATCTCCATCAGCGAGCTCAGGAGGCTCTGGAGCTGAGCAGGAAACCCAGCACCTCATCCCCTGTGCCCCGTGTGCTTGGCCAGTGCTCCTTCTGTCAGAAAAACACAGGAAACTGCAGCAACAACCCAGGGAGGCCAACAGGTCACTCATTAACCACCTGAGCCTGGGCTGGTGCAGATTAACGAGCACTAAATGAGTTCACAGAGGCCCCAAAAGCACAGGAGATGAGGATGAGGATGAGCCTCACACACGCAGCCCGGGTGACCAGGGCTGCCCCACACACAGGCTGGGTGACCAGGGCTGCCCCACGCTGGGTGACCAGGGCTGCCCCACACACAGCCCGGGTGACCAGGGCTGCCCCACGCTGGGTGACCAGGGCTGCCCCACACGCAGCCCTCGCAGCACTCAGGGCTCGGGGTCAGCGTGTTTCGGGGCTGGCTGCAGGGGCAGCTCCACGGATGCTCCCCAGAGCCCTCGACCGCCCCAAGAGAGTGACCAGTGCCCCAAGAGAGTGACCAGTGCCCCAAGGCCAGCAGCGAGGACGGTCCCCCGTGCTGCCACGTGTCTGGCTGGTATTTCCACGGGGGCACTGGTAAATGACCCATTTTGCAGTGGTACCTCTGTGAAACAGCTTCCCGGGAAATGAGAGCGGCGCTGCTGGAAGAGCAGAGGTGGCTCGGGCACTCACCCCGCCCATGCAAACAGCCCAGGTGAGCTGCAGGGCCAGGGGCTGCCGGGCTGGCAGGCGACAGGGACAGCCCCAGAGCCAGCCGCGGTGCCCCGGGAGCCGCTGCCAGAGCACCACAGCACACCTGGCCGCGCGTTCCCTCACCTGTTCCCAGGAGCAGCCGCTGCCCTGGGCAGAGCCAGCGCCAATCGGGGATGGGAAACCTCCCGTGCAGCTGGAATAAACCTCCCCGGCAAATCAGCAAACCCCGGGCTCGCCGAAGCGCAGGAGAGCTGAAGGCGCTTGGTCACAGGACGTGGCTCTGGGCTGGAAGGATTGCGAGCTGCGGCGACGGCAGCCCCGGCTGTCCCGGGACAGACCCGGCAGGCAATGCCACAGCCCCGGCTGTCCCGGGACAGACCCTGCAGGCGGTGCCACAGCCCCGGCTGTCCCGGGACAGACCCGGCTGTCCCCCTGTGCCACAGCCCCGGCTGTCCCGGGACAGACCCGGCTGTCCCGCCGTGCCACAGCAGCCCCCAGGCGGGCGGGCTCACGGGCAGCACCCCCAGCTCCTGCCCCACAGCAGCAGTCCTGCCCCTGCACTTTACTTCTTGGATTGTTGCTTTTTTCCTTACTTCTACCAATAAGAAAATTTTATTTCAAGGAACTGTAATTGATTTACGGAAAAAAAAATTAAAAAGCCTTTATAGCACATGTTTATAGTAGCATAACATTAGCAATAAACAGCTGCTGGATGTTACTTAACGTTTCTGCAGCATATGTTAGAAAGGATAAATGGCTGAGTTTGGGTGCCTCATGAAAGATTGAGGCTGTACCATGCTCAGGGCTCGGCTGGGACTGCTAAAATCCCCAAAGTGAACAGAAGCACCTTTGTAAAGCTACGTAATTTTAGACAAATTAATTCCAACAAGGATTGTAAAGCTGGCTGGACTAGGACACTGAATTAATTGCCTCCATTCATTTGTTTACAACGTGTAAAATTGTCTCTTCTGGAGTGTTTTCAATACTGGCCATGCCAGCACTTCTCAGCACAATAAAGACTCTTTTGCAATTTTATTTTAAAAGGTATAAAAAGAATAAAGAGTTACACAAAATTAAATTATTGAGCTCAAATGAAGTATTCATTTCTCCTCTGAAAAAATCTGAATTTCAGGTGAAATACCCAAACTAGGTGTTTTTCACCACCTCTGATGAAGCTGCAGCCCCACGCTCAGCTCCTCGCCCAGCTCCCCATCCTGACCATGCAGGCAGGGACTCCCCAGCCCTGGCCAACACCCCCACAGGCCACAGGGAACACACTTTGGTTTGGGGGAAAACACTCTCATAAACAAAAAAAAAAAAAGAAAAGCTTAATCACAGAATCACAGAATCATTAAGGCTGGAAAAGACCCTTGAGTTCACCCAGTCCAACCATCCCCAGCACCACCACGGTCACCAACAAGCCTCAAGTGCCACCTCCACTCCGTTTTTGAACACTTCCAGGGATGGGGACACCACCACTGCCCTGGGCAGCTCTGGTAACAACTCTTTACATTAAATTTTTTTCCCAATATCCACCCTGCCCCTGCCCCTGCCCTGGCCCAGCCTGAGGCCGTTCCCTCTGCTCCTGTCCCTGTTCCCTGAGCACAGCCCGACCCCCCCGGCTGTCCCCTCCTGGCAGGGAGTTGTGCAGAGCCACAAGGGCCCCCCTGAGCCTCCTTTGCTCCAGGCTGAGCCCCTTCCCAGCTCCCTCAGGAATTTTCCAGCCCCTTCCCAGCTCCGTTCCCTGCCCTGGGCACACTCCAGGCCCCCAGTGCCAAAAATAAGGCTGAGCACAAAAGTTTGGGGCGTCTTTGCCATTTCCATTCCAAACTAAAAGCTGACAACCAGCTTTGCTCAGCACAACAGGAGGTTTGGGGTTCATCAGCCAGGGTTCACCCCCATCCCTGGGAAAACATCCATGGTTTTATGCATGTTCTGCACCTTCTGGCTCTTCAGTGTCGAGGTTTGCTGAGCAAGCCCAGCTTAAATACAATTAAGGAACTCTCATAGGGATGTAGAAGCCTTTAGTAATCAGAAATAAAATCCAGCCAGCAGACACTCCCTGTTTCCAGGAAGAAACTCATCACTACTATTCTAAGCCAGCTCCAGTCCTCCCAGTTCTATGAGACAACAGCTACTAACAGCTGATGAAGCAGAAGTCCACGGGGGAACCTCGTGATGGACAGAAAGCTTGAGGAGGAAGAAATTAAGAAAATATTGTAGAAATCTGTAATAAAATTCAGGACGTGGAAGTTCAAGAAGCATCTCCAATATTAAATTAAAAGACACGTGGCAGGGATGGATCACAGAGTCACAGCATCCCAGACAGGACTGGGTGGGAAGGGACCCCACAGCCCACCCAGAGCCACCCCTGCCATGGCAGGGACACCTTCCACTGTCCCAGGCTGCTCCAGCCCCAGTGTCCAGCCTGGCCTTGGGCACTGCCAGGGATCCAGGGGCAGCCCCAGCTGCTCTGGGCACCTGTGCCAGGGCCTGCCCACCCTCCCAGGGAACAATTCCTCTCGTACATCTAAACTAAATTTAACCTTTGTCAGTTGAATCTTTTAGAATCAAAGAAAATTATTTAATTAGAAATCCCTTTGAGGCAGGGTTTTTCCCCCCTTTATGGGATGTGTGTGTAGCCTCATGGGACCCCAGCTCAACAGCTCATGTCCTTAAACTTAACTCCAATAAATGCTTTTTGGCAAGAGAGGGTTTATGTTACTACAGCCCACTCAGAGAAGTCCTCCCTTAAGTACAAGTGCATCCTTGTGTTTTGCCATCAGCCACAGCCCCCAGAGCACACAAGGGGTGGGAGTGGAAGATGCCCAAGTCCCCAGCACTCCCCCCCTGGCCCGGGCTCTGCAGAGGCTGGATTGGACCCTTGACTCATTCCTCCATCACAACTGTCCTCATCAGACCTATCCATAAAATATGGATACTGCAGCACTGCTCAGCCTGCACACTGGAGCAGGAATCCTGCCCTGCACCCTCCAGCTGCAGCTGAACTGTGAAATATTTGAGCCCATCCAGAGATGCTGGATGAATTCTGGAGGCAGGACGCCAGCAGGGCTGGCAGCTGAGCTTATGCAAACGCAGATTTAGGTGGAAGGAGGACGTGTCTGAAGACCTGCTGGAGAGCTGGTGCCCCTGGATTCCCATGCTGAGGACACCAGCAGTGCTGTTCTCCTGCCGACAGGCGAGAGAGGCCCTGCAGCCAGGAGGAGCAGAGCCAGCTGCTCTTATGGCCAGCAGCCACTGTCCTGTTTGGCTTTGCCTTTGGCAGCCACTCCAGTGTGACGTGGGGTGGATTCCCCAAGAGGGAAGGGAGGGCTCAGCAGCCCACAGCCTGTGGTGTGGGGCAAAAGCTATGACAGGGACCTGCCAGCCCGTGTGGCTCACCTTGCCCTGGGTACACATGGCAGCAGCTCTGCTGGGTTCTCTCCTAAACACAAGCAGCAAAACAATCAAAGGCAGGTTTAACTGCTCTGGGAGGGAGCAATCCCACCAGCCAAACTCCATTGCCTTGGCTGAAATTTCCAGAAGGCACAGCACTGGAAGGCAGGGGTGCAGGAGCCTCTGGCTACTGAGCCACCAGGCTCCATCCTGCCCCATCCATCATCCATCCATCCATCCATCCATCCATCCATCCATCCATCCATCCATCCCTCCATCCATCCATCATCCATCCATCATCCATCCATCCATCCATCCATCCATCATCCATCCATCCATCCATCCATCCATCCATCCATCATCCATCCATCATCCATCCATCCATCCATCCATCCATCACCCCTCCACCCATCATCCATCCATCCATCCATCCATCCATCCATCCATCCATCCATCCATCCATCCATCCATCCAGCCTGTGCTTTAGTGTTTGCTGTAAGGTTTAATTCTGTCTGTGCCCATAAAACACACGCTGCCTGGGTGAGGGGCAGACTGAGCTGTGCTGTTCTGGCACCATTTTAAATCATTAACCGCAGTTCAGTTCTGTCTAATACAACATGGACAGATTTTTTTAACATTTATGGCACAGTAATAGTTCCACTGAGTGTCCCCAACCTGCAGTGTAATAAATACAGGGTTTATATCAGAAATAAATCTGCTTATTTCCACGAGCTTGGCTCACCCTGTGGTCCTGATTGTACAAGGGAAACCATTAAACAAGAAGTTAATTCTTTAAATCATTTCAATTCAGTTTAAAGAAAAGTTGTTCTGTGACAAAGCCCCCTCTGAGGGTCTGACACAAACTGTTCCCCACCCTCAGGTCTTCAGTCCACCTGTGCCCTGAGGGTGAGAGAAGCCTAAATCTCAGCCCCTCTCTCAGTAGGAACTTTCTTGGAGTGAACTCGCAGAACTGAGAGGATGCAAAGGGTTTGTGCTGCCATCCTGCCCAGGAGCGTGTCTCACTCCAAAAGCACTCCACCTTCCATGCTCCAGCCTCTCCTCTATGTTAATCACTTCAAAGTTGCTAAATTATTCACTGCTCAGAAAATACATTTTCATTTCTTAGAGCTGGCAGCCAAGAATGACTTACAGAAATAGGTCATGTTCATCCCATAGAAGAATTACCATACACTTCATGTGCTCCCCTCCCCAGTTTCCAATTTTAGGCTCTGCTCCACGTGAGGATGGGCCAAATTTAAACCGTCTGCATTTTTCATGCTGCTCCCACTTTCTCCACCATGTGCCCTGACTTTCCATTTTTAATAAACTGTGCCCAGCAAAAATATTCTTTTTGGTCTTCCTGTAGACCCGAGCAAAGCTTTAATGATAACTGCAAAGGATATAACCCCAGTTTTCCAATGCCACTACCCTGGCTTGGGAAAACTCCATCCTGCCTGGAGCCCAGCCACCACTGCCCTTGGCCAAGTGGGGTTTGAACCTGCCTTGAAAGGGGGAGCAGGTTGTAGTTTTCCTTCTTTTCATTTTCTCTACCTAAATATCTCCAAAATAAACAGATTTTAATGTAACATTAAAAAAAAAGAAAAAAAAAAAAAAACAAAACAACAAAAAACAACTTCTTGCTGGCACATGTAGTTTTCTGGTTTTACAGATCCCCAAACAAAATGCAGTTGGCCAAGGCCTGTTCTCAGCAAGCTGTCAGCCAGGATATGCCCGGGCTGCTGCTGTCTGTTGGGTCCACAGGAGCTTTTCCTCAGTGGGAACCACAGAGCTGGGCCCTGCTCAAGCCCCGTGCTTTGCCCAGGCAGTGGATTTCAGGGGACCACGCCGGTGCCTGCAGCCTCAGGGAAGGGGATTCAGCCCGGGGGAAACAAGTGGCACATGAAACCAAAGCACAAAGCAAGAGACCTTTAACAGAACCAAAGAATCACAGACTGGTTTCTCTTGGAAGGGACCTTAAAGCTCATCCAGTTCCAATCCCCTGCCATGGCAGGGACACCTTCCACTATCCCAGGCTGCTCCAAGCCCCGTCCAGCCTTGGGCATTTCCAGGGTTGGGAATGTTCAATACCATCACTAGAACTGATGAGACAGAGGAGAATCAAGACTAAGCCCATCGTGAAGGCAGGGGAGGGAAGGAAACTGAGTGTGGCAGGTGCAAGGGAGGATGGAGAGGACCACAGCACCTCGACCATGTCACCGAGGACATGGACAGCCACCATCTGTGCTCTGTTGCTGGTGCCATCTCTGACCCAGAGTGAGTTGCACTGCCTGCCTCCCTGTGCTGCTCGTTGAACAGCCCATCCTGCAGTGCCAAGTGTCCCCGAGCTGTGCCACCCACGGGAGCAGCACAGGGGTGAAGACACTGGAGCAGAATCATGCCCAGGCTGCAGAGGCTGCAGCTCGCGGGGCAGCGCCTGCAGCTCCCAGGGAAAGAGAAAGCAAAACAACGAGGAGAGGTCCTCTATGCACAAAGGCAGAGGCAGAGCCTGGGGATGTTTTGCCCCTGTGGAATCCACAGGAGACTTTTCTGACTGACTTTAGTGAGACACAGACTCTCCCAGTAAGGCTCTGGGAAGTGCCATCCCATTGCAGCAGCTGGGTGCTCAGTCTGGTTTAGCACCGGGGACCTGCCTTAAGCCAGAGCCAGTGACACAGCCCAGCAGCCTCCAGCAGGGCTCCAGCCCTGCAGTGGCCCAGCCCCTGGCAAAGCCCAGTGCCTGCAGCCTGACTCTGTGCTCTGGGATGCTGCTTGTTTGTGATTCACGCCAAGAGAGAGGGGTGCTGATCACAGAACACAGCTGCCCTGCCATATGCAGTGGATTAATTACTGTAGCATTTGTTCCCATGGCAGGTCGAAGAGATCATTACCAACTCAGGAACACGAGTGCTAATAATAGTATTGCTGCCAGTCCTGTTCCAGCGTTCAGCTTGTTCCGATTGTTCGGCTCAATAACAGCTTACACTAATTCCCACCAACTTTTAGCACCCGTGTATTGAGAAGTTCACACTCAAATGGCACAAATTCTCATTCACAGCAGGATTAACTCTTCATGCTTTAAACTTAATTACATGCAGTCAGGTGGCTCTTGATGTTCCTTCCTCCTTAGCTAAACCCAACCACACACATTTAATGATTCCTGTGTACATTCACTGGTGGAGCTAATTAGGAATCCTGGGGGGCCAAGTGCAACTTTTCCAGTGTTGTCTAAACTGGAAACAAAATGTTCCAGAAGCCACGCTGCGAACCCAGGCTCAGCGAGACAACTCACTCCTGTGAGTCTGCAAAACCCGACAGTGTTTGCTGGGAGAAAGGAAGAAAGCTCAGAAAAGTGCTGCCCACAGAATCACAGAATCGTTTAGGTTGGAAAAGCCCCCTGAGACCATCGAGTCCAATCACATCTCCAGCACTGCCAGGGCCACCACTAACCCATGTCCCCAGCTGCCACATCCACATGGTTTTTAAACCCCTCCAGGGATGGGGACACCAGCACTGCCCTGAGCAGCCTGTGGCAGGGCTGGGCAGCCCTTCCCACGGGGGAATTTTCCCTGATAACCCATATAAAGTCTCCATATGGTGTTAGCACCCCACGCAGCATTTCCGTGGGCACTCCCAGACCCTGTGTGACCCTTCTGCCCCGGGCAGCAGATGCAGGAGTGCAGGCACAGCAGCCCCCTGGAGCAGGCCGGGCTGGCGTGGGCTCTGAGCACCGTGCCCATGCCCTGATGGCGTGTCCCAGCCAGGCACACCGGACACGGGGAGCGGACAGGGGGCCCTGGCAGGCAGGACCACCGAGCACGCTGGGCTCCTGGAGGCTCAGCAGACACCTCTGATACGGACCAACGGCCCACGTGAAGGAGCATCTGCAGGGCTGAGGCCACTGAGAGAAGCAGGGCAGGAGCTGCGTGTGCCCAAGAGCTGCTGGAGCTCCCTGTTAAGCACTGGGGGTGTGAGTGCAGCCCCAGCAGCGCCCCTTCGGAACAGCCTCGGGGAACGCTGCTCTGCGAGACTGCTGGGCTGCCCCACGAGTCTGCAGAACGGAGTCCTGGAGTCAAGATACTGCTGGTTAAAGGATGACTCCAAACTCAGGGGACCGTCCCGGCAGCTGTGCACACATCTGGATCCCCGCCACAGCCCCAGCTCCTGCGCACGGGCAGAAAAGCAGCAGCAGACTCCTGAGCTGCTCCTCAGCCAGCCCACGGATCACCGTGCCCATGCCCCGGTGGAGCACGGCTGTGTGCGGGAGGAGATGCCCGGGATCACCGTGCCCATGCCCGGGCAGGAGCGCTGCCACCAGGCACCACATCCCGGGGAGAGGAACCGCCCCGCGGCAGAGCCGGTGCCGGTGCGGGTGCCGGTGCCGGTGCCGGTGCCGGCACAGCAGCGAGCCTGTCAGAAAGCCCCCGGGACCCTCCTCCCAGGGCTCCCGGAGTGGCAGGGAGGCCACGGGAAGCCGAACTGAAGATGCACTAGGAAAAGCCCACGGTGAGTGTGACGGTGACAGACGAGCAGACGGTGTCATACCGAGCTGATGGGCTCCCCGCTCGCTACATGTCACCGCGATTCATCCTGCAGATTATGCGGCTGCTGATGCGCTGGATTTACAGCAGCTCCTGCCGAGGCCATGTCCCTGTGCAGCACAACCTGCACACCGGATTTACCGATTTTCACAGAAGCAGGGCAGCCCTTACCGCTGGGGACCGCTCGGGGCTGTGCCGGGGGCTGGCGTCCCGCTCCTGGCACACGCTGTCCCAGCCGCGTTATCAGCAAACCAGAGCGACTGAACACACCGCCAGTGGCTGCTCACAGGTCTCGTTATCACCCGGCAGCGTCTCCAGCCGGGTGAGGAGGCAGGAACCCCATCTGCCTGCCAGGGGTGCACAGTGAACCCGCACCATGACTCACCCCCGTAACCGGGGAAAACCTCTGGGCCAGCATCAAACTGATGCCAAAAGCACCCAAGTAAATAGACAGGGGAATGAACCCCTATGAAACGCCATAAACAGAACTTTGAAATACCCAAAATAAGGCAGCGACGCCCTGCCTTTGCTCGAACTAGTGCAATTCCCCCAAGAAAAAGCAGGGGAGGAGACATTCTCAACAAGCAGGTGGGGCCAACACTGGGGGCTATCCCACCCTCTCACCTGCCCGTGACACTGCCCCAAATCCCTCCCCCATCCCCTCATACTCCGTCTGTTTTCCCTACAGCTGGGTCACACCTTTTGTCACTGCGAACAGCAGCGAGAAATATCAAATTCAACCAATTCCTGATAAACGGTAGAATCAACTGAATGAAATCAAAACCTTTCCCTTCTCTCAGCCTCTGTTTTCACACTTGACATCTCGAGCATTTTCCAGTTAGATTTAATGAACAGAAAGTGTTCTCTTTTTTATTCCCTAAAGGCAAATACTACTTTTCTACCTCCTGGGGAAAAAAATTGCTCAAAATCTGCTTCCTTTTGATCAAGAAACAGAGAGAAAAAGACTAAATGTTTCTTAAATTAGCCTACTAGTATCCAGAAATATCAAAAAGCCATTATGATGGATAGCTCTATATCTTCATACGTGGAGAATATGTACATTTGCTGCCAGAGGAGGGGCCAAGGGTTGTGCTCATGGTAAGGATGGAGGTCCAGTGTCTGACAGGCACGCAGATACCCTTCCTGGGAAAGCTGTGAGAGCACAGCCTGCTTTGCCCCTTCCAGCTTGAAAACCAGTGTGCTACCACAGCCTCATCCCAGCACAAATGATACTCATGGGGCCATAGGGAAAAAAAAAACACAGGAAAAAAAATTCTGCATTTCCAAGAATTCCTCTTTTTCTTGCCTCTTTCTCCTGTTTGCGTGGCAGTTTTCCAGGAGGTGTTTAACCCTGGCCCTCGAGCCGTGCTTATCCCAGCGCAGAAGGAAGCCTGGCACTGGGGATCACAGCAAGGCTCTGGGTGCTGAGAGAATCCCCTGCCACCCTCCCCGTCCGAGCCACCCACACCCAGCTGCTCCTCAGGGGCAGGATTCCAACAGGGGCACACCGGTCTGGGCAATCACAGCCTGGTCACTGAGCAGAGCAGAACCGCCCTGCCCCAGAGCTTCCCGCCCTGCTGGGATGTGGCCACGCTCATCCACGCCAGACCCAAACCCCATCCAGCAAAGCAACCTTCAGCCTTGCTCTGTGAACAGCAGCAGCGTCCCAGCTGCCTGTCTGGGACTCCTGCAGAGCCCCTCCAAGGGGAACAGAACCAAGTGCTGACACTGAATCATCCCCAGACAGAAACCTCTCCACAGAAGGCCCTCCCCAGCTGCTTTAGGCAAACCAAGGCTGACTTTGCATACACGTAGGCATTTGCTTTTCCTTTAAAAACCACTATGCTAATTGCTGGCTGACTCCACTGGCTCTGGCAGGAGTTGGGGAGTCCAGAGGCAGCTGCTGCTGCATCCCCAGTGCAGAAGGAGATGCTGGTCCAGCTGATGCCTGTTATTTTTTTTTTAATAAATATGTAATTTACAATATTGAACAAAATATGGAATAAATACCACTTGTCACTATCCAGTGCTACAACTTCCCTTAAGCCTGTAATTACTTAGAAAAGCCTTTCACTACGGTACAGATCTCCCACAGGTTTTCCCTCAGTAAGTTCAGGCTGAAGCTGATGACTGTCAGCTGAAAGACAGGAGTTGATTTCAGCCTGTTTATCCTCCGGTTTGATCTATCCCACAGACGAGGAGAAGAAACCAACTGGATGTTGTCCAGCCAGCAGCTCCAGCCCAGGAGGGCCGTGGAGGTCGCGTGGCCGCGGTCCCCTCTGGCGATGG
Organism: Promerops cafer; assembly: GCA_013398275.1. Classification (NCBI taxonomy): domain Eukaryota; kingdom Metazoa; phylum Chordata; class Aves; order Passeriformes; family Nectariniidae; genus Promerops; species Promerops cafer. The sequence continues at coordinate 515,415 of VZSE01014224.1, read as the reverse complement.
CTCCCGCGAGGATGCCAGGGGCCAGCGAGGAGAGGCAGCGCAAAGGACACGGCTCACCTCCCACGTGAGGGCTGGGGAACGGCCCCGAGTCAGGAACCTGCTGAGCCCCATCCTGCCCTGCGTCCCCAGGGGTCCCCAGGGGTCCCCAGGCACACACCTCGCTCCCCCCTGGTGGCACTGCTAAGCACAAGGCACCCTGCACTTCTGAGATGGCTGCCCGAGGGGACAAAGCCCCGGTGACACGAGAGGGGCTCCTGGTGCTGATCCATGGCACACAGCCACGCCCCGAGTGCCACCAGCGGCAGAGCCACCACACAGAACAGGTGCCAGTTTGCATCTTTAAACATAAGGTGTTTTTTCATGTCTTTTGGGCAAGAAGTATTCAAAATGCATTAATGTCTTGCTCTGTTAACAAAGAAACTATGGCAACACACGCAGAGCTGCCAAGAGAATTACTGAAACAAGGTTTAATAGTTAATAAGCAGCCAGATTATGTCAGATTCGTCTATTAAGACCAGTTTATATCTGCCTATTAGAACTTAATGTCCCAGAAAGTTGGGTTGGCCAGGACTAAATAGTCTTCCTTTTAGCCCAATTATCAGCAATAAAACCAATTTTCTAAAGAATAGGGTAGAGTTATCCAGAGTGTGGCCAGACCAAGCCTGTATTTTGCAGCATGCCTATAATGTTCCTTTTGTTAAGGAGCAATTTTCTAGATGTCAGAGATGTGAATCAAAATTTAATGTGTGTGCGTGTGTGTGTTATGGAAATGGCAATTGCAGCAGTTGCTCGCAGCACATCCCGACTGCCAGCCAGCACAGGAAACCAAAGGCTTTTATTCCCATTTATGCCAGTGCATTTCTGAGTGTGCTGGAATTGTTCTTCTTTCTAATTGAGGTGATCAAGAATTCTTAAGAAATCATTTTCAGCAAAAATCAGTTTCTAAAATGGAATAATGAATATTTTATGGAAAAGCATTAAGTTGCAGACACACCTGCAGAGGGTTTTGTTTACCTAGCTGGGCATATCCACCGTGAGGAGACCCTGAGGTCCCCAGAGCTCTGCACGTGGTGCTGGCCCTGGGAGCCTGCCCCGTGGAGCTGGCTGTCCATGCCACCAGGAACCCTTCCACAACCACACCTGCTTCCTTCCCGTTTATTGAACCAGCTCCTGCTTGGTCTGCTGCTGATGGAGATGGAGCAAAAGGTGCCTCCCTCCCTCAGGCACTACTGCCTGGCCCCAGACCAAAGGCCAACCTTCCCAGCCCGAGGTCCTGGACAGAGTCCACCTGCAGTGCCTCCCCAGGCTGCTGCCACGTCAAGGCTTTATTATGGATCACACACCCCAGTTCCAGGCACAGCTTCTATTCCTGCAGAGGGGATCTCTGGGCAGTTCCCTCCAAACCCCTGACCTCTGCTGCTGCTGCCATGGCCAGAGTGCTGCAGGAGCATCCATCCCCTCACTGCCCGACCCTCTGCCCTGCCTCTGCCCCGCTCCATTCTCAGCAACCCTCAGATCACCAGTCCTTGGAACCATCTCATCTCTGACCCACCACATCTTCTGCAACTTTCCTTCATTTGTCTCCAGTGCCGCTTCCCCTGAAATCAATCAGAAACTCTCAAAGCTTTCAGAGGGAAAGACAGGAGATTATTTCTGGACAGTTCCCCGCTCTCTCCTGATTACCTTTGACTCCTTCCGCTCCCCTTACGCTCAATGCAAAATTAAAATCTCTGGCAAAAAACCCCTCCTGCACTTCCTAAAGCTTTTTGTACCATCCGTCTCTAACCATGGCATCCAGCACTAGAACTTCAGCTGACCCCAGGGGAGCTGCCAGGTGTTGGGAGCCAGCCCAGGAGACACTGGGGGAACGGGGTGGTTCCCCCAGCCCCCCTTGGGACCAGCCCTCAGCTCCCCAGGCAGGAGCAGAACAGGCACCACCTCCCACAGCTGCCCTGAGCCCGGCTGCACTCGCAGCACGATGGCTCTGCCTGGTTTTGCCCCATTTCCACACATCTGGCACCTTCTGCAGCCTGGTGACTGGAGAAGAGGCGTTGAACCCACAGAGCGGGCAGGTCACGGGCACGCGGGACAGAGAGGTCACAGCAGCACACACAGCTGTGGCAGCCCGGGCTGCACCCCAAACCTGACACACCTGGGCAGCCCTGCAGTTTTGGGAACACAAGGTGAAAGATTCAGTGGAGTTTCTCACATGTACACAACCCCTTGGCAAGGAAAAGCACTAAACAGCCTTAAAAGACTCAGCTCTTCATGTGAACATCATGGAAGAGCTACGGAAACGTTCTCTTCTCTGTGAAGTGAACAGCTGAGTAACTCGTACCAGATGGACCATATTTGGATCTCTCTCTCATAAATACAAGATTCACCATTTGGAATTAAACGAGAGGAGCAGCTGTCCATTGTCCCACTTGGAGGGGCTTTGCTCATCAAATAAGCAGAAGCCAGGTGTCTGTGGAAGGAAAATCACAGAATCCCAGAAAAGCCCTCCCAGCCCGTGGAGTCCCAGCTGTGCCCATCCCCACCCTGTCCCCAGCCCAGAGCCCCGAGTGCCACCTCCAGGAACTCCTGGGACACCTCCAGGGATGGGCACTGCAGCCCTCCCTGGGCAGCCCCTGCCCAGGCCTGAGCCCCCTTTCCATGGGGAAATTCCTGCTGTGTCCACCTGAGCCTGCCCTGGCCCAGCCTGGGGCCGTTCCCTCTGCTCCTGTCACAGACTGCCAGTCAGTGCAAGCACAGAAAATGTGGCAGTGAACCCCTGATTCTCTACCACTAGGGCATCAGAATAATGGTTATTGGAGTTTCAAAACCAGACAAGGTTCCTGCTCAGCCAAGAGTCCTGTCATTTTGTCCCATGAGCAGTGCCACTGGAAGGGGTGCAGCTATTCCCCCAATCCTGCACAAAGGAAGGGCTGGAATTTAGGGAAGGTTGCATTTCCTGCCTGTATTTTGCTACACAAACCCCACAACAGCTACAAAAATAAGCAATAATTAAACTGCAACCTAATCTATTGTCTTTATTTATGATAAATTATGAATTACTTACTGTATTATGGACACTCATTAAATCCAGAAGGCTGCTAAATAAAATGTATCAACATTCAGAACTCCCTGACCTAGTGCCCACATAATTCAATGCCAGACTTGCATGACTCCAGCGAGGCCAGCAGCAGGCTGTGCCAGGAGGATTTGGGTCCTGCTGGAGTAGGCGTAGAGGGAGCAGAAATCTAAACTAGGGATGAGATGACTCAGTTGAGACCGTTCGAATGAGGCAGACGATAAAAATACCCGAAAGACGTAAGGCGAATCTCAAAAACACTGCTTTGGTTCAAAACCAGCACGGCTGGGCCACGTTCTCTCACTCACTGCCAAACCAAGCTCTGCAGTGAGACAGGGATAAGGCTGGGATGAGCTGTGGGGTGGCCAGCAGGGCTCAGACCCTCAAAGCTTCCCCAGCTCGGCTCCGCACCCTGCCACCACTGCCCTCCTCGCACCCCTCTGGTGACACAGCTGCTTTCAAGGCTGACAGGAAAATGCTGGGAAAATGCTGGGGCAGGATCCGCAGACGCAGAGCCAGGTGCGGGGTGCTGGCTCCCCAAGAGCACCGACGGCCCCGTGCCAGGGCGGGGGCAGCTGCGAGGGCCGGCTCCGCGTGGGGCTGCTCCCCCAGCGCACGGAAATCCTGCCAGGGCTCTTCCCTTCCCAGATTAAACCCCTCCAAGGATGCACGTTCGCTTCCTTCAGGCTTCAGTTCTGGAACAGAATAAGCCATCTTTATCTTATCATTTTAGAAAGTAAATTTTCCTTAGGAAAGTGGAGCTTTGCCTCATTCAGAAGTCAGGATTTTCTCTCCTTAATCACCACTAAGTAATGGACACTCATTTAATTAAAGGCTCTCTGTAACTTGACAAGAATCTCTAGAAATAATTTCTCCCTCGAATTACCTCTTCGAGAGGTTTTCTGACAGATGTAATTGAGAGACTGACCTTCACTGGGAGTGGGGGGAGCTCACAGAGCCCTGTTTGGGAGCTTAAGGGTAAGGGTTGGAGGGGTCTGAAACACAGTCAATGGTCTCCTACACCCTCCCAAATAACCCTGGAGTCCCAAAGCATTTTCTTCAGAAAGAATTTCAAACCCTTGCCTTAATCCAGCCTCATCCCTGTCAGTGGCCCCGTGGAGTGAGGGGAAATAGGAACTGTTGCCAGAGAGCATTTGAAGTTCCTATTTTTAATTAATAACATCAAACGTGTGCTGCACATTTCAATGGGGTTTGAGAGACGTGCGCATTGTCAATGATTCCTTGTTAACTAATTATGAAATGCAAAGTCATTGCCAATTTACCATTGCCAGACAATGCTACAGCTGCTTTCACACGACACAATAGGCTCAGGCTTTAAGACAGATTCTTCAAAGGCAGTAAGTGATGAGCAGGAAAACCGGGCCCTTTTCATGATGGCAATTGAGGATCCCCACTGTTTTGAACAGAGAACTGACTCAGAGACTGAAATATTGTATTCCTGCTATGAAACCTGAAGCTGCTGCCTCAAAATCATTGAAGACACGGACGTGGTTTTCTGTCTTTTCTTGTATTTCTGCTTCCTGGCTCACTTCCCCACAGCTCACTCTGCCACTCTCGGTGACATCTCTGCCCAGCACCTGCCTCTGCCCCGCGCAGGGCACACGGCCCCGAGAGTGCAGGTGCTGGCAGCCGGGCTCCAGCTGACTCCAGCTGGAGACGAGGCTGCAGGCTGACAGTGTGTCTTTAATAACCATATCTCACGTTAGCAGAACATCTTTGTTTACGCCCAACACACCACATGACATTCAGCAGTATACGAGGAAGGAGTGCAATTAAATCTCTACGGTAATTGTCAAAACAAACAAGCAACGTTTATTTTGCTCATTTGCCGATATAGATTTGCAGTGGAAAGGGAAAAATGCGAGTGTTGGGGGGTGGGTGTGGTGGACAGAAGGAGGCAGAGGGTGGCAGGCTGGGTGACCAGTGACCATGGCCGGGCGCTGGGAGCTGCCCGAGTTCCATCAGGCACGGAAGGGCCACGGGGCAGAGCCAGTGGTGTCACCCAGAAATGGTAATGAGATCCACCCAACAAGCACCCTGTGCCCCCACTACTGTCCCTCAAAGAGCTCTTCCTCTCAACTGCTTTGTAATTAACGACAGTAATTAGCGTCACTCAAGCGGCCTCAGCAGAGTGCCCTTCAAACACAGTGTGCTTTAATTAGGAGTGGTCTCAGCCAGGTGGCTGGGTCTGTGTGGCACCAAACCCACCTCCCTGGTGCTGACCCGCTGGTCACGCTGCACCAGGGCAGCCACTGGGCTCCCAGAGGGGGAAGCAGTGGAGGGTTTGTGAGTGTGTCCCTCCCGGGGCACACTGACCCCTTAACACCCCCAAGGCAACTCCGACCGCCCAGGCTGGACACACACAGAGGTCTGAGGTGCAGTGGGCAGCCACGGCCCTGCACTGGGAGAGCCTCGGTGCCAGAGGGACCAACAGAGAGGGACGAGTTTAAAACAACGTGAAGTGATCAGTCTAAACGAAGCAGAAGCTCCAACAGAAGAACCAGGTACCCCTTTCCTGTTCCCCCTACTCTTCCCCCAGTTCGTGTCCCAGCACACCAGCTGCAGGGGCACCTTCCAGGACACCCCACATGCTCCTGGTGCCAGATGTGGAGAGCAGAGGTCCAGCGTGGGGCACAGCACAGCCTGGGGGCTCCCAGCCCAGAGCAGCTGGTGGTCCCTGCACAGAGAAATGGGTCACTTCCACCTCATCAGCCAAACTGGATCGGTGACACCTTGACACTCACGTGCCTAAAGAGAGGACTTTGTGACCCAAAGGGACACTCACGACCAAGGACAAACCAACATTGCCTAACCAAGAGCATCACTGCTGGGCTGTGCTGGGACCACCGGGGCAAACACCTCTGTGTGCTCAGAGCCAGCAAAGCAATTAAGAGTTCACCTGCAGGCAGAGGTGTACATCCTGATGGACCAAACACCCCCCCTGGAAGCACCTGCAGGAAGGAATTCAGGTATGTAGGGCATGGATCTGACAACACTGTACAGCTCTACTCGAGCCCAGCACCAACAAATGCTGCTGTGTTGAGACCTACTTTGCAGCAAACCTCGTGCTGCATTTGCATCGTGTTGAGACACAAAGAACTTGCAAGCAGTGGGGCTTCACTGCAAGGTTTAAAAACAATCCTTGGGAATGGAGCTGCCACTTAGGTCACACGTGGGAAATGTGATCCTGGGTCTGTCAGAACAGCCCCAGGCACACTCCTCAGGGCAGAGCCTCGTGAGGAACACCAGCGTGAGACAAGCTGGGGGCACCTGAGGGCCACACGGGGAAGCTGCCCGGATAGGTACACCCACAGTACATCCCTATCCTAAAGAAAAGAGCTACTCCTTTTGCAGATATGTCTGTAATTGTGGCACCACAGGTCATTTCCTGTGTTAAATGACGATTCCTGACCGCAGTTACAGACCTGACCTTTCCCCACGCAGTGAGAGGGCCGTGGTCGGTGGCAGAGAGGAGGCTCTGGTCAGCCACAGCCCCGGGCAGAAGGATGCCCGTATGCGGCTTTTGCCACGGCCGAGGAGCCCGGCGCTGTCTGTGTGCTGACGAAACCTGCGGGTGGCTTCCCCGAAACCCGAGGGGGCTGCCGGCTTCCCCGAAACCCGAGGGGGCTGCCAGCTCCCCTCGGCGCCCGGCTCTGCTGCTGCCTGCCTGTGCGGGGCCGCATCCCCGCCCCAGTGCCGTCTCGGCAGCGCCTCGCTCACCGCCCCGCTCCTGTAGAAACCCCGACAGCCGCTCGGGGCCGAGCCAGGCGCCCAGAGCAGGGTGTCTGGGGGCAGACAGGCTCGCTCACGGGTGACCCGACAGCCTCGGCTGCGGGAACGGGCGAGGAGCAGGCCCGGAGCATCCCGCCCGGCGGGCACGGCCGCCGCTGCCCGCTCCCGCGCCGCTCCCTGCCTGAAACGCCCGGTGGTTGTTGCCATTTTTCTTTATGCTCTGTGACATTAAGAACGTAAATTTGGAAACAGGACTATATATAGCAACAGCCAACCTGAGGAAAGAGTGCCCCGAGACTGCGGGAGAGCAGACGGTCCAGCTGGGCTTCCAGGAGCTGCCCGGCTGAGCGAGCACTCCCGGGCTGGCGGCTCAGGGAGCAAAAGGGACGCTCACACTCGGGCAGCAGGAGCTGCTCCTGCCCAGCCGGCTCCCTTTGGCAGGTGCTGGCAGGACCACGCCTGGACACGGGGCTGCGGTGGCTCGGGGATCTCACCTGGAGCAGGTGCGGCACAGAAAGTCAAGGAGGGCTGCAGTCTGCGCAGGGAAAACGTCGGCAGCTGCACACGGACGGGCAGAGCTGTGCTGCAGCCCGCCGAGGGACAGCCCAGCCCTGTCCCCCGGTGCCGGGGCTGCGCTGGCAGAGGGGACCGTGCCCTCAGCCCCGCCGGCCCCGCGGCCCTGACCAGCCCCTCCCGTTGCTGTGGAAATCCAGATAACGAGGAGCAGCAGGAGCCATCCCAGAGATGCACCAGCTGCGAACGTGAAACCCAACGCACTTGTTCATGCTGGGACCGTACCCCACCCTCCTGCAACCACACAACTGCCTCCTGCAGAGACGGAGCCACCCGGGAGAAGGGAAAACAACCAGGCTTTGTGCTAAAAGATCAGGAAACGGCTCACGAGGGCACTCAAAGTAGACAGACCATGGCTAGCTTCAGTACCACAGCACTTGGGAAGGCCCTGACACTGTCTTTGGAAGATTTAAAACATTAATTAATAGAAAAAAACAGCAATATTAATAATTAAGAACACTTTTCCAAGAAAGAGCCACACTAAATCCAGTCACCACAGGTAATTGAAGCCCTCAGACCTGGCAGGTCTTTTTCTGTGCACCCAAGGAGATCCACAAAAGCTGCTCAGGGCAGAGAGGAGAAGGAGCCGCCCACATCTTGTTTAACTTTGTGTTCCAGGCAGCAACAAACAGCGAGGTATTGTGACAAAACTGCTGGGCTCACAGCAGCAAACAGTGTGTGATGGATCACACACAAGCATTTTTAAGCAAGAACCTAAAAACTGTTGATAACAGGACAGAGTTCAGCATTCCTTTTTTTTTTTTTTTTTAAATCACACAGGAGGGTTTAAGAGGTCTGAGACAAACACAGGTCTTTTGGGGAACAACCTCCCTCATTCTATTTGATATCACATATTCTATAATTTATTTAATGTCTCCTGATCATCACTGCTTTTCCCAAATCAATCCAGAAGCATTGGAGTTTCCTGCAATATGTAACAGCCCTAGGACAACAGCTCTTTGTAACATAGAGAGCCCAAGAATATTTTCTACAATCAGCTGCTTCTGGTTTTCCATCAAAAGAGGCTTTTACTACTTGCCACACCAGCAAATTCATTGTGGGTCATGAAAGACAGTCTTGTTCCTCCTGCTGTGTCACTGGGGCTGGTGGCAACTATCACAACACTGGGAAAATACACCAAAAAGTCAAACTGTGCACCAGCCATGTTGCATTTGAGCTGCAAGAGATGCAACAGAAGAGACATTTCATTTTGAAATGCCATTTCCTTGTTTTCTAGCACTCCAGCACTGCTGCACACACTGCAATTACAGCACTGACGGATGGTCTCTGCTGCAGCATTTCCCACCACTGGAGCACCAAAGAGCAAATCAAAAAGAACAGAAAAAAATCTCCTGAAAAAGAGCTGAACTGGCAGCGATGCTCATTTCTTGGCATCTGGATGGATCAGCACCATGAAAACACAGTGATGTCTGCTTTGGGGTTGTGGATTTAACATGTGCACGGTGATGAATGCACACCCTCCACCCATGGACAGGGGCTCAGGCCTGGGCAGGGGCTGCCAGGGAGGGCTGCAGTGCCCATCCCTGGAGGTGTCCCAGGAGTTCCTGGAGGTGGCACTCGGGGCTCTGGGCTGGGGACAGGGTGGGGATGGGCACAGCTGGGACTCCACGGGCTGGGAGGGCTTTCCAGCCCCAGGGATTCTGTGATTCTGAGTGAAACACGTGTTTCAAAAGGCAAGAGCCCTGGCTGTGCCCACACGGGGCGGGGAGCAGCGTGCACTGGGTGTGTGTACGCTGCACTTGGAGTTAATTCAGACATTCCCAGCTGAGACCGTTTTCCTCACGACAGCCTTGTCAGCACAGTGATGATGACTTGAAAACAAACTCTGGATTTCCCTCTCGAGAGCAGCCACTGGTGGGGTGTGCAGGCTCCAGGGTGCTATTTCAGGCACACGGTCCTATCTTTGTCCCAGAGGCTCGTGAGCAGCAGACACGCTCCCAAAATACCTTTGGCTGGGATCAGTGGATGTGCTGCTCGGCAGAGCTGCTGCAGCAGCAGCTGAAGGGCTGTGGAAATGCTGCTTCTGCCCCGGCCCTCACTCCCATCACAAACCCAGCTGAAGGGCTGTGGAAATGCTGCTTCTGCCCCGGCCCTCACTCCCATCACAAACCCAGCTGAAGGGCTGTGGAAATGCTGCTTCTGCCCCGGCCCTCACTCCCATCACAAACCCAGCTGAAGGGCTGTGGAAATGCTGCTTCTGCCCCGGCCCTCACTCCCGTCACAAACCCAGGTGAAGGGGGCAGACACGGGCAGCAGCTCCCCAGGGGCTCAGAAGGGAGCCCACCTGCCCCGGGCAGGCTGGGCTCCGGCGCCGGCCCCGGCAGCCACCGCGTCCAAGGCTGCCGAGCACCAGCACCGAGGCAGCACCAACAGGGGCTGGTGACTCTGGCACCACCCGTGTCCCCACATGCAGGTCTGTGTTCTGCCACACACTGAGTCGGGCAGGCATTTCCCACGGTTCTGGCTGTGGAAAAGGCTCTTTTGGGCAAAGAAGGAAAAATTAGGAGCAGGACAGTGAATGAGAGGGTTTCACTCACACATGCTGGCAACGGCAGTAAATCTGGGAAGGAAAAAAGAACCACAAGAGAGTGATGAATACCTGAAGATATTTTGCTTGACTCCAAGTAGGAGCAGTGATCCCCTTTGGTGCTCCCTGTAGCCAGCAACAAGCCTGTTCTTTCTCCTGGAGGGGTCAGAACAGATCCACTCCACGGGCACACCTCACTGATGCCCCCAAGCACCCGAGCGTCGCACGGACTGGGCTGACCCACCTGGCACCTGCAGGACGGGTGGCCACAGCCACTCAGGATTCATTTCAACTCCCCAGGAAGAGAGCAGACCCAAATTCACAGCAGATGTCAAACAGAATTATTCACCAAGTTCAGATTCTCTGGGGAAAGCAGACATCCTACTTGTGTGATAAGAAATTCTCTGGAGCCCAGCGATGTGCAACTCGCTCTGGAAAGAAAGAACATCTCCTGAGAGAGGATCAGCCACGGGGAGAGGGGAAGCAGCAGCACGGGGAGCAGGGGCACTGCCCTCCCCTCCAGCTGTGGTGGGCACCATGGGGGGCTGCAGGGGGGCCGAGCTGGGAGAGCCCCCTGCTCGCACTGCACAGAGAGCTCCTGGGGCCCCAGCACACCCCTGGGGCTGGGTGAGCTCGGCATGCCCAGCACCAACACTGACCCCTGGGCACCAGGGCCACTGCCACCCGCCCTGGGACACCCCGCAGAGCACAGCCCGGGGGATAACCCCTGTGCAGCCTCGGCAAGAGAGCAAGAGAAGAGCTGGCAATGGAAAAACCCCACTTCAGCACAGAGAGCAGGAGGAGGAGAGTGGCCTCAGGAGAGAGCAGCGGGGGAGGCAGGGGTGCCTTTGGAGATGCCAAGCTAAGAGCATGGAAAAATCCAAGCCAAGGCCAGAAGAAGCACAAACTGAAATGATTTCCCAAGTAGTGCTGAGGGGCAACAAAGACTGAACTGTTTGTTGATGTTACTCAGCCTTTTGATAAACAGAAGCAATTTGTTCTAGTTAAAAGAAACCTGCTATTTTTTAAATAAATTCACAGATTGATCTTTACATCAGAAAGCCATGTAGAGAAACACACAACAGGCTGAAACTATTCATTAATCAATCCCTAAGTTTGCCTTGCTGCAGCTGTGCTTGTTTTGACACCTGCTCGCGATGCTCCTGCTGAGGCATTTAACACGGAATAAAAGCCAGTGGAGCAGAGCAGCGGCCCCTGCCAGTGCCCCTGGCCCTGCACTCGCCCCAGACTGCACCAGAGCGGCCACAGAGCTCCCGGGCCGGCCCTGCTTTTGAGGGCACTCCCGAGGGACCACGGCAAAGCCCGCGCCGGTGCTCCAGCAGCACCCGAGAGCCGAAGGCAGCTGCCCCGCGGGCCGGGGGTCTGCTCCGGAGGGAGCTGCGGGCGGAGGGGAGCCAGGGCCAGCCCGGATGCCCGAGCAGCACGGCACAGCGCCCCGGCAGGAGCACCCCTGCGCCCTTCAGCTGCGGCCAGAGCTCCCTNGAGCCGCTGCCCGCTGCCGTGCCCGCGCCTCTCCCCCGAGCGTGAGCCCGCTGCTTGAGCAGGTACAGGCGCTGCCTGCGCCTCGGGCAGCTCGGAGCTCTGTGCCCAGCTCACAGCAGCAGCCGGCACCCCGCCAGCTCTCCCCAACACCTTTGGTGCTGGTTACAGGAGGAACGGCGTCCCAAAGAAGGGAAACAGCGTATGGAAAGTGCTCAGCAGGCACCGAGCGCCGAGCCCTGGGCGCTGTCGCAGCCGCTGGCCAGTCCACGGAGCAGGGACGCCAGGGGAGCTCCCCGCCCTGACGGAGACGCACAGCCAGCACTGTCAGGAGAGGGATGGTTCCATCCTGTGCTGCACGTCCTGCCAAGCCTCTTCTCTGCTGGAAGAGCCACTAATCCAAGCCAGTTCAAAGTTCCCAGCAAATCTAGAATCAGGCTTGAATATGAAATCATGGGGCCCGCTTGCCTGCGTGTGAATGATTCATGTGCTTACCATTTGCAGCACTGAGCCTTCAGAGTGCAAATTATTTGGGCCCAAGCTTTGGCCCTATTCTCTGTGAAGCACAAAGCGCGTTTTCCAGCAGTGCAAACAATCCAAACACAATGTGTATCATTTTCTGTGCTCCCTGCTCGCTGGCCCTGCCTGCCGGCTCCCGTCGAGGCTGGAGGCAGTGCGCAGAAAGCCGAGGTGCAGCAGGCAGCTTTGCCGTGGACTCGGTGGCACTGGTGTCACGGGGCAGGCCAACGTGCCGCCTCTCTCGCACGGGAGGTGGCCCAGGCCCTTCTGACACGGAAATGTGCTGGCTAAAGGGGATCCCAGCCAGCACCGGGGCCCAGAGGAGATTCACCCTCACCCCCAGTGTTTCTCCTAATCCTCACGGAGAGCTGCCTGCTCAGAGGAGGAGCCTGAGCTTTAGCCCAAGCCCTGCCCAGCCCACCTTTCCGACCTTTGTCAGACACCAGAATTAAAAATACAGGAATTCTGCAAGGAACCGGCGTGTGCTTCTGCTGACTGTCCCAGCTACTCACCAGTGCTATTCACTGCTGATGCTGGGAAGTGTCTGGCCTCTTGAGTTCTTAAACACTCCAACAGGTTATTCTCAATCTAAGTTTCTTCCCAGTTTCTACCAAGTTTCCCTGTTCCTTTGCTTTTTTTCCCACCCTGGATATCTGAAATACTCATATGATGCCCTTTTGTTGCCACCACGTGATCCCTCTAAAATCCCAGGACAAAATCACACCCCAGAATTTTAAGCAGTGATGGCAACTTTTGCTGAGCTGTGCATTTTCTTTGTCGGAGGGTAGGAGGGGGTTATGGTCAGGAGAAATAAAGAAAAGGAGAAAGAAATATTTTTTCCTGAGCAAAGACAGCTCAGGCAGGAATGGGAGACCCAAAGTGACACACCAGTACCTGCAGTGCTCCCACAGCCTCACTCCTGCCCTCCCCACTCTGCTTCAGAGCTACTCTGGGCACTTTCTGCAGTGCTCCCATGCAGGTATGATCCACGAAAAGACAAAATACCACTTGTCTCTTTGGACAGCTCGGCTGTAACCAAATGCAAACCTTGGACAATAAGGTAACTCTGTGTTGGGACAGCCCTTTGAGGGTTACCCTGAAAGTCACTCAGGCATCATCAGCCTTAGGAGCCCACCAGCTCTCTGCTGGAGCCACTAGAACCAAGTAAGGGCATTTTCTGGAATAACAGATGAAATTTATCAGCTTCCAGAAACATCAGCAAAGCTATAAAGACATTACATTGCAATTTAATTTAATTACACAGCAGGGCTAACCATTAGCCTGTAAGGACTCATGGGCACAGACAAACCAACAAGCCACGTAATTCTGAGCATCATTCAGTGCCTGCATGTCCTCACCCCTCCCAGGTACTGGGAGAGCCCTGA
>VZSE01014224.1:467174-477825 GCA_013398275.1 Promerops cafer | reverse complement strand
AGAGCCCCCAGAGCCCCCAGAGCCCCCAGAGCCCCCAGTGCCTGCTGCTCCTGGCCTGCAGTTTCTCTCATGCTGGCCTTTGTTTTTTCTTCTCAAGTGCACCTTGTCAGTACTGCAGGAGTTGGCATTTCCAGGGAAGGGCTGTCAAATGCAGCTGCTAACCACCCCGCAAGATTTGTTTTGTAACATCCCTTTCAGCTTTAATTACTGCTCATTTAAACCAAAGAGCTGCGCCACGAACAATGTATTTGTCATTTCTGCAAGTGAGGCTTTAGAGAAACATTCAAAAGGGCAAATAGATTATTTCATACTGGAATGAGGGAGGCAGACAGACACAGGCAGAATTTTAAGCAGCCAGGCTGTCAAAGGTGAGGCAGGTTGGACTGTACAGTCAGGCTGGGAGTGGAGATTTACAGTGACTCCAGCAGTACAATGTCAAAATAAATCCTGATTGAGATTGTTTGTGGGGCTTTTGGTGCTGCGCTTCCAAAATACATCTTTATAAACCACATGTCCATCTAAGATAAATGTCAGGACAATGATGGTATTACCTTTCTCTTAGAGGCTTGGTACATTTATTTTCTTAAAGATTTACCAGATTTCAGCTGTTGTGCTTTTGTTTGAATCAAAAATAATGGAAAGTATTGTTATATTCTGCAAAATCTAGTTAAAAAGGGAAGAGTGCTTGTTTTGTCTTACTGCTATGAAACATAATTTATAAATATTTATAAATAATCAGCAGAAACCTGATTTTGGAAATGGATTGTGCATCTTTGGCACTGTGTTCCCATCTCAGCAGGCAGTGAGAAAACCTGGCAGGTGACTGCCACCCTACCTGTCACCTTCTTTCTACCTGCACTGCACTTATTTCTGCTTATGAGACAATGGCTGCTCGTGGTTTCCTTGGGCAAGGACAGTTCTGGGTGATGCTGGGACTGAGAAGCAACAGAGACCCAATGATTTCAGCAGCAGCAGAAAGTCACAGTGAACCAGAGAGAAAACATGGAAAACCAGTTAGAAACTTCAGTTCCTTTTCATTCATATGAAGAAAAGTAATACAGCATAAAATTATTTTTCAAATCATGCCATTTATGAGTGGGTGGTAGCACTGGGTTAGCTGACAAAGTTCATTTTGTCTGACTAAGCTTGAATAGGGCAAACAATTTGCGTAGAGAAACGGTCAAAAATTTTAAAAACCAAATTTAAAAAATCCATGACAATTTGCGAAGCTATTAAGCAACAGGAGAATGTAAGGCCAAAAAAAGGAGAAAGCAGAAGAGCATGCAGGCAATCACTACAAGCATGGCAGTCTGTTCTGGGCTAGTTAAGAATCACTAGACCTGGCCCACTAGACAGTGTAAGGCAGTATGCAGTGCCTGCCTGTGTCGTACTGGTAACTACCACAGAAATCAGAAACCCAGCAAATCCCAGCCCTGCCCTGGCCCTGGGCGCTCACCCAGCTCTCCCAGCACGGGGTCCCTCGAGGTGCCTTCAGCCTGGGCTGGCCCAGGGGCTCGGCTTGGTTCTGTACCTGCTCCACAGCAAACCTCACTGCCCTGGCAGCGTCCACCTGAGCCGCTGTGCCCGGGCATTTCCAGCCAGGGGCTAAAATCCTCTCTTGGGGCGTCCTGGGAACGCGGGGCTACTCCGTATGGAGCCCTCAGGGGTGTTGGAGATGCATTTGTGTGCCCTGACTGCAGCTGGTTTGCAGGAAAGCCAGGGAACAGCTTCTCGGGGCCTTTGCAGTGAGGAGCATCCCCCAGCTTTGCAGCCGAGGGGGTCTCGGGGCCGGGGGACACAAGGCAAGAGAAACCCCTCGTGGGGTGCTAAAATACCAACCTGTGAATCCCAGAGCCCTGAGCGGGGGGCAGGAGGTGTTTGTGTGGGAGGCAGAGGCATTCAGCCCGTGGGATGTGGTTAGAGAAACTCAGGAGGGAGCTTTCAGCAGAGCTGCTCTCTGGAGTCAGCAGAGAAGCAGCAGCAGCAGGAGGCTGGGCTGCTCTCTTGGCCTGAGAAAGGGCTGCTTGCAGGGCAGGCACTTCACCCCAACAGCAGACAGCAACGTGTGCAGAGAGCTGACATCTTACAGGGGATGTGGGGGAAACTGGGGTATTAGGGAACAAAAGAGAACAGTTAATTAGCAGAACACTCTGGGGGGAATGGAAATGCACTACTGGCTGATACACATGGAGGAAATGCCTTCTGTGTGCTCATCTGTCAAGGGACATAATCATCACATTTGTGTACAACTGATGCACAGACCTACTTAAAAAAAATAATTTAGTAGACTGTAAATACCCTGTAAGTAATTTTTAGAAGCAGCTCAATATTGTTCATCCACACAGCAGAAGCCTGAGTGTTGTCTGTGTTTACATGAGGTGTTTGAGCTCAGTTCTTAGAGCAAATTGTGTTTGTCTGTTCCCCTACTTTCTCTTTTTTTCCCCAGTATTGCAGTTATAAATTTACATTAGGAGGGTCGAATTAAGAAGTTGTCAGCAGAGAGGGAAAGATGCATTATTTATGGTCTGATGGATTCCAGAAGCCATTAATAATGGAAATAGTGTGCATATTCCCACAGAACGCCTCTTCTCATACTTTAGCTTTCCTGTAATGAAGGCTAATTACTGTGGGTACCATTAGTATCAGACAGGACTTAGGGGTGTTAAAATGTGATATCATTCAAGGAAACACAGTAAACTTGGGGTATAAACAAGCAACCTGAAGTGCAAAACCATGTGCTGAAATACTAAAATACAAAAATATCAGCCCAAAATACTGTGAGACTGGAAACAAAGTAAAATACTGATGTACAGATGACTCTTTTTAAAATAAATCTCAGTTCCATGTGTGGTGTCATTAAAGGCAACCACATGCATTCCCAGGATGTCACATCATTATTGTCTTTGAGCTTTAAGACCTTGGTTTTAATTGTTGTTCTTTTTTAATTATGCGGTAGTGTTGCTTAATTAGCACTATTTACCTTCAAATTCTGCCTCATTTTAGCATGACCTGACAGCAAGCAGTGCCTTTTTCTGAGACATGTTTTATCTGCCTTACTCGTGCTTAATGTTTGTATCATTTTCTCCATGCTAGTGAACATTCATTTTCGCGTGCACAGCATGTAAAAACCTGCTTACTTAACATCTGAAGTTACCAGGATCATGAGTGGAGCTCCAGCCCGAGACACCCCCTGGTGAGCCCCCCTTTGGGGCCCCCCTTTGGCTTTTTTACCTGCAGGGGAGCGACACTGTGCCCTGCAGAGGTGGATGCAGAGGGTTAGAGGGTTCGGCTGTCAGCGGTTTGCAGGTTCCACTCTTCTCCCAAAGACCTGAACTGAGGCTGTTTCCCAGCACAGCTTCTGTGAGCTCCACACGGACAGGGAGACCTCCCTCAGCAGGCTCAGGAGACGTGGGCACACGCTGAGGTGCCCTGGAGAGCAGACCTGACTGCAGGAAGGGTTCCTCACACCTGCCCCCAGCACAGCAGAACTGGTGTAAATTTGTGTAAGTCCCCCATCTGGAAACCTTTACAGAGCTTTCCAGGAAGGAGACCAGTGATATATTAAATAGACCTCTAAAAGCACACTTTTGTGCTTTTAAAGATATTTTGTGGTTTTAAAAGTCCAGTCCTAGTATGATTTTAAATCTAGTATTAATGATAGAGGTAGAACTCCAAAGTTCCCTATTTCACAGACCTGTCCATGTGTCAGCACCTGAAGGGGCTCCAGGAGAGCTGCAGAGGGACTGGGGACAAGGGACAGAGGGACAGGACCCAGGGAATGGCTCCCACTGCCAGAGGGCAGGGCTGGGTGGGATATTGGGAACTGGGAATTGTTCCCTGGCAGGGTGGGCAGGCCCTGGCACAGGTGCCCAGAGCAGCTGGGGCTGCCCCTGGATCCCTGGCAGTGCCCAAGGCCAGGCTGGACACTGGGGCTGGAGCAGCCTGGGACAGTGGGAGGTGTCCCTGCCATGGCAGGGGGGCACTGGGGGGGCTTCAAGTCCCTTCCAACCTGAGCCATTCCATGGTTCTGTGAATCAGAACAAGGCATTGCTAATCATGGAAATAAATCAGAGGTTCCTCTCCCGAGGAGGCAGCTGCAGAGGGTGGGTTTCATTAACTGTTTCAGGGGTTTTGGTAAACACTGGCATTTTAATGAGTTTGGTTTGGAAATGAGCAGAGTAGAGCTGACAAGTGTGTGTTGCTTGTGTGGTAAAGTGAAGCATTCCTGTTGTTTTCCCAAGCTCCCTCCCCATTTGTTACAGCCTTCCCTTCCAAACAAACAGCATACCTGAACCACTCTAGCTAGTGATTTTGGGTTGTAACTCCCCTTCAGTGAGACACAATCTTGAAAGTGTTCAGGATTTGATTACTGTTCTTCAAAACAGCAAATCAAGTGTTGCTCCTGCTGATTTTTGTCTGCACACGTACCTGGAGTCGTGTTGTGTTCTGTTCAGTTTAACTCAAATAGGTTGGAATGACAAACCAAGTGTAAATGATGGTTTAGAACAGCGTTGTAACTTAGTTCTGAGAGCACCTTTAATGGTAGTTTAGACAGTGTGTATTTAAAGAAAAATATTCCCATGGTCTTAATATTTAGAATCTGTGGGCATGGACATGAGGTTTGGGAACCTTGTGTAACAGGAGAGAGCTTTCTGCTCCCTCCCACGTGGCCCATCTGTGTGTGCTGGGTGGCAGCTGGGTGAGGAGCAGCAGCTACACACTGCGTGCAGGGAGCAGTGGAGTGTGCCTGGGAACGATGCTGCTGCTCCCAAGCGTGAGCAGAGGAGGGAGGTGGATCCCAGCGTGTGTCTGCTCCAGGACACAGGGAACCCCTGAGCCTGTAGTTTGGCTGGAGCCATCTCTGGACATCACAGGGACTGTGGCAGCAGCAGCTCTGGGCACAGCCCTGCCTGGAAGGGTGGCTGAGTTCTGGGGTGTCAGCTGCTGATGAGCTGGGCACTTCCAGGGGCACCCAAAGAATTCCTTACACAGCTGCCAGTGAGTAAGTCAGGCTTTGGAGCAGAGACAAGAGTAGCCCTGCATTAATCAGCAGCAGGTAAATGTGAAAGATCGCTGGGTGAGTTCAGGTCTGTAGCTATAAAGGTGTAATTTGAGAAAACACTGAGTTTGTTTAACCTGAGCTGCCAGCTGGCATGAAATGCTAGCTGTGCAAAAGCTTTCATTTCTTGGTTGTCATCATTATATGGCATTATGTGACATATCCAGAACCACAGGATGACAGAAGGGTTTGGGTTGGCAGGGACCTTAAAGCCCTGGGCAGGGACACCTTCCACTAGCCCAGGTTGCTCCAAGCCCCATCTACTCTGGCCTCGAAATTTAAACTGATCACGTTAGAAGATCTCTCTTGTTTTGACTCACAGATTGCATCTGGGCCCTCGTAGTATGTTAATGATTATTGTAGCTGTTTGCTTTGCCTTTTTGCTTCCTCTGATACATGGAACATATTTTTAACTCCTATTCATCATGCAGAGATCTCTGTCTTCAACTCAGTCATACACAGCTCATGTAATACTTATTTATACCCCAGTGAGTACTGGCAGGCTATAAATGCTGCAGGCAAATGAAGTGAGAGAAGTTGGGGTTATACATGGCTCTAACTCAGTCCTTATATGCACATTAATCACGTCAGCCTTGGCTTCCACTCTTATTTTTTCTTCAAAGTAGAGATCCCAGCCCAGAGCTGGGATTTTCTGCTGGCGTGCCCTGCTTTGTTTCAGAATT
This sequence comes from Promerops cafer, assembly GCA_013398275.1. NCBI lineage: Eukaryota > Metazoa > Chordata > Aves > Passeriformes > Nectariniidae > Promerops > Promerops cafer. The sequence goes on along the minus strand of VZSE01014224.1, from coordinate 472,083 downwards.
CCCTGTTGTTTATACAGTGGATTTGACACATTTAAACCCTGCTGGGGGCTCTGGTGGACTTTGCTCGGGGTTGGGTGACCCTGACAGAGCACAGGCTCAGGCAGCAACGTGGGGTCGTGCTCAGCCCTACAAGTCCATGGCCAGGGCAACCAGAGACCCTCAGCAGGACTGTGGACACAATTCTGAGAACTTCATTTCTGCAGGGTGCTGATGACAGGGGCTCTCAAACTTGGCATGAGTCAGAAATCCTGAGCACTTAACAAAAGGGACTGTAAGTTGGATTAGCTTCTACGTGGTGGGATGGACGAACTCCAGGTGAAGGGTTTGCCAAATGATGAGGCCCATTAACTGTGTGAATCCATTAATGATGAGATCCATTAATTACCCCTCCTCAGAAGGAAGCCACTGCTGTGCTCGTGTGCATCAATAGTCTCCTGGTTTCTTCCAGAACACAGCCTGCCCTGTGAAAAATCCTTGAGAATAAAACAGGTGTTAAAAGAAAACAGGGCAGTGAAGCCCATTTGCCTTGGGCTGACTGGCTGCCACTGCAGGCTGTGCTTGGCCCAAGCTGAGCAGCGTGGCTGGCACGCAGCCCTGGCGCCGTGCCCCCGCCCTGCACAGCAGCGCTGCCCTCGAGGGGACCGTCCTGCTCCAGGCCTGCACGGCACGGCCCTAAGGAAGGGGACAAGCCAAGACTTTAGCAGCTCTCTGAGGAAGCAATACAGGATGTAAAAGAAGGATTTCTTGCTGACGAACGTGTAGGTGCAGCCCGGGATTTTACTGGAAGAGGAAAGAACAGCTCTGCACCAAGGCAGCTGCTCTGTGCAGGTGACCAAGCCTCTGGGTGTGTAACCAGCATCATGCAAGGACCATGCTGGAAAACTCCACTTTTCTACTGAAAAATATAGAAGCAGTTTTATGTGCATCATTATCAAATCTGTATTTGATGAAGGAATGGTATTTTGACATAAGTGAATAGAATACAAACCAACTTTTCTATTTTCTATTATTGAAAATATTTTTTTCTTCAGAATTAAAAGCATTATTAGTCTTTTTTATATTCTCAGTTGCTAATTTTTGTATTCCTATTTCGTACCCTTGAATATCCAGATTCTTTCTACTGAAAACCAACAGGATTTTATAACACTGAATAACTGTGGACTGTAAAATCCTACAGGTAACTTATTTTTTCATTTCTAGTACATGCAATATGATAAATTACTATATATAAATACAAGATGTTATGATCCTTTACATTGGCACAGAAAGCACTTAATGAATGTTTTATGTGTCACATTTTGCAATATGTATGTAATACAAACCCTATTGGAGAGAATGCATTGGTGAATCCTTTCTGAAACAAGGAAGTACCTGGTTGTGTGAAAGGGAGAATAAATCCACTGGAGATGTTCTTAAATTTTTTTTATTTTTTTTTTTGGTCAGTAATCGCCACGGTAGCAATGTTTATTCCCCCACCCCCCAGTATTCACGAACATTTTCGGGGGAATTGAGTAATGCCTGTAATTCTGCATCTCAGACTCCTGTTGTGCATTTCCCTTGGGAAAGCTGTGTGTCTGCGGGGCCGTGCTGCTCTTTGACCGCTCTTTCCGCAGCCCGCTGCAGCCGCCCCGTCCGGGGCACCCCTGCCTGCGGATCGGCCCGGGGCGCTCCAGCGGCCTCTGGCGCTCCCCGGCAGCACCGCCCGCCTGCCCGGCTGCGCACCGGGGCACCGGGGGCACTGGGGGCTCTGGGAGCTCTGGGGACACTGGGGGCACCAGGGGTACTGGGGGCACCGGGGGCACTGGGGGCACTGGGGGCACTCAGACACTGGGAGATCTGAGGGCACCAGGAGCTCTGGGGGCACCAGGGGCACTGGGGGCAATGGGGGCACTGAGGCACTGGGGGCACTGGGAGGGGCACTGGGAGGGGCACTGGGAGCACTGGGAGCACTGGGAGCACTGGGAGAGGCTGCTGTCCTGAGCACGCAGCCGGACAGGTGCTGTCCCCTTGCACACCCGGGTCAGGGCTGTTTCATGCCTGACAATGACATTAATGAGAACTTTGCAAGGAATTCTCATACTCTGATTATGTTTCATTTTTGCTCTCACAATAAGTGTATTTCTTTGTTCTCTTACCATGTGTTAAAAGCAGTTTTCATATTCCTCGGGCATGACAGAGAATATTCCTTTATTTAACCCCAAAATTTCAGTTTCCAAATAGTTGTTGGAACGGGGGAAAAAACCACAAGGCAGCTGCTCTTACTTAATACAACTTAGACCTCTGTTTCAGAAGAATGATGGGATTGTCTAGGATTTAGGATCCCATTTCTGAGCACCTGTGCTAAAGGCAGGACAGGTGAGTACCCGTGGTGCCGTCGCACACCTCGGCTTTCCTCCTATGAGTGTCAGATGGAGGCGAGCCCCGTCCGCCCTGCTCTGTCCCCAGCCCTGGGGACAGTGCCACGAGGGACAGTTCTGGAAGTGGGTTTGTTCCATGGGATTCTCACTCTGGGAGCCGAGTGGCTGCAGCAGCACAGGCACTGCAGCTAAAATAGACTTGGCAGATGTCCCGTGAGCAGCGCAGAGGGGAGCTTGGCACAGCCAGAAATGAAGTGCCTATAAAATGATTCAAATCTACAGTAATTCATCTTGGTGAAAAACCTTGGGGTTTATTAACCTGAAGCACAGGTAAGGTGATTTGTCTAGGAAATAATTTGCCTCACAAAATATTTTTGAGGTTTAAAGGCATTGAACCAGGCAGAACAAAGGCGATTTGTGTTTGTCGCTTGATTTGGAACTGCAGAGGGAAGGGCCTAGCCCGGCAGCAGAGTGCCAAAGAGCAGAAGTCTGGGAGTGTGAGGAGTGTGGAGGTGGGGCTTTGCCTTGGCTCTGCCACCCGTGGCCCCACGAGGCTCCTGAGTCTGCACCCGTCGGTGTTTCCCAGCAGAGCTGAGCTCCGTAAATAACTGACTGTCCTCTGACCCGGGCAGCCAGGGGTCAGAGCATCTGGCAGGAGGCCCTGGGGGCAGGCAGGGCCCTGCTGCCTCCCGGGGTGGAGGAGGGCACAGCACCGGCCCCTCTGTAGCCGAGATGTGCGTGGGGAAAGCTGGAGATGTTCCCCTGGGTCTCCTGATGACAAGATGCGTTGGTTTGCTCCATTTTGCTTCTAAAAAATAATGTATCTGTGTTTGAGGCTCTGTCTCCACTAACTGCACAGGTATGTTCCAGCTGAGCCTCTCAGGACGTGACTACTGAACAAGTGCCTGTAAATGGAGGGGAATTTTCATCAGCTTTAAGGGAAAATACACAACATTAAACTACCTCATAATAAGAGGGGGTTCCAGACGCCATGGCTGTGGCCAGACAGGTCTGCTGTTCACAGAAAGTTAGTATATTAAGCAAAGCAACTGAAATAATAATTTTACTATATTTACTTAGATCCCTCAGAAAAAAAAGAAACCAGAACAGCATGTCAAACAGCACATGGGAATGATGAAAGCAGGAGGGGGAAAATGAAAAGGGACATCCCATCAAACCCAGTTGGATTCACTCCAGAAACATCTCATTTGAATGTCTGTAAGGTGTGGTTAAGTCTGTCCACTGTGTCCGTCCTGGCAGTTTATCCTGTATATTCCAAGATGGCCCAGCTGCCCCAGGTGCACCCAGAGTCACTGGATGTAGGGAGTGCATGTGACAGGGAACCCTGCAGGGACACCAGCTGAACCTCCTGAACACAATCCCCAGCGTTTGGAGGATGCTTCAAAATATCCTTTTCCTTCTGAAAATGAGTTCTGATTTCTCTGTCTTTGGGGACATCAAAACTTCCCTCTGTGCCTGTGACCTGCTCTCAACATCTTTCCAAGGCAGCCCCGGGACTTTGGCTCACGGACCCCTCTTGATACGGCGATTGAAACACCAACAGAGTTCCATAAAAATGATACCAAACACCAACTAAGTTGAGATTTTTTTGTTCCTATTTTGCTGTTTGGATTAACAGAAGCAAGGAAGCAAAGGAAGCACAGTGCTGCTCATGAGAGTAATCGTTTAGTAGCCTTTCTGGCAAATCTCTACTTGACACAGCTGGGTCTCAGCCCTTTGAGTACAATGAGAATTCAGCTTCAGTCACAGCAGAGCCACTGTATTGATTCCACTGGATCAGGCATGCTTCAGTCTGTCAGCAGTTTGGGAAACCACAGGCTCTTTCCAGAAAGCATTGGTAAAAATAAGCATGTTATTTGTAAATATTTGCATTGGGATGCATTTGGATCAGTATTTGGGTCGGGAAGGGCGTAGCCAGCAGGTCAGGGACTGATCCTGCCCCTTCTACTCAGCCCTAGGGAGGCACATCTGGAGGGCCGTGCCCAGTTCTGGGCTCCTCAGGACAAGAAAGTCAAGGAGCTACTGGAGAGGGTCCAGTGGAGGCCACAGAGGTCATTTTGGGACTGGAGCATCTCTGAGATGAGCAGAGACTGTGGGAGCTGGGCCTGGGCAGGCTGGAGAGGGGAAGGCTGAGAGGGGACCCCATCAATCCGTACCAATCTCCCCAAGGGCTGTCAGAGGCCGGTGCCAGAGACAGGACAAGGAGCAATGGCCAGGAACTGAACCACAACGAGTTCCACCCCAGCGTGAGGGAGAACTTCTTCCCATGGAGGGGCAGAGCCCTGGAACAGCTGCCCGGGGGGGCTGGGGTCTCCCTCTCCAGAGACATTCCAAACCCTCCTGGGCCCGTTCCTGTGTCACTGCTGCCGGGGACCCTGCCTGGGCCGGGGCCTGGCCTGGGTGACCCCGGCGGCCCCGGCCCAGCCCGGCGGTTCCGTGTCGGAGCCGCTCCTGAGGGACCCCCAGGGCCCGGAATGGCCGCCCAGGGCGGGGCGGGGCTCTCCTGACGGCCCCGCCCCGATGTCCCCGCT
>VZSE01014224.1:423979-466654 GCA_013398275.1 Promerops cafer | reverse complement strand
CACCCCCGGGCCTTCTCGGCCGCAGCCCCCGCGCCGGTCACTGCCCTCCCCGTCCTCTCTCCCCGCCCGGAGCTCCCCGGGCGTCCCCTGCCGAACCTCCCTACACGTCCCCGGCAGGGCCCCGGCGCCGGGCGGCGGTTCCGGGGAGGTCCCGCGGTGGTGCCGTGTTTCCCGTGGGCTGTGGCCGCCGCAGCCCCGGCCCTGGCCCTGCCCGAGTTTTGCGGACCAGAGAGGGGCGTCTCGGAACAGGGCCCCGCAGGCTGCGGCTCTGCACGGCGGGGAGCTCGCGGTCACACCTGCCCCGGCCCCGGAGGTGGCTTTGCTCGCAGAGGGGCAGGTCCGGCTGTCCGGGGCCTCTGCGCAGTGCTGGGCTGTGTTCCTGCGAGGAGCAGGTTTGGCGCTGCGTGCTGGGTAAGGGACAGATCAGTGCTGCGTGGGAGCACAGCAGCCTCCCCTCGCTGGTCCTTCCTATGCGGTGTGCGCAGCAGGACTTCTGAGCTTCCTTTTTGTTACTTATTTAGTTTCACGTGGCTGTCCCGGAAAATTGGAGCCAGATTTTCAGCAGCATTCAGGCACCTAATGCTGCGCAGAGACCACGAGCCCACCCTGGAGTGTGGTCCCAGCCCGAGCAGCTGGTGTCCCTTGAGCCCCCTAAACCAGCTGTTTCTGCCTTCTCACATTTCAGTTGTCTTTCTCTGCAGTGACACTTCTTTTACCTGTTTTTTTTCACCCTAACCTTTCTCCATTGTTTTTTTTCATCTTTCTTCCTTCCTCTGCCCCTAGTGGGTCCAGGAAACAACTAGATGGGTGTTCTTCCCAGGCTTTAAGGCAGCTCTACAGCCCGGTGCTGCCCCAGCCCTGTCAGGGGTGACACTGATGTGTGCTGGGTGGGAGGGCAGTGGATGCCCTCTGAGCATTGGGCTGTCCCCGAGGGTCAGTGCTCGTTCTGTGGCCGTCCCCTGGTGCTGCATCCTGCCCGTGGTGCCACCGAGCACTTGCTGGCCTGTGCTGACCATGGCGGGGCAGGGAGGGGTGGGGGCCAGCACAAGGTGAGAGCCACGGCCTCTGCTCGAGGCTCTCGGGAGGAGACTGTGTGTGTGAGGCAGGTGCCTGGCTGCTGGGGAGTTGGAATGAGCACTGCAGTCATCCCAGGTCTGGGCTGCGGAGGGGAGGGGAGATCTTGTTCATCCTACAGCAGAACACAGGAGTCGGCCTGGCAGTGACTGGAAGGTGAAGGTCAGGATGTGTCCCAAAGGCAGCAGGAATTTATCCACTTGGTGCTGAGCTTGGAGTGCCTGCAGTGGATATGTGGCACAGCTGTTTCTGCTCCTGCTGATGGAGCTGTGTCCCACCAACTTGTCCCTGTGCACAGGTCACCCATGCTCTGCCTGTACCTCCTGGGCAGTGAGATGGAACTGGCAGGAGAGGCACCACCAGAGCAGGTTGTTACACCTGCATAGAAAGATGAGATTACCCCAAAAAGGAAGGAGGGCCTGTAAGGTGATTCTTCAGCTTGCTTTTGTGGTTTAAAGTGGTTGCAGCATCACACAGTAGATGAATGTGTTTTACTTAGTTGTGGCTGCCCCATCCCTGAAAGTGTTCAAGGTCAGCTTGGACAGGGCTTGGAGCAACTTGTCTAATGAACGACATCCCAGCCCAGGGCAGGAGACTTGGAACTGGATGATTTTTTAGGTCCATTCCAACACAGACAGTCTGTAATGCCGTGATAACTTCTCCTAAGCTGTAGCGAGTGCTGTGGGGAGCTGAGCAGGAGGAAGGCCTGCCACCCTGAGCACCCAGAGCACCCCTGGCCATGCAGGTCCCAGCTGGACGCCTCTGTTGTTTTGCCACAAAGGCAGGTGCAGGTTTGAACCCCAAACCGCCTGCCCAGGTTTGCAGGGGCTCAGCCCGTGGGCAGCAGGCCTGCCTGTCCCCTGCCTGTCCCCTGCCTGCACCCTGCCTGTCCCCTGCCTGCACCCTGCCTGCCTGTGCCCTGCCTGTGCCCTGCCTGTCCCCTGCGCCTTTAGGAATGGGGGGATGTAGGGAACAGTCATGCCTGACCTTGCAACTGTTGGGGAATTATTTGCAGAAAAAAGTGCTCCTGTCCCTCCTGTGCGTGTCCCTTCCTGCCCCAGCCTGGATGATGCAGCAGCACCAGGGCCTGCCCAGTGACTGGCAGTTACTTGCTTCCAGTAAATTGGCTCTGCTCAAAGTGAGCTCTGTAGTGCACATGCTCAAGTAGAGATTTAAATGCTGTTACAGTATTTCTGATAACAAGACTTGGTAGTTTTGCTGCAGTTGAACACTACTTTAAAAGTTGGGGTTTAATTATGCAGGGGTATAAATAAAGGAAGGTGGCATCTCATGTACCAAGCAGGGACTGGATTGAGGTAACCAAGTCCAGTCGGCTGCAGCTGTCCCAGAAAGGGGGATTACAAGCAGGGTGAAATCCCATCAGCAGTATTTCCTGCTGCTTTAATCACAGAATCCCAGAATGGCTTGGATTGCAAGGGACCTTAAAGCTCATCCTGTTTCACCCCCTGCCGTGGCAGGGACACCTTCCCCTGTCCCAGGCTGCTCCAGCCCCAGTGTCCAGCCTGGCCTTGGGCACTGCCAGGGATCCAGGGGCAGCCCCAGCTGCTCTGGGCACCTGTGCCAGGGCCTGCCCACCCTCCCAGGGAACAATTCCTAATTCCCAAAATCCCATCCAGCCCTGCCCTCTGGCAGTGGGCTACTGCAGGGCCCAGCAGGCCCTGCTGAGAAGTCTGTCCCCATCTTTATAACAGGCCTCCCTGCTGAACTGGTGCCTGGCACAGGGTGACAGTTGGGCAGGGCAGTGGCCTGGGGTCTGCAGGCACGTTCTGTGGCATGGAGGCCGTGTCCAGCCCAGTGGGGTTTCAGTGTGCTGGTACATTAATGCTACAGGCACAAACCCACCTGTGAGTGAACCTTTGGGTGCTCCACTTCTGCCAGGCGAGGAGATGCGTGCCACTCTGGAGGGTTCAGTGACCTGAACAGGGGGAGTGGGCTTGTGTCTACATGAGGAGCACTTTTCTGTTGTGACCAAGTCATGCAATCTCACTGCATAAAATAACCATAATTTAGAGCCATCATTTCATTCAGAAATGGTCTCACCTTGGATTATGAATGGTGCCGACATTTCTGTCTGGCTGTACAAACTGTACTGGCTTTCTGGGTTGTCATTTAAAGACACCAACATTCTTGGTTGTCTCTGTTTAAAAAAAGCCTCTTAGAACAAAAATATTTTGTTCCAAATTACGTGATTTCAACAGCTTAATCAAACAGCTTTCCCAGTTAAACTGTCATGTAACAGCAGGTTGTTGTACTTTTTCAGTAATGGGGAAGGACTTTGGAGGCTCCTGTGTCAGGAAACCCACGGCCGTGGCTTTGTGCTGCTCTTGGTGAGAGACGTGGCACTGAGTGGATGCCTTCAGTTCCTCTTCAGTGCCCTTCTGCTAACACTTACCAAAGTGTCTCTGTGCCACCACCAAGATACTCCTCCCTTGCCTCAGGCAGGGCCCTTCCTGATGATTGGAAAAAAAGCAATGGCTGGCAAGGAGGGGAATGGGAATGTAGGATCCAAAACCCACTGCTATTTGGTGTGTACCTGTTCTCCATTCCTTTGTCTCTTCTTTGTGGCTCTCCTGTACAACATTTTGTTATTATAAAAAAGGCCCATGTGCTTCACTGACAGTGTGTTCTCTGCAGAAGTGTCTCTGGAAAGCCAAAGCAGTGAGCATTGCCGAGTCAGAGTCAGTGTTTCAGGGCAGAATCTGTCCCAGTGCTGTGTTAGTGTAATATTTCTAATGCCAGGCCAAGGGCATATATTCATAAATTTTGGAGACATGGATTACAGTTGTGAGTTTCAGCATTTCAGAGGATTTGCTTTTGCCAATATCCAGGCAAGATACTGTGTCTGGACCTTGGTGGCCTGTAATGAGACTTGGATTGAAGGACAGAATATTGTCATTGTTAACCCTGCTGTTCTGAAGGAGTAGTGGATGCTTTATGTTATCAAATACAGCTGAATATGGAGAGACCAGGGAAGAGGAGCAGAGCTGTGTCTTGGTGAACCTGTGCAAGTTATCCACCCAAGTCAAGGAGTTCAGGTTTAGAATGAAAAACTGGAAAATCAGCCATGCATCTACAGTGAGAAGAAGGGCAGTTTCATAGCTCCCTAGGTTAATCCAGATCACATCCCTTCTCCAGCCTTGCCAGCCTGCTGATGCAGTAAACTGCTTTGTGGGATAAAACTTACAACTTCTTAGAGCAAAATATTGTGCAAAGAGTTCATAGGAATAGAGGTTCTGATCCCTCTGCCTTTTCTGGGAGAAGAGTAAGACATCTTGCCAGATTTCTGCACTGCTGTTATTTTTTCCAGTGGCAGAATTGGCTGCTTGATCTTAAAGTCAAGAGAAAGCGCTGAGTTCTCAGTACGGAGTTGTGGGACGTCGGGATCTTTTGGGTTCCTAGAGAAGCACCTTTCAAAGCTCCTGACTCTGTTTCTTTCCCTCCCTGTTGTTCTCGCCCCAATTTAGGTCTGGATTGTTCTGTCTGCCATCCTCCTTCCCCAAGCACGAGGAGCCCCCCGCCGGCACCTGCGCTAACGGAGCCGCTGACGGCGGGGGTGCCGCGCAGGGCGAGCTGGAGCCGCGGCCCGCCGGCCACCAGCCTGCCAAGGGCAGCGGTGAGGAGCAGGTGCCGCCGCTGCTGCCGGCGCCGGGCAGCCTCCCGCCCTACCCACCCTACTTCGAGGGAGCCCCCTTCCCCCGGCCCCTGTGGCTGCGGCACACCTACAACCAGTGGGTCCCGCAGCCACCGCCACGGACTATAAAGAGGACGAGGAGGCGTTTGTCACGCAACAGGGACCCGGGCAGGCTCATCATGAGCACCATCAGGCTGCGGCCCAGGCAGGTGCTCTGCGAGAAGTGCAAGAACACGCTGAACCCCGAGGACGCGAACGCGCCGCGGCAGAACGCCAAGACCAGGAGGAAGCTGAGCATTCAGGACAAGGAGCAGAAAAAGCACAGCGACTCCGAGTACGTGGAGAAAAGGAACAAAAGAGAGAAGAGGGAAGATGACAAGTTTTCTGGGGAACTGGTACATCGAACACCAGTTATAAAAATATCCTACAGTACTCCACAAGGGAAAGGTGAAGTGGTAAAAATCCCCTCCCGGGTTCATGGCTCGGTCAAACCGTTCTGTCCGGAGCGAACGTTGCAGAACGGAGCCGGGGACCAAGAGGAGAGCAGGGACTCTGAACGGTGTCGACAAACCAAATGTTTAATGGACAAGACAGCAGGCAGCCAGCTTGCTTCCATTCCAAAACTGAAGCTCACGCGGCCAGTGCATTCCAGTGTGGATGTCCCACCCCCAAAGATACGGCTGAAGCCCCATCGCATCAATGATGGTCAGAGTGTTTCAATTTATAAGGCAGAACTGATTGATGAAATCAATGTCCTCCAGAACAGCAGCGAGTCCAATCCCGAAGCGTTTTACAATGATGAGTCCACCGACAGAAGTTTGGCTGAGATATCTTCAGGCAGTTCGGGTGAAGACGATGACTTTAAAAGGTTTCCCCAGGGTAAAGATGGACATGATAACTTGGCTTTCCTCATGAATTACCGTAAAAGAAAAGCAGATTCTTCTAGTTTATCGGTGTGTAGCAATGACAGTCTAGATGAATCCAAGTCTTCTAGTTCAGAAGTGACATCACCAGAACTGTGTGACTTTTTGCCTGGTGATGATGCCTCCGTCTCTTCATCTTCAAAAGATGAGCGTAAAATTGTGCCGCCACTGACAGTCAGACTGCACACCCAGAGTGTGTCTAAATGTGTTACAGAAGATGGAAGGACTGTTTCAGTGGGGGATATTGTCTGGGGTAAAATTCACGGGTTTCCGTGGTGGCCAGCACGTGTTCTTGACATAAACCTCAGCCAGAAGGAAAATGGGGAGCCTTCGTGGCGAGAAGCCAAAGTGTCATGGTTTGGTTCTCCGACGACTTCGTTCTTATCTGTTTCAAAACTCTCTCCTTTCTCGGAGTTTTTCAAACTGAGGTTCAATCGCAAGAAGAAAGGCATGTACCGGAAGGCGATCACGGAAGCCGCGAAGGCAGTCAAGCACCTGACTCCAGAAATACGAGATCTCTTAACACAGTTCGAGACATAACTTTGCCTCCAGTATCAGGTGAGTGATTGCTAGACTAATGCTTGCCATGAAAAGCCTCCTGGTGCTTTTTTCATCTGTATTCCACTATTTGTTTGCATTTGTTTTTCCATTAAATCTGAGATTGACAAGTGTGAAATTTAGGTGCTTGGCTGTTAGTTGGTGGGGGCAATTTCAGAGGTGGTGAGAAGCTTTAATTCCAAACTCTTTCGGGGACCATGGGAATTGGAGCCCCTATTCCCAGAGGGAAGTGCAGGCCAGGCAGGATGCTGGGAGGAAGCAGCACTGCCTGTTCAAAGAGCTGATAAACCTGTAGCTGTGTGCCTGGAAGACTAACAGCTCCTAGGCTTTCAGTTTCCTTGGGTCAAAGAACTAAAACTTACACCGGGATTAAGATGCCATTTATCATATGTATGTACTGGTGCCCAGCAGTTACCTGTAGCAGTTTAGGGCCCCTGGGGGCTCTTTGCTCCCCTCCCTCTGATCCCTCTGGTTTGGATTTCTTATGAAGGCCCCTTATGGCTCTTCAAAATGGTTGTACCAAAAACTGTCTTTGTGGAACAGTATTTCAGTATCTCTCACAGTACTTGGGGTTTGGTTCATACCTAAATTTTCAGTGTTTCTTTGGGGAATGGCCTGGATCAAATGAAATTTCCTTTGAGCTTCAGCTCTGTGTGAGGACATTAGGTGGGAATGGAAACACAAGAGCTGATTGTAATGGATGGGGATGGGTTTCCCTTTCTCATCATCAATCTGCCTGGGATGAAAATTTGGTACCTAAAAATACAGGATGTGGCGTGACTGGCAATAAAAGTCCATGAGAAAATCCAGTGACTTGGATGAAACCTGGAATCATTTCACTACCTTTCAGTCATCACTGTCCAGAGACCTCAGCTGTGATGGTATTAGACAAGGGGAGGGATTAACTTTTTGTTGAAAACCAGAGGTATCTCTAGGAAGAGCCTTGTGTCAAAGGCCATGCTTTATGCAGTGTGGCTCGTTATGTTGTCCCCTGAATGCTCTCCTCTGTTTCATGCTTGAAGGACTCTGTGTGAGCAAGCCAGTGCTGCTCCTCTGGACTCTCTTCTTTATCTGATCTGTCATAATGCAGTGGGACTGGGATGGTCAGTGCTCATGTAATCCTGATGGGAAAATGGGATTTTTTTCATACCCTCTGTCATGGGACCTCACCCCTTGCTTGAGTGTGATGAAGGACTTGCTTTGCTTGGGTTATGACTCCATCTCAGCAAGCCTGGCTGGAGTAAATAACCAGAGCTTGACATATTCATGCTGTGTACTCAGGGTGTCTGGACAACTGCAGCAGCAGCATTTCAGCTTCCATCTTGATCTTGCCCGTAGAACTGCTGCTTAACTCTGGCTAAAGACTTTATTATATCAAGAGTGTTTGGATTGGACCCAAATTCCTATTAGCTAGATCAGGAGTATAAATAAACCTGCTGCCCGGAATGTACTGTCCTTGCCAGTGGAAGAGTCCTGGCCAATCCATGGCTCCTGTCTGGACAGTGCCCTGGTTAAAGGAGCAGCAGACTTCATCCTCTGAGCTGTCTTCACTGTGTGTGAGCAGTTTGGGACAAAGGTAATGAATGTCATCATTGTTCCTGACATCTGTCCTTGCCCTTGTGGGTCCTGGGTGGGCTGGCGTGGCCCCGCTGCAGGAGAAGGGACAACTCAGAGCAGCTCCTAAGGCTTCAGATCAGACAGACTGGCTGTGCCTGTCAGTCCACGGGGAGTAGGAAGGCTGTGGCCACGAGGAGTCCCGGGCCCAGAGCTGGAAGTCAGAGAGGGAGGATGCTTGCCCCCTGCAGAGAACACTGGCTGCTGGCGCCAGCAGGACCTGGCCAGGATGGGGGGACAGGCTGCAGGGCAGGGCCTGGAGGAGGAGGAGAGCCCTTGCTCCAGAGACACGGTGGGATCTGAGCCACAGGTACAGAGCAGGGGAAAGAAGAACATCTGGAGAACATGTGGGTAAGAAAATGATGGGATGGCCTGGATCAGACCAAAACTCTATGCTCTTCAGCCAAACCTCTGTGTGTATATATGGGTATATACATTTATCAGATATCACTGTTTTGTTGGCCTCCTTCAGCTGGCTTTCCACAGGGGATTTCCTGCCTTACATGTCTGAGCTGAGCTGCCAGCACAGTCTGCCAGGCTGAAAACATGACTGCTGGATAGAGAACTGCAAAACTAGAAAAGCAGAATTACACAACTGCCTGTGTTCACATGTCACATTTACCTAGATTCCCAGTTAGACCAGCATGTCTGGAGTTTTGGTACATCACTTATAAAACTGCTCATTATTTCAGAGAATTGTCTGTACCTAATTCTCTCCTTGCAGGAGGATTGAATTTTGTTGCTTTCCTTGATTTTCCACGAGGTAGGACTGAAATGTTTCCTTCAGCTGCTCATTGACTGTCCTTCCTGAAAGATGGCATGAAAGGGTTTGGGCTGGAAGGGACCCTGAAGTCCATCCCATTCCACCACCTGCCATGTCCAGGGACACCTTCCACTGTCCCAGGTGGCTCCAAGCCCCATCCAGCCTGGCCTTGGAAACTTCCAGGCATCCAGGGGCAGCCCCAGCTTCTCTGGGTAACCTGGTAATATTGCATGGGAACACTCTAAAATCCATCATGCTGGGGCTACACCAGCAGCAGCACAAAGGTTTTTGTTATCAGGAGTCCATGAGGTGGCTTCAACACTGACACTGCTCATGCTAATCATGGGCACAGCAGAAGTTCATGACTGGTGACACTTTCTATTGTGAAACCTTCTGTCTTCTGGCGTGTGATGTATTCTGCAGAGGGTAGTTACTGGAGAAACGTACAAACACTGCAGGTCATTTGTGGATGCACAAAACTGGAAAAATTGGAATTTTTTTTTTTTTTAAACTTGGTTTGAGTTGGAAAAGCTGGTAGGATCACTTCTTGTTACTGCTTTGTCCTTGGGGTTTCTTTGCAAAGAAAGTACTACTCAGGTAATGACAGGGTTTTAATTAAGTAAAACAAGTTTCTGGAAAAACAACAGGCAGAATAGCAGCCTGTAGAACTCAAACTTGTAGGACTTGGTTTAGAGTAGTGCCAGGAGAGACATGTCCACTCAGCATCTTCTGGGGCTGCTCTGTGGCTTGCCTGGTGTGTGACCCCAAGCAGCCAGCTCAAGGCACAAGGAAAGCAGTTGCCCCTGGCTGGCAGGGACAGATGTTTGCCTTTCCCGTAAGGAAGGCCCACCTGAGGGCCGGGAAGGGGGAGTGAGGAGCCTTGGGCTGGTGTCACACACGTTTATTGGGAACGAGCCGTGGCTGTGGCCACTGCTCCAGCTGTGCCTTGGGCTGGGGCACAGGAGGGACGGAGATCTGTGTTTCCAGAGGCCCCCCTTCCCTGCACCAGGAATGCATCGTGTGCTGGGATCAGGAGCTTTACGAGGAGCATGTGTTGCTCCAACCCTGCTGTGTGGGGAGGATGTCCCTGCAGAGACAGACCCTTGGCAGGGCTGGGTCTGCTGCTCTGTGATCCTCCTCAGTGGCTCCTCATGGCAGATGCTCCCTCCCTGCACACAGATGTGCAATAAACCTCTAGTAAAAACTGATGGTAGGTTTTCATCCACATTTCTGCATAAAACAAGTTTACAAGATGTATATTCCTTTGCTATTTCAGTCTGGGAAATCCTTTATTCTTCCTCTCTCTCCCCTGTCCCCAAGCTGTGACTGTGGAACCATTAAACTTGCAGATGCTGAAGGCTTTCATTTTAACTGCTATGAGCTTAATAGACCCTCAGTCAGTACATCAAGCCGTGCAGCACACTGCTACTGTGTGCAGCAACTCAGAGCTGGCTGCACGCTCACTGTCTACAGAAACCACTAATGTAAAACCTGCAATATCACGTTGTGACTTCACCTTCAAAGGTGTTCGGGGCTCTGTGTGTCCATGCAGCCAGTGCTGCTGCCAGCAGCTTGTGAGGCAGCATAAATCACTCCTCTTTTCCTCTTACCTCCTCTCTTTGCTCCACCCGTGGCACAAAAATACTGTACCTTGATATAAAGTCATGGGGATGATTGGTGTGAGAGCTGTATTTTCTAACACATCTGCCTGGTCTCATGGAGTATTTCAGCACAGATGAATGCTTGAGATTTTTCTTTGCCTGCTTTCTAGATGCTTCAGTCCACTAAAACCAGGCATCCAACTTAATTACTGTTTCGCAGTCTTCCTGCAAACAGCTTGGAGTCAGCGTCTCTGCATGCTCATACAAGGTGGGAGAGCAAGTCCAGAATGGACTGTGCTGCATTTTTGTGTGCCCAGCGCTGGCGGTTGGAGCTGCACACTGGGTGCCATCCCGCTGATCTGCTCGTTCCCAAAAGCACTTGCCTGTTGTGCCCAGGGACTGCCTCTGGAGACAGCCAGGTCCACGCTGCCCTGTCCTGCCAGCCGTGGCCCCTGTCCACCCACTCTGTGCTCCCAGGCATATTCTTTGGAAATGCCACCGGGCCATACATTGTGCTATTTCTAACTGCACCTGTGCCGCGCCGATGCCCAGGAATGCGATCGCCTTTCAGAGCTGTAACTTCAGCTGCTGGAGGAGATTGTATCCACCCAAGGGCTTAGCAACTCCCTTGGGAGCACAGCGAGCTGCTCCCAGGGCTGAGGGTCTCCCGGCTCCAGCTGGAGCCTCAGGCCTCTGCTGGTTGTGCTGGCCGAGCGTGCCCGCAGTGGGCAGGGCAGGTGGGTGTCCCGCAGCAGTGTCACCAGCCCACAGTGCACCCAGTGCCTGTAGGATCCACACAGGAGCAGGGGCTGTGCCACGGTCTCAGGGCAGGAAATGGGAGAGGGCTGTGGACAAAGAACCTGGAAACCGGTTTCTCTGAAAACTTTTACAAATAAAGTAAAAACAGAATTTCTGTATGTTTTCCTGAACTGCGTTTATTTACTTGTTTGGTTTTTGAACTCAAGTGGAGGTGTCCGAATTGCAGCTACAATTCCCCTTTTCCCAGCAAGCATGGAGGGCGGCAGGGTGGGAGCCAAGGGGCACCCAAGGGAGTTCTCTGGTCTCCCAGGCAGGGCTTGGAGCTCATCCTGCCTCTGTGGTGCTTAAGCAAGTATTTGTACAGTACTGAGCACCTCCAAGGTGCACTTACAGAAATGCTACTTGGGGCCCAAAAGGAATAGGGGATTTTTGGGAAACTTGGCAATAGCTCTGTGTAGGGAAGGGTACCTGTGCTCTGCAGGTGAGGAACAAACAGGATCTTCACCCAGCAGCCATGCACTGCTAATGGCACATGCAGCTGCTTGGCTCATGGGGCTGCCTGACAAAATGGGTGACGCAAATTGTACAATTGCAAAAGGGTTTGGCTTGGAAGATACCTTAAAGATCATTTTTTTCCTCCCCTGCCATGTCCAGGGACACCTTCCACTATCCCAGGTTGCTCCATCCAGTCTGGTGTGGAACAATCAAATATTTCTTTTCATGTTCAGGTGTGAAAGGTAGGACTTTGATCCCAAAAATTGCTGTGCAGGCTCTTAATGTTGAAAAACATACAAGCTGCTGTTTTTCAGCCTTGATGTGTTCTGTTTTATCCCTAAGTTGCCATCAGTGGTGCTGGGATGGAGGTGAGCAGGGGTGTGTGGGCTGGGTGACAAGCTCTGCTCCTGGCTGTAAAAGCCTTAGGGAGCTGCTCGCCTGTAAGATGCAGACTAGATGAGCACCAGCTGGGATGTGCTGCTTTTGGCTGGGGTACAATTAGCTTTCTTCACAGTGACTGATTTGGGGCTGTGTTTCAGATTTGTGCTGAACACAGGGTTGACAAAACAGAGATGTTTTTGTTATTGCTGAACAGGGCTTGCACAGAGCCAAGGCCATTCCTGCCCCTCGTACAGCCATGCTGGGGAGGGGGCTGAGGGTGTGTGGGAGGTTGGGAGGGGACATAGCCAGGACAGGTGACCCCAACTGGCCCAGGGGCTATTCCAGTCCATATGACATCATACTTAGTATATAAAGTGGGGGGAAGAAGGAGGAAGGGGGGACATTTGGTGTGATGGCATTTGTTTTCCCAAGTCATGGTTAGATGTGGTAGGGCCCTGTTCTTCTGGAGGTGGCTGAACACCTGCCTGTCCATGGAAGCAGGGATTTAATTTCTTGTTTTGCTTTGTTTGTGTGTGTTTTGCTTTCCCTGTTGTCTATCTCAGCTCATGAGTTCTCCAGCTTTTGTCCTTCTGTTCTCTCCCTGATGCCGCTGGTGGGGAAGAGAGCGAGCGGCTGCGAGGTTCTTGGCTGCTGGATGGGGTTGTACCACTGCATGGGGCCTGGTTTATTTTATTTAAATCTGCTTGCTGCAGCTGTTCTGTGTGCTGGCTCTACCTGCACAGAACACATGGGCTCTGCATTAGCCAGATAATGAACTCTGCACATTCTGAGATTACGCACAGCTGAAGTAGGCTTCTGGTGTCCGGCAGCAAGGGCACAGATGGGGCTTAATACCCCAGCTCCTGGAGGGCTCGTGCTCTTCATATCTGCAGGCCTGTGCCCCACGTCTGCAGCTCTTCAGTCAGCTGCCAGTGCCCTCCTGCTTCTCCCGGGGCTTTCTGTGACGGAGCAGGAGCAGCAGGAGCCTGCCGTGTGCGCGGGTGACAGTGTCCCTCTGGGCTGTGAGGGTGTGGCTGAGGTGCCCCTGGGCTGCAGAAGGGTTTCCCTCCCTGCGGATGCCCCTGCAGGTGAACGTGACCTCACCTGAGTGGGAGGGCCCCTGGTGCCAGAGCTGTTCCACGTGAGGCTGTTGCTGCCCCTCACTAGCCATGTCCTCCTGGCCTGGTCACTGCATGCACGGCTCTGGCAGGGAGGAGCTGGGCAGGTGGTAATGAAGGCTCTTCTCATTAAGCTGATGAATTTCTAAAGGAGTGAATGCCTTCACTGATGCACCAGTTCCTGTTTCATCTGCAGTAGTCCATGTTAGTGCAGCATCTGCCAGCCTGGGTTTCTTTATAAAGTATATTTCCTGTGTGCTCTCTGCAGCTGAAGAAATGAATTGTAGCAAATTACTAGTTTGACTTCCCTTGTGAGTGATGACTTGCTCTATTTTGAGGCAAGCCAATAACCTGAGCCATTTATTCATGTGGAAAACAGTCCTTCCCAAAGGCAGAAACCCTCAGTGCAGGATTTGTCAAAGGGATGCTTGGATGATGGAGTTTGAGAACTCCAGTGTTGCAGAACGTAGCTGCCAGCCTGCTCAAGTCAGCTGGATTCTGGTGCCTGGAGAGCTGGAGACAGTTCCAAAACCTCACCCAGTGGGCCAGAGATGGGGATCCCAGCTGCCACCCTTTCCTTCCTCCTGTGAGAGGAAGGCGTGGGGAGGAAGGACTTTACCAGTCAGCTGCTAGCAGCAGCCTCTCTGCACTACCCCAAGGAGACATGGCTGGAGAAACACTGATTTGGTGATGCTCTATTACAGCCTGCTGTTAATTGCTTTATTATTAGAAACTAATCCTCAAAATAAGCTGCTTGGGCACATTTGGGGTGCTGCAACCTGCAAAGATAAATTGTCTTCTGCACTCTGCTGCTGCTGGTCAATCTGGATTTATGAAAGGCTTTATTTGATCCAAAACTTCATTTTTTTGGTTATGAACAAGCACTTGGCTTCAGGGGAGCTGCCTTGGCTGTCCTTTGGACACCCAGCTTAGCACCCAGGCTGTCCTGAGTCAGCCCACACGTGTTGTGTTAGTTACTCACACATGGACCAAGGCAGCAGCGATGCCTGGAATGTGGGGCATCAACTGCTGCTCCATGCTGGAAGTGGTTTTTTAAACATAAATTTCTGAAGCTGTCCAGGGATGGAATGTGAGTGTACGAGGGGCTGTCACTGTGTGGCTGCTCTTGGACACATGAGAACTCCTGTGCCAGCACAGACACCAGGGCTCTCTCACGGGGTGGCCGTGGCCCTCAGCCCGGCTGCAGAGCTCTGCAGGTGCAGGTGCCCACCCCGGCACAGGGACCGAGCTGCACGCCGAGGTTCCAGCGTTCCAAGCTGAGGAGCATCCAGCTGTTTTAAAGCAGCTTGCTCTGTTGCTGATAGCCCCAGCTTTCTGCTCCCCCCGGACAGAATCTCTGATGTTTGCCCTCAGGTAGTTCCCGGAGCAGCTAAGGTTTGGCCCCAGTCCCTGTCCCCATGGAGGAGCCCCATCTGCCCTGGCAGTGGCACGACCCTTCCCTGGGACCTGTTAGGCACCGTACTTCTGGTGTGATTCTTTCTTCCTCCCAGTGAGAAATCCCAAAGAATCCAACCACCCCAGGGCTTGCTGTTACCTCCTCAGCCAGGAAATGCATTTTTTCCTGTTTAGACAAGATCTTCTCACTCTCAATCTGTCTCTAAAGGGTCAGTGCTTTCAGAGCCACTTGAAGGATATTGTTCCAGGTCCCTGGGCCTCAGGAAGGCTTTCCTAGGTGTAAGGTGATAAACCTGCAGGTGAGATTGTTGTGTGTTCTTGAAAGTCTCTCTGTTCATTAGAAGACAAATAGATTCTCCTGCAAGATTAAGTATGAATTTATACTCTGTTGGCTGCAGGTAATAGAGCCCTGGGGTGAGGCCAGTTTCTGCCAAATACTGAAGGAGTGTATGAAACCTGATTGCAGCCCTTCTCTGGAATACAGCTTTTGGGACAGATGTTCCTGGGTATTGAATCAGCTCTTTGCATTCTGCATTGTGTGGGCAATGCTGAGGATCATTCTGGATGCTGAGTCTGAGTGAATCGGTGTCACTTTGGGTCCCCTGCCTGCAGAAGCAGTGCTGCTGCCATGTCAGCAGCTTTGGAGATGTGATCCTCTTCCTGTGTTTGGAAGTGTGCTCTGTAAGTCACAAACCTCAGCTGGGGCTGGTCTGAAGGTTTTTGATCTGCTCTTGTATGGAAGAGGAACACAGGAACACAGGATGTCAGGAACACAGATGCAGGCTGGTGTCTCCTGCACTTCCAACTCAGCTGGAGTTGGTGTGGTTGGTGTGGCACAGACTTAGGGGTACAGGTGAGGACTCCCCTAGTTTCTGTTAGGCATGTTGTTCTCCAGGAGTTGGGCCTTTCTCAGGTCATCAGCCTGAGCCCGGGGGACTGGTGGCTGTTGTGGTGGGTCGGTGACAGCAGTGTGGCACATGAGGCTGGGAGGGCCGCTGGCTGTCCCAAGGGCCCCGCAGAGCCACTGCCTTCTGTGGGGCAGGGCAGGGCAGGGCAGGGCAGGGGAGCCTGCGGGGCCCCTGGGCCAGCAGTGCCAGGGATGGCTGCTCTGCCCCGCCAGGCGCTGCGGCCGCCGTCAGCGGCTCGAGCACTCGCAGGTTCTCAGAAAAGCTTCTGGATGGCTGCTCTCAAGGGGAGAATAATCCTATTTTGTAGATTGTGTTCGGAAAGTGGAGGCAGATGTTCTTCACGTGGCGTGCTCCGTGGGGACTTGTGGTGGATTAACCTACAGTAACCCACCCGAACGGGGACTCCAGAGTCTTTACGCCAGACTGGAGATTTATTATCATCACTGAAATTCATATCGTGTTGGTCTTGGGGAAAATTCCCGCTCTTCCTTTGGGTTTGTTAACCTGACAGCTTTCTTCCCAAGCTGCAGCCGCTGCTGGTTGTGCCTGCTGGGTCAGCCGGGAGCGGGAGAGTTCCCGGCTATATTTAGAGGGCGGCCGCAGCGGGCGCCTTGCCGCTCCGTCCCAGTAACCTCTCCCTCTCTGGCTTTCTTCAAGGTAACAGAAGACGAGCACAGCTGTTCTCCTAGAGGGTCCCCGAGCGGAGCGGCCGGAGCGCTCCCGGGAGGCCCGGGCGGCGCCCGTGCGCACGGCGCGAGGATGGGGCTCCTGGGCGAGCGCTCCGCGGCGCGGCGCTGGGCGGCTCCTCTGCCGGGAGGCGGGGAAGGCTTAAGGACACCTTACCCTAGAAAGAAAACCTGACCAGTCGGACGGCAATGAACTAGGAGAACAGCAAACACCACAACTCGGAATGTATTTATTACTTAAAAGTTAGCTATTCTTGATAAAATTCCCCAGATTATTGCTGCTGCTTATTTTACTTACAGATTTCACACACTTGTTAATTTTAAAGCTACCGAACTTTTATTCAATACTGTACTCTGAGAAATGTAATTGGGTCAGGACATGCAATAGAATGAAATCATTGTAGTGTCTTAAGTACAATGGACTCACTTTGTGTCTATTAAACCTTGGAAGATGTGCAACACACAACAGTGTGGCTCTCATTGCATCTTAAAGCTTTCTCGTGTCGTTTACCGCAGAGCAAGAGAATCAGTGGTTCCAGGTACATGAACAAGCAGTGCTGGGGACTTGGATGTCCTTGGGTCCTACCCCTGTGCTTTCCCAAGTCACCTGGAAGAGCAGCACAGCCTGGGCCTGTCCTTGCTGCATGCAGAGGGTTCATGCTGAGCTGCTGGCTCCAGCCAGGGAGGGAATCCTTGTTCTGAACTGAACATGAACATGCATGTGAGCATGAAGTCGTATGCTCACACTCCGTGAGTGTGATTTAAGGCCCTTTGAACATGTTGGACAGAAGGATCCCCTCCTTACCCGTGACCAAGAGGTGATGCACGATTCTAAACCAGCAAGCAAACAGCTTTTTTGCCAAATTCAAACGGTTCACAAACTAAAGTGACCTATGGGCAGGATTTTGGAACTGTATCAGTTCATTTTTTGGGTTTGCATTAGTCTAGCCTTTCCTTGGATTCCCTCAGTCCAGAGGCATTAATTTGAGGTGATCTGTTGCTTCTGGTGCTGGAGAAAACAGTTCAGAATGTCCCTGCTCAGTACAGTGTTGTCTGGCTGTGGGAGGTTGCCTTGGAGCTGCAGGATCCTGTTCCTGTCAGCTGCAGCAAACACAGGGATGAACTCTCGCTGAGTTAGAGCGAGCAGGTCGGAAATCACACAGGCTCGTGTTTTCCTGGTTTGTGCTGGTTCACACTGTGGTCTTTGAATGTCAGCAAGAGAGGTCAGAGCTTCCCGTTTCAGCAACAGTGTCACAAGGAGAGCTCAGCACCAAAACCCTTCTGCTGAGTCTCAGCCCAGCACTCACTGCATCCCTTAGAACAGCGGGAAGGCTGTGGTGTAGAACATGAGATGTTGAACCAGGACAGCTGTTTCCCAAGGCCCGTTTTGGTCACCTCTGCAAACAAATCAATGAGCTTCCTGTTTTCCAAAAATAAGTGCAAGAAGGACAGCAGTATCTAGCAGGAGATGTGTTCCTGCACCTTGTGTGAAGCCTTTGTGCAGTGGGTGTTTACCCAGGCTGGCAGAGGTGCTCCTGTGCTGGGAGTGCTCCTGCTCCGGGAGGAACAGCCCTGCCTTTCTTAGCTCCTGCCTGTCTGGCCTCAGGGGCTCTTTGTGAGGTTTTTTCTAGCATCTTCTCGAGCTAGGCCTGGCCTGACCTGATGGCTGTGAGGTTGTTTTTGTGTTTTCTGCTCACACAGTTGTGCATTGTACAAAATTCCTGCCCAAAAGTGGTGCCAAGCGTTTGGCTGTAGCATTACAGCAGTGAGCTGCAGGGAGGTACAAGAAGCCTTCTGTCCACTTAAAAAATAATTTTAAAAGGCAAACAAGAATGACCAGGACCCTACTCCTCACTACTCCCAGGAAAAGCACTTGTTGCTCCCATCTCCAGTGAAGGGCTGCTCCATCACACATGTGGAAAGGCTGCTCCGAGGTTGAAGGAGATGCCAAGGGCAGTAGGTGAGTGCTGCACACGTTCCTGAGCAGGCAGCCAGCCCATGGCACTTGGGTCCCATGAGCAGGCAGGAGCATTCTTCAGACCAGCTGTTCAGTCTGTGCTGGGTGTGAGGGAATGGTGTGATGCCTCACATGCGGGGCCACTGGGTCTAGGCTTGGGCCATGAGATGGCTTGGGAAGGTTTGCTCAGGTCCGGTGTCCAGCCTGTAATGCTGGAGTGGTCCCCAGGGTGGAGTTGTTGAAGGGGATGTCCAGCTTTTCCCCACTGTGTCTGCAGTAACGGCCCTGGTGCACATCAGCCCTGCCAGCTGTGTCCCAGCACAGTGAGACCTGCTGGCCTTGCCCTGTGCCCCGTCGATGGCACAGATTGGCACTGGCAGCTCGTGCCCTCCCAGCAGCGCTCTGCTCCTGGATGGGGGAGTAGCACCCGTGGCCATGCCAGAAACCTGCCCAGTCCTCCCTTGCAGGCTGCTGTGTCCAGGCAGGCTCTCACTGTCCTTGCACCTGGGTGTGTGACATTCCTGACATTGCTGTGCCCTGTGGAGAGCAAACAATGGGCTGTTCTGCCCTAGGCTCTGCTGCTGAGAGCTGAGGGGAAATGCCAGTGCCAGCAGACGGGAGGTTCCAAAGCAGGTTTGCTGCCCTTTGTGCCAGGGGCTGGGCAGGGACCCTCCTCCAGAGAGCATTGAAAATTGGTGTGACAGGTCTCCTTGTTTTTCCTGTATCCCCTGTGATGCCCGTGTGTCTGACAGGTGTCTGTTTGTCTGTCCTAACACCAGCTTGAAGAATGAAACAGAGGAGTGACATTTCAGTGCTGCAGGTGAGTCACTGGATTTTTGACACTTTACTAAGATCTGCCACAGAGTTCCAGTACAAACATGGTAACAGGGAAAATGGTGCTTGGGAGGCAGGTGACTGCAGGGGACACAGGTTGGCAGCTCAGTGCCACAGGTGGGTTAAACCCCAGCCTTACTCAGCACCAAACCACAGCCCAGCTGGGGGGCTGTGTGGGGGCTGCCAGAGCTGCCCCACTGCTCCTCGGTGGAAAGATGACTCAGGTTTTGGCAAGGCTGAAAGGATGAATCTCGTAGCAGATTGCGTCTTTGCCTTGGCCATTACGCAGATAAATGAAAATAATCTCTCAGCAAGTGCAAATGCATAAGCCCAGAGTACAGTGATGGTTCATTTCTTAACTGGTTTAAAAAAGCTAATGTGGAAGATTCTAAATATCGCTTTTAATAACGTGAGGTTGGAATGGCTTAATTCAGTCTTTTACTCTGTCAGAGTAAAAGCTACATTGGGTTAAAAACCTGAATGTAACATTCAGGAGTAGTGAGTGGTCTACAGCATTCTCTGTGCTTCCCATCCAGTCCCACCCCCTGCACCTTCCTCTAGACCAGGTTGCTGCAAGTCTCATCCAGCTTGGCCTGGAACTCTTCCAGGGATGGGGCAGCCACGGTTTCCCTGGGCAATCTTTGCCATGGCCTCACCTCCCTCCAGGGCAGAATTTCCAGTATCCCTGCTGACCCTGCCCTCTGCCAGTATGAATTCCCCCTCATCCTGTCTCTCCAGACCCTTGTCCAAAGTCCCTCACCATTATTCAAACCAATACCAAACCTATCAGCATTTTTTGTAATAAGGCTCTTTGCTAATATTCTCAATCTATAGATTAAATTTTGGACTGGTGGTGGGCAAACCATTGTAGCACCTGCTTCTGTCTAAACCTGTGATGTTTCCCTAAAGCTTCTCCTCTTGCCTCTCCTCCAGCTTCAAGATTTCTGTTCTCTGTTCCCTCTTTGGGCACTTCCCAGGGATCCTGGGAAGAAGTTTTGCATTGATCTGTCCTGGTCGCCTGGCTGTAGCCTCACTGCAGTAATCCTTCCTGAGGCTGAAGTGTTCCTTCATGAGGAAATGGAGCTTTAAATGTGAAAATAGCTTTATCCTGGCAAAAGAGATACCCGCTCTTTTGGAATGTGGGAATTTTCTTATTTCACTAGATCTTCAGATTATATACTGCCCATTTTTTTATTCCTGCCTGGAGCAGAGGACTTCCAAGCAGCCACAGTGTGTTTTTCTCTGTGTCCCAGGATTTATGGCTCTGCTGTTAGACCAGGGAGCGACCTCAAGCATCAGTAGCCAGGGGGGACCCGGGGTCCCCTGCCCCACGTCTTTCTCATCCCTCGGCAGGGAGCCCGAGGCCAGGGTCCTGGATCATCTCTGCAGCTGCCCTGGCTCCCCACATCCTGGCGTGTCCACCCCTGCCTGCATCCCGCCGGGCTCCAGCCACAGGCTGCTGGGGAGCCCCGCTCTCACCAGAGCTCATCCATGGTTCTGTGCCTCCAGCCTGAGCTCTGGCTGCACAGGAGGGACCAGCCTGGACACAGGGAGTGTGTCCCCGAGCATCGCAGGGAATTAGGCATGGGTGCCCAACTCTCCAGGGTGGCTCAGGCAAGCACCATTAAAGGGCAGCTTGCTTTAATCCAGTCAAACATCTGTCGTGTATGGAAAATACTCCCTTTCTCCTAAACTCTTTTTTTTCTTAAGTGCATCTTATAAAACACAAAGTTGGGCAAGTTGTTTTTAAAGCAGATTTCTGAGGGACAGCACATACACTGCAAGCTGCTTTGCATTAGACACCAAAACCTGCAGCATTTGGCTTTGATAAGTGCGGCCCAACGTGGCTTGAAGCAGAAGGTAGCTGAAACAGGGAATGCTGAGGGCAGCTGAGCTGCCTGTGCAGCAGCCCCTGCCGCTGGCTCCAGCAGGGAAAGGGCTGGTGTTCCTTGTCCAAAGTCCTTGGTGCCCATGCAGTAATGCTGGAGGCCCACCTGCAGTGGACAGAGGTGGCACGGGGGACAAAGCGCTGGGGTCCGGTTTGTGGGGAGCGGCGGGGCCCGGCCGTGCCAGGGCTGGAGCCGCTGCCCAGGGCTCAGCCAGCAGAGCCCATCCCTGTGTCGGATTTCCCGGTGTCCAGCCTGGAGCAGGGAAACCTTTTGGGGCCAAATCCCCTGACAGACAGCATCTTTCCTGTGTGCCTTTGCCCCCCGTGCGGTGGAGGGGTCCCAGGGGCTTGCCAGGCGAGGCAGGGGAGACGCTGGCACACCCTTGGCTGGAATGGGGCTGTGCTGCTGCTGCTGCTGGCAAAGCTGGCATGGGGATGGTGACACCAGGTCACTCGGGCCACGGGTGGTGGCTGCTGAAGGCAAAGAGGCTTGGGCTGGGCAGCAGGGCTGGTGGGGAGGAGAGCAGAGGGGACGGGCAGGGGAGCAGTGGTCCGGTGGGACCCGGAGTGAGGGGTGCCGGCCCTGCGGCCCCACAGGGGCACAGGGGACCAGGGTCCAGTGAGGGGTGCCGGCCCTGCGGCCCCACACAAGCACAGGGGACCTGGAGTGAGGGGTGCTCGCCCTGCAGCCCCACACAGGCCCAGGGGACCCGGGTCCAGAGCACGGGTTCACTCCAGAGTGGGAGCTCGCTCTGGTTCTGCGGCTCCCGGCTGGCTGGGGTGGGGATCCTGCCTGCTTTGATTCTGCTCATGACTCTTCCCCCACGCCATCGTTTCGCTGCACGGCGTCGTCACAGCAGCGGTAATGGTTCTGCGTGGTTGGAATTTGCTGGGTGTGAGCTAATGAGGGGTTGGGGATCAGGCTCTGCTGGTCGGAGCGCTGGCACCGCCTGTCCCGCCCAGCACCCCGGCTCTGCCCCCGAGCCCCGCACACGGCCCTGCTGTGGCCAGTGACCGATGATGCTGTTGGCACAAAGGCACCACAGGCACCAATATCTCTATCAGAGAGGTTTAAATAAGAATCCTCATGTTACTGCAGCCTCTCCAAACCCTAATTATTTATAATTTCCACAGTTGAACCTCTGTTGCTAAAGAAAAATTGAATTTTCCCACCGGCGCGGAGGCTTGGCTGATGAGTCACGGCGCTTCGTTAGCTAATCTTAGAGCCACTGTGAATTACTCACTGGCTGCTGATACAGAGTAGGCTGAGAAAATGCTCGTTTGGAGTGCATAATTTTGGAATTTGGGTCTCTTCCCTGGCAGGAGAGGGTGTGACTGTGCGAGGGTTCAAAGCCATTATGTGGGTGCATGCGGGTCTCCCAAGGGGGTCCTAACACATTAAAAACTCAGAGCCTGTGCTGATTTCTCCGGTCAAATCCATGGGTGAATTTCAGTGTGTGAGGATGTTTTAAATTTGGAAATAACTCAGTGTGAGTCCGTGCTGAATTAAATGGGTCAGATGGGGTAATGGCCTTAGTGAGAGGGGTTTGGGGAGGACAGGATTTATTCTGGGAACATTAAATGTTGAAGTTGTTAATGGGGGAGCACAAAAGTGAGTTTGGGGTGGGATTCTTGGGGGTGTCCCCTGCAGGGCCTGGAAATGGACTCGATGATCCTTGTGGCTCCCATCCAACGCAGGAGATTCTATGATTCTATGAATTCTGTCGTTTTTAGCTTTCTCTGGAGTTGATGTTTTCTTCCAAAGTACCCCAAAAAGGTGTCTGAGAAAGCAAGATCACACATGTTCCCTGTGAAATGTCCATGTTCCCCCTGGAAAACATGATGGGATCATGAACCCAGAATCCCTGAGTGCTCCCTGGCCAGGCACATGTCCCCGTGGGCAGCACCTGCCAGGCTCTGGCAGCCACGGGGCGATGCCCATGGGCAGCTGTCAAACTGCAGGACCTTGCAGGACCCTTTGGGGTGGTGGGAGGCATTTCCTGGGGGAGCAGCAGGGAATTATTCCTGCTGCTATAATGATTTTCATCTTTCTTTTTATTATGTCTTGCGTGTGCGCACACCAAAAATTTCATCAACATTTTCCCAAGTGGTTGTTCCCACCATGGCTTGAACTAACAAAGTTTATTACAGGTAATTTTTCTCCCTGGTGCCAGACGCTGTCAGCTGCTGATTTGTGCTGCCAGCTCGGCCTCAGGGGATGGTCCCTGACACATGAAACAGCTCTTGGTATGATAATTGCAGCAATTTCAAGAAACAGGAGTAGGGGTCTGGGCAGGAATTGCCTTTGGGAACATCTGTTTCACCTTTCTGTCTATGACCTCTTTCTGAAAGCATCTTTTCAACTGGAAAAAAAAGCTTGTTCAGTATAACCCAGTCTTGGAGTGACTCACAAATGGCTGTGAGAGCTACACAAGTGCACCTTCTCCTGTACAAATGGTGGGAAAAGGGTTGTCAGGCTTTGGCAGGGGCTGCCCATGGAGGTGATGGAGTCCCTATCCCTGGAGGTGTCCAAGGAATAACTGGACATGGCACTCAGGGCTCTGGTCTGAGTGCCAAGGAGGGGATCAGTCACAGGCTGGACTTGATGGTGTTGGAGCTCTTTTCCAGCCTCGGTGGTTCTGGGATTCTAAGAGAACTCCCCAGCCTGTGTCTGGCACCCTCTGCTCACAGGCTGGTAACGCCAATTTCTGAGTTTCATGGAGCTGGAGCTGCACCGGGTTTGTTGCGTTCAGAGACCTGAAATCCATGACATTCCCAAGGGAAGGCCGTGTTGCATGGGGAGGCCCAGCTCTGCTCTGCAGACCCTGGCTGGCTCTGCTCAGGCTGCCGTGCCAGGCCGAGCCAGCGCAGAGGAGCCAAGGGAGCCGAATTTGGCAGCGTGGTGCACTGGGGAGGGGGGTGAGACACAGGGACCTCCCGTGCCCCGGCCCCCGTGTGTGTGCAGGGGCTGCTCCTGCCCAGCAGCCCTGTGTGGGGAGAAAACCAGCAGCTCCTGGGCACAAACTGGTGTCCCCTCCTTCGTGCAGGCTGCAGAAGGGTCTGGAGGAAAGCTGCTGCTCGGCTGAATTAGACCTGTTCCATAACATTGCTCTCTGCTGTGCCTGGTCCCAGCCTCATTGCCTGTGCCAGGGGCTTGCTGCTGCTCTCACCAGGGCAGCTTTGCACCCTAATTTAATTCATCCTTGTTCCAAGGTTAAACTGTTCTTCCTGTGACAGATGCTAATTATCAGCTGTAATTAATGGGCTCCCAACCCCCCTCCAGTACAGATACTGGGGCTGAATTATGACCAGCAGTTCAGAGCAGCTCCTTGCACGGTGGTGATGGATGTTCTTTCTTGGGTGGTGCCACCAGCATTTCCTTTATTAGGAACCACCAATGTCTCTCGGGGAAGTGTGGAGCAGCATTCTGTTTAGAAAAGCATTTTTTGTGCAGGGCTTTGGGCTTTTCCCTTTGCTACAAGTCAGCAAACAAAACTGCTGCTTACCAGTGCTGCCCTTGCAAAACAGGACCTGTAGCCCTCTGCGTGGGGGTACAAGTGGCTGTGGCCAGAAGTCAGGGCCCCCATCCTTTGGGAATTTACGGGTGCAGTAATCATTCCTTCTGGAAGTACTTTGCATCTGCTGCAGAAGAAAAACCCAGACACATTCCACGCCAAAAGGGGTTACCCAGACTGCTGCTCCTGCTGGTTTTGGCTGAAGCTGGATGCTCTGGGCAGGGGACACACAGCCCCAGCCCCGTGTCCAGCTCCCCCGGCCTGTCCCGCTGTCAGTGCGGGAGCCGCGGCGGCGACTGACGGGAGCCGAAGGCGCAGCCTGGCCTGCAGACACCGACCATGAGGAGAAGTGAGGTCATGCCGAGACACATCCCTGACCAATTGTGCTGTTTTCCTGTCTAGGAAGTATGTTCTTACTGCTCCCGTCCTGCTGGGGCTGGCAGGAGCGCGGTCCCCGCTGCCCGCACGGGTCCCAGCCGTGCCCGCTGCCCGCACGGGTCCCAGCCGTGCCCGCTGCCCGCACGGGTCCCAGCCGTGCCCGCTGCGCCGCTGCCGGCACAGAACTCAGGAAGCACGGGGAGCTCAGCGCAGGGCCTCGGCTCTTAGCAGAGCCCCCGCAGCAGATCCGGGCGGTGTTACATCACACAGGGGCCAAGCCACATCACATCTCCTGCAAAATCACATCACATCTGCCAGAAGGGATCAGACAGGATCGCTTAGAAACTTCCTTGTCCCTGAGAGATTGACAGCAACTCTGCAGTATTGCAAATATTAACGTCTGCAGTGGCAGCATGCCCTCATCGCACTGAATTGCTTTAAAATACAGCAGCGAGCCATCACATTCCCGGTGTCTTGGAGAGGAAGTGCCACCTAGGGCAATAAACATTTGTTTGCAGCAGAACTGAAAAGCCAGACAAACACGGGGAGCCTGTTGTTCCAGTGACTCTGAGTCTCTGACTGAAAGGCAATAAATGAACTAGAAATCCAGTTTATGCAGTAGAAATTGGGCATTTCAGACATTTTGGCCTTTCAATTGCTGTTATTAGGCCTTGTTAACTTGTTAATAAATCCATGTACTGGCAATGATTTGTTGCAATGTTTGCAGTTGTCTCTATCAGAGTGTTCCGGCCAGGTCCAGCTGCAGAGGCAGCACAGCCCCCAGTCCTGGGGAAGCCCAGCACCACGGGGCTGGATCTCACCCCAGAGGAGATCCTGACAGGTGGAGGGAGAGAAAAAGGGAGCTGGAGAGGCTGGAGGGCAGCAGGGGAAAGAGCCTGTGCTTCTCCAGGAAGGAGACCAAATGATGGGTTTTACACGCCCTTTGAGTTTCCCTTTGATGGAGCCAAGTCTCCCTCCCTTCTCAGACATGAAGATGGGAAGTGAATGTCTCTTTGAGACACAGGTTTTATCTGGGTGGTTTTGTTGTGGGTGCCAGGTCTGAGGGGAAGAATTCAGTGAGATATTGGAATTCTGAGCATCAGCAGGGCTGTTTCCCTCGTGACACATTTTGAGGGGACTCAGGCAACACAGAAAGGAGCTGTGCTGCAGAAATCCTCGCCTGCGTTGTTTGCTGAGGCTCCTCTGAGTGCAGGGAGGGCAAGGAGTCCCTCGGGGTGCTGAGGCGGGCTCCCCTCGATCATCGGATCTTTTAGTGGCATCTAAAGGATGTCACAGGAGCCCCTCCGTGGGACAGTCGGTGGGACACGCCCGAGCACGGGGTGCTGGTGCAGGGTGTCAGGGCACCGCGCCACGCTCCGAGCGAGCTGCCAGCCACTGGCAACCTGTGGCCAGTGGAAACCTGACGCTTCCTCCAGAGAGGGAATTAGGTGGAGAGCTAAATTTAGGTGCTGTTGCTTGGGGAGCATGGTAAATGATAGCAGCGAGCTGCTGCTCCACGTGCAGCCCGTGCCGGGCTCCTCCCTGGGGCAGCTCTCCAGCCAGCAGCCAGCGGGAAACCCCGCTGGAGCCATCCGTGGTGACACAGCCACAGCCCAGATGGAGCTTCCATAAATCACGGGGCTGGCAGTCACGGTGCCTGAGGAGAACCGTCCCCTTCGGTAAATGACGAGAAGGGAGCTGGGGGCGGCTGCTGGGAGCTGCCGGGCCCTGCCGGTGCCGGTGCCGGTGCCAGAGCCGGGCTCGCACTCGGTGGTCCACGGGCTCCGCAGGCAGCGGCCAGGCAGAGCCAGCACAAGGATTGGGCTCGGGGTGGTTCTCCCTAACCGGGAACACGGACAATATACGCCTGGGTCGTTTCGGGAATTAACAAATGAGGCTGCCAGCTGGCTGTGCTCCAGGCACAGGGAGCTCGATCTTGGTCCCAAAACTTTCTGAGGTCCTAGCCAGAAGCCCTCCTACCCTGAGCAAATTCTTCCCTGCCTTTCTTGTGCTTCTGTTTCTTTTGCCCCGTTTGCCACTCGCTGGACAGGCTGATGGCAGCTGGCCGGGGTCTGGGGGCTGTGAATCAACCAGTATTTCAGCTGAAGCACACACAGGATCTGTTTCGTGACCGGGTCATGTGTTCTAGGTAGTTTTCTGGTCAGGAGGGTTGTGCCACACCCAGCAGTGCAGGGCTGCAGTGCAGCTGTCCTGGACCAACCTGGGCAGCTCTAGCGGGAATGCCCCACGATCCCCACATGAACACCTCTCTGATGGAGCCACTGATGGCAGGTGCTGCAGGGTGATGCACAGGAGTCTTCTGAAAGGGAAAAGAAAATCTCCTCTCTCAGTCCTGCCAGCTCAGCCCTGTTCCAGCAGTAATGAGGTGGGATGTGCTGACAGGCCAGGCTGAGTAGCTGTACACAAGCTGCTAGCAGGACACCCTCCGTGATGTGCCATGATTGGAAGTCCACTTGCTCCAGCGTAATCTGGCTTTGCGAGCAGGGATGGGTTCCTGACAGTGGCCTTGGTTTTCAGCCTGAAGATGGTGGAATGAGGGGGGTCTTCTGAACAGCTGTGGCTGTCCATCCATCGCGTGTCCACAGGACCCCTCGGTAGCTGCCTCCCAGGGCACTCTTCTTGTCTTCTGCCAGTCTGAGCCCCTCGGGAGCAATGGTTGCTAGCATCCCCGGACATGTCCACGCTTTAAACCCCGCCAGTGACGTGCGGGGCTGCACGAGAGGATGGAGTGGCTGCGCTCATGCCCAGACTGCACAGCCACCGAGTCTCCACTGAGTCACACCAGGTGTGGGATCTGGGCCCTCACCCCTCCCAGAGCAATCAACCCTCACCCAGAGGGAACGGACCTCTTCTCCCACCAGCCTTAACCTCTTCAGGTGTTGCACAGACAAGTCTTGTTGCCCTGACTGGCAATAAGAAGGGCAGAGGAAGGGCTGGGTGGCTGGAGGCAGCTGAGGGGTGCCCGTGGGAGCAGGACTGGGGCACTTGCCTCAGGCTGGGGGGGAAGCTGCACCCCAGGGTCTGCGGCAGGGACCCCCGGCTGTGGGGCTGGAGGTGGGTGGCCTTGGGATGCCATGGGGCCGTGGGAGGTGCACAGGGAGGAGCCCTGGGAGTTTGTGTCCGAACAGTCACTGGCCCCACAGAGCAAACACAGCTCAGCAGAGACACAGCTAATCTGGAGAGGGAAGCTGTGCTTGCAAACAGGGTATTCCTGGTGAACAGAAAAGCATCAGCTGTGTGTGATGGGAAGGTCAGGGATGTGCCACCTGAGTTAAATGCTCCATAAAGCTCTAGCCAAGAACACATCTACCAAGGTCCGTGCTTCTGCCTGGGACTTGGCCCTAGGAATATTGGCTGGGAAGTTTCCAAGGGGGAAAGTGTTACTCTGTTTAGTTCTCTGAGTCGGTAGAGGAGAAGTTTCATGAAGCTGAGGACCATGTTTGAGAGCTGATCTCTGCTGGATCTGAATCTGATGGGCAATTTGTGCCTGGCCACTAGTGCTTTGCTGGCTGTGTAATGTTCCCTGACATCTGTGGGAAGCACAGGTCTCAGGCTTAAGAAAAAGAATTGGAGAAGAAAAAAAAAAAAGACATTTCTATGCATCAACAACGCAAAGTTTTCCTTTGAAGGAATCCAAGCAGTGGCCTGTCATCTGCTTTGAAAGGGAAGAGACTTCCTTCCTCAAGCAAGCAGTGGATCCTGTGGCTCCCACAGCCACCCTGAGGGGAGGGCGCTGTGTCTGGGCTGGCTGGAGGTCTCGGGGCCATCACAGCAGCTCCCCCTCAGTGGCTGCTTCCAGCGGGGGTCCCCAGGATTGAAGCCCACACCTGGAGCATGCTCCTATGGGCTGCTGGAGTAGGGAGCCCATTATTTACTTGGTGGGGTTCTTATCTGGGGCTGTCTCACAGCATCCTGTGTGCTTTGGGTGACTCATGGCTGCACTTCAACAGACAAAGGAATTAAAAGGACAAACAGGAGGTGGTAACCCATGTGTGAATGGGGAGAGGAAAGGAGAGTTTGCTGACCAGGCAGGGAGAGTGCCAGGGTGATAGGAATGAGCCTGTGTTTGTTCTGCATCTGGATGAGGCAGCTCAAGAATTCAAGGATTTTTTTTTTTAATATTCTGTGGACCTTTATTTTGCCCCTGCTTGTTTTTTTCCATGAGATGTTGAGGTTTCATCTGTCCAGGAACTCAGTATGGGAACTATAAATAGCTGTGACAGAGTCTGAAAGCTGAGTGAGTGAAAGCAGAGGAGATTTACAGCTGGGTTGGTTAAACCCTTGGCTGCTTATGAGCACTGCCTGTATTGCAGTGCTGTAAAGCCATTCAGGAGGAGCTGCATTCTCTGCAGCTCCAGAGGTGCAGTCCAGGGAGAAACCACACACTGACACTCCAGCTCGCTCCTTCTCCACTTGTGAAAAGTGGGGGACAAGCCACCATTCCCAATACTCGTATTCCAGCGTCCAGAGGTCAAGAATAGGCTTTGACATCTCTCGTTTGGCCTGGTGGGGATAAGTTTTGTGCTTTTCACACGTGCTCACAGCCCGCTGCACAGGCTGTGCCTCGCTTCCCACAGAGGGATGGCTGATGGAGGGAGCCCTGAGAGCCCACGGGATCCTCCTCGTGCCTGGGCACAGGTCTTGGGGTTTGGGCCAAGCCCCTGCCCCACGCTCTGCTCTTTTCCCCTCTCTGTCCCTGCAGCGAGCCCGGCGGGATGGGAACACGGCCGGGGTGCTCGGCCATGGCTCACCCCTCCACTGCAGGATACGGGCCCTAAACTGATTCATTTTCTCTGCAAATTCATCAGTTACACAGAGAAATGTCTATTTCAAAATAGGCTGTGGGCACTTGGAAAGGGACTGTCTTTTATGTACTTGTTTGTTTATTCATGCATAAGGTTTATTTGTCTCCTGGGTTTATCCCAGGCCATAACCACCCTGTTTGTTGCCCTTTGCCATCAGGTGTTATATTTAGCCACTCATTTGTGATGGCAAATACACTGTGGCTTCTACTTTCAGCAGTGGCAAGTTCTGTTTCTAAATATCGCAGACCCTGGAGATGTACAAGAGTACTGGAAACACTGTGGTTTGGGGGAAAGCTGCATTCTGCATTTCACTGGCGAGTTTCCACCTCTCTGGCTCAAAGCTCAGTGATGTGTGATAGCAATTCCTGAGCAGCCTGAAACTGGACCTGACCTCACTTGGCTGTCGGGAGTGGGAGCCAACAGCAAAATGCTGGGGCTCAAAGGACACACTTTCAAAGGACATCAACAGAAAGATTCTTCTGGCAGTAAAACCAGAGTGACCATCCCTCTCCACAGTACCAGGAGTGTGAGACTGGAGTGTTTGCCTTCCTTAGGATTAATTTTCCATACTGGCAGGACCTGGGCCAATCACTGCACAAGTGTGACCGTCCCACTGCTGAGCACACGTGTGCTCTACACACTCAGCTTGGGGTCTGCTTCATGCCAAGCTGCCAGTGTGCATAAAGTTATAGAATAACCCAAAAGGAATGGTATTTATGAGCCCTGAGGCTGCTTACCCTGACACTGGCTGTGCTGCAGAGTTTGTGGTTGGTGCTCACTGTGCACCAGACCCTCCTGCCTGGGCAGAGACTCAGTTCTGCAGACCCACTGCTGGGGCAGAAGCAGCCTGTGCCAGCACAGCCTCCCCATACGGCACCTCCATGCTGGTGGTAATAAAAATAATAATAATTATTATTATTATCATCATCACTATTACTATTATTGTTGTTGTAATAAAACCCAGCAGTTTTTATTGAAAGGCCACATACAAATGGAAGGGTCAGTACATTTAGAACTCGTAGAAGAAATGTTCTTCTCATAGAGTATTGCATCCCTTTGGAGTTCACGTGTGGAGAAGATTTAAGCACATACTTGGCTCGAATAAAAAGAAAACCTTTGGCAGGATCACTGTGTGTCCATTTATAGCATCTGGGGCTGTGCAGGCTCTGGCCAGTTGTATCTGCATAACCAAAGAGCCCGCACCGGGACGAACAGGACGGGCAGGGGATGGGAGCAGGATGGTCCGGGAGCCAAAGCTGACTGAGGCAGCTCGGGTCACAGGCTCGCTTGGAAACACAGCCCATCCTCAGCGAAGGCGTAGGCTACAGACCAGGGAAATCGCTGGGTCACGGCTTTTGGGTAGGGGTGAAAAGAGAAAAAGGAAAAAAAACAGCTGGGTTATTTCTGGTCGCTCACCTCCGTGGCATTTATAGCCTGGGAATGGGAACGGCCACGGCCAAGCGCGCCCCAGCGCTGCCTCTGCCCCCACCCGAGGGAACATCCTCCTCCTCCTCCTCCTCCTCTTCCTCCGCCTCCTCCTCCTCTTCCTCCGCCTCCGCCTCCTCCTTCGCCCCTTCTTCCTCCGCCTCCTCCTCCTCCCCCTCCTCCTCCGCCTCCTCCTCCTCCTCCCGCACACCGAGTGCTGTGGAGCAGGAGGGAGCCTGCCTGGTACTTCCGCAAGGAGGGTTGTACTTTCAGTGAAGTAATTGGTTTTGTTACAAAAAATGTATAAATCTGCTCTTCTGCTTTTGTCCACAGTCCGTCCCATAAAAATATACAACTGATATCTAGGAAAATATGGCTTAGCATGTCCAAAGCCGTGTGACACATCAAACCCCCTTTGGGGAAGGATGGGGGCTCCAAGGGCTCCTCACAGCCCTGTCAGCTCCTTGGCCTCTCAGGTTTCTCTAGCCCCGTTGTGAGTGGGGAGAGACACCCACCAGGCACACAGGAAGCTCCAGTTCATGTCAAGTTTCAAAAACTTTTGATAAAGAAAGGCTTTGGAATTCCACAGGCTTCCCAGGGTGGCTGGTGACCAGCTCAGCCCTGCCCAAGTGCCCAGCTGAGCTCACCAGGACAGGGCACGGTGCTGTCCCTACCCCTGGTGACAGCCAAACACACAGCACGGCGCCGTCACTCCTGCAGATCGGGGAGACTGGCATGACATTTCTGAAATTAAACACACTTTGGGCTCCAAACAGTGGAATGCTCCCCGTGCCTCCAGCTGGCAGCGTTGCCAGCCCTGGGTGGTGGCAGAGGGGACAGAGTGTGGCCCTGCAGTGTCCCTGGTGCTGCCTTTGCCCCACAGCAGAGACAGACCCCACACCCAGTGCCACCCACCCCTGTAAGAGCCTTGGGGTGCTGAGGCTCATGTTGGGCATCCGGCACTGCTTCCAGTCTGCTGGATTCCTTGTGAAATTATTGTCTCAGCTACCCCTCACCGTTCACAGTTTTTCTTATGAGTCACTAAATATTGTGAGATTTATACAGCTGTGGTTTGGGTTTGCAGCAAGCACCCAGCTGAAGGCCTAAACCTGGATTTCTGTGGAATCAGGGAGTCCAAAAACTGCTCACAAGCCACGTGGAAAGGGCAGGACGGACTCAGATCCCAGATTAGATTGAAGGGTTGGCTTTGCACTCTTCAGGAGCACTTTATTTCCTCCTGGCCTCCTGTCTCCTCTTCCAATCCATAGCATAAAATGTTTTAGAGAAGGAAAAGATGACCAGTTCACCTCGTCTCAGTGAAGTTGTTGTTTACAAGTACAGACACAAGACGGCTGCATGGAAGGGCCTCAAAACTCCAGTTCCTTGCAATAAAATTGGAATTTAGGGAACTTGCTGTGTAAAGTTGTTTTTCACAGCTATAAAAAGAAAATGGAAATGTTTCCCTTTGGTACATCTACATCCTTCCCACTAAATAAGTGATTTCCTTTTCTCCTTGCTGATTAGGAAGCTCTCCTCTGGAGGCTGGCTTTGATGTCTCAGGAAAAGAAAAATCAAATTAGCAAATCTACGGGAAAGAATTAGCACGGCCCCATTCCCTGGGCCAGGAATGAGGGATTAACCTGATTCCTGCTGGCTTCAAGCAGGCCAAGGAAACGGGAGTGCAGCTGGCTTAGAGTTCCCCAAGGTCAGGTCGCCGGGGCGATGGGGAGTGCTGCCGGTGTCACACGCTGCTGTCACTGCTGGGGACGGGCACTGCGCACCCCTCCAGCCCTCTGCCACCACCTCAGCCCCCCAGTGCAGGGGCCTGACCCCAGCTGGGCCACTGCAGTGCAGAACAGGGGTCCAGTGACCAGCCCAAACCGCTGTGACAGGAGCTGAGGGAGCAGGAGCTGAGGAAAAGCCGTGGTTAGGATGTATTTGCTGGGTGTCCTTCCTCCCTGGAAGCCTCAGCTGGCGTAGTTCTACCCCGTGTGAGTCGCCGTGGCACGGACAAGTGGAAGTGCTCCGTGTTTCCCTTTCTGGATGAGCAGCACTGCTCCAAGCCATGAGCAGCCCCCTGCAGACCCCGCCGAGGGCAGCCTGAGCCCCCTGCCCCAGGGCCAGCACGCACCCTCTGCGGGCTGGCACGGGGCATCGCTCTCCACTCCGGCCGTGTTTTGGGGCAGAAACACAATTCCCACTCAGACTTGGGTGAAACCAGAATTGCCCTTGGCAGCCAAGCTCTCGTCGAGTGCCCAGGGGTGGCTGTACCACATCCCCATCTCCAGCCACACTGCTGGGATCTGATCCCTGTCCCCCTCCCCGTGGGCTGGCAGGGACAGTGGGAGCCCATCAGACCCCCGGGCCAGGCAAGGGCAGCACATTCAAGGTCTGTGTGTGAGCACTGTTCTTCCATTCCCTCTCATTAAGCAAAGCCTCTGCCTTGTTTATCTGAGCTATAAATAGTTTCCCCGAGTCTGCGTTTGCTCTCGCTGTGGTCACTGACAGGCAGAGCTGGAGTTTGGGGATGGGGTTTTAAACCTGATGGGGTTTTTGCCTATTGCTAGTGTCAGAAGGGAGTGCAAAACCAGATTAAACACATAGAGATTAAACAGAGAGATGTAGAAATGCATCTAAAAATAACCCCTGGGCTGCATGGGGCAGCAGGCGCCAGTAATGCTCAGGGCAGCGCGGGGCCGTGACGAGGCCCGTGATTCCCGCTGGTGGCAGGTGGGACATGCACAAATCCCTGCCCCTGGCAGCCTCCTCCAGACACTGCTGGCCCCTCCAGGCGGGACCCAGGGCCAGCCACGGGCCCAGGCACACGGACTGTGCTGCTCACGGGCAGCTCTGCAGTGCAAAATCAGGCCCGGGCTGACCTCCTGCCCCATGCAGGGGACATTGGGGTGCTGCAGACCCACCCTGAGCAGGGCTGGAGCTGGCGCTCAGGTGAAACCCAGGTGTTGTGGCTTTGGTAGGTGCTGATCTGTGTTTTCTGCCTTCCCGGCCAGGGAAGGTGGTCAGGAGCTGACAGCAGCAGCTCCTGGCACAGGGGGAGAGGATGCCCGGCTCCGAGGGCTGCTGGCCTCTGCCTCTGAGCACCTGGAAGGGCCCGGACAGTGTGGACCCTGGCACACAGACGGAGCCACTGTGGGGTCATTGGGCTGGAGGCGCCACGAGGAAATGGAAAATCCCGGAGCAGAGGAGGCCGAAACCAATTCCTGCACATTGGGCCATGCCTGAGTAGTGCAGAGGAATTTTGGCTGATTGGTGCTGCTGGGTGGGGGGAGCCGCTTGGACAGGCCCGGGTATGGAATTAGCATGTGGGCAATTCCCTATCAGGAATTAGTAACACGTAAGGGTGGAGTCATGGAAAATGTGGAGAGCTGGCACACTGGCTGGAAAACCTGCTTGACAAGAAATAACCTTGGGCTGCTGGGGGTGGATCACTGGGAAGTGTCATTTATGGACAGGGTGGGGGGCACAGGCGGATTAGGGCTCTGTGAACAGACTCCTTGGTCTGGAGAAATGACGGTCGATAATGGAGATGTTCCCCTCTCTGCTGGGCGTGTGTGTAAGCACCACTGGTATTTCTGCACTGCCTGCTCCCTCCTGGAAACAGACCCGTGTTGGGCACGTGTGTCCTGGCACTGCCAGCACTTTAACTGCTTCACCACTGCCACCCCGCTGCCACCCCGCTGCCACCCCGCTGTCCCCTCACTGTCCCCTCGCTGCCACCCCGCTGCCTCTGTGACTCATGAACCATTTGTGCAAAGCCCAGCAGCACGAGGGAGAAAATGGCACCTATCCTTACAGCGCTCACTGCACATGCAGTGTCAGGCACTCCTGCGTGAGTCACCCTGACCGCTTTCAGTTCACGCTCTTATTCCCAGGAAGAACGGCGATCAGTTTGGCTACAGCTTGGCACAAATGCTTCACAAATAAAGGCTTTGGCACTTACTAACATCCAGGAGTTTGTTGAGGGACGCTATATGACACATGAGGAAATGGAAACTTTTAAGTGTGGTGAATCTTAGGAAAACTAAGGATGTGTTTCCTGGGGGAATTTTTAAGTTGCTCTCCTGGTCTCTTGGAGCCCTTTTAAGCTCTAGAAGGAGCTCTGAGGTCTCCCTGGAGCCTTCTCCTCTCCAGGCTGAATACCGACAGCTCTCTCAGACTGTCTGGTGTCTGCATTGTCTGGTGACGTCTTGAGTTTTGCTTTAATAATTTAATTTATTCCTTCAGATTTGCCCGATTTTTGTTCACCACCAGCCCAGGTTTCTCAGGTAGCCTGCCCTTGGGAGTGTGAGTTACGCCTGCCATTGCTCCCTGTGCAGCCACAGAGCAGATGAAGTCACAGGGAGCGCCCCGACCTGCCGAAGCAGCGCCGACTCCTCCCGGCAGTGACACATTTCCGCACAGCGCAGGGGCAAACCCCACACCTTTGTGCCACGGTGGTTTCTAGCGACCTGAGATGATCTGAAATTTACCCTCCAAGCACAGCAGGCGCCGGTGGGCAGGGGGCAGTGGCCCGTGTTCCTGAGCACTGGGGCCACCTGCCCCAACGCTGCTGGGGGCTGGCGGGCGCCGGGGCTGTCCCGAGGCTGTCCCGATCCCAGCCCAGTTCCCGGTGTCCCTGTGCTCACTGAGGGCCTTGTGACCCACGTTTGCAAATACTTGGTTAGTATTCAACCTCTTGGATGCGTATTTCTTTGAATCTTTATTTTGCATCAAGCTAACTCTGAATGTTACCTTTCCTTGGATTTAATTTAATTCCTGCTTTTAGCTTCGTGTTTTGTAGTTACTTTACTTGCAGGAGAAAGGCTGCGAGAGGACAATGCCTGGAGGGAACATTCAGCATCCAGCAGCAGGAGCCACATCTCTGCCCTGACACAGCATCCCTGCAAGGGCCACTGGCCGTGTCCTGGGACACAGGAGAAAGTCACGGCAAGTCTCAGATTCTTCTGCAAGCTAAAAGCAGACAGATTAATAACATCTTCAGAGAGAGGGGAAAAAAGGAGCTCCGTAACATGTAATTCAGGGATGAAGTTTCAAAGTCTGGATGTGAAAATGAGAGCTGAAGGCTCTGAGAGGCTCATCTGTCACTGAAACCCTGCCGGTGACTAAGGAAAATGTCTGACCCAAAAATGTAAAAGTCATGAATCATTCCTGAAAGTCAGAAAATGTTTCCTGACTTGTATGACTTCAGACCAGCCCTCAGCATCCTGTTTGCCACTGGCCTTTTTTCCATCCATGAATCAGGATGCATGGGGAGAGTCACCCCAAGAGTATGGAGACACAAAGCTTAGCTTTGAAAAACTGTCTAAGGGGAGACATGATTTTTTCCAAAGTGTACGTGTGTGTTGCTGCTTGCCTGTCACTCTTCTGGGAGAGGGAGGAATATCCCTACCCCTGATTTCCCCGGGCCCTGGCACGTGGCTGGCGAGGTTGGCACGGCACCAGTGTGGAGCAGCAGGTACTCACTGGGCACTGCCACACCTCAGCATGATCCCCACTGCCAGTCACTGGGTTAGCTGACTTATATATGTATTTTTATGCGTGTACATACATAAATGCACACATATAAACAGCTGTGTTTGTGTGCATGTGTATGCATATCTACACATATATATATAGCTCACTGTGGTTTTACAGAAAAATGTGAGAGCTCCTGGCCACAGTGACTTTGCAATTTCAAATATACCTATTCAGAGATGGAGGAAATAATTTATGGCTAATTTGATGCGAGCAGAATGGGACTTCAGTTTCCTGCAGGAGTTCTGGGAGTCAGGATTGGCTCAGTGGGTCTGTTCCTCCCCCTGCAATCCACACTGCCATGCTTCAGACCTGGGAAGGAGAAATCACCGGTGGGAACTTGGCCACCAGCCCAGTGTCTCTCTCCTTCCCAAGGCCACAGTCTGCAGCATCAAATAGCCCCTAAAGCAAAAGCACCTTTTCTATTGCTGGTTGTCAGTATTTCTTTCCTCATGCAGAGCCCTAGAAATTCTCCATTAGAGCCAAATGAATTCCAGGCTGCTGAGAACACTCCTGCATCTTGTGGGTGCCTTGGACCCGCAGAGTCTGGGAATCCCAGGGCAAAAGCCAGTAACTGCTCGTCCATTGGGGAAAATATCATGTATCATGATGACCCAGCTGAGGGGAACCTCGGCCTGCGCGGGGCTCCGCGTTTCCAGACACCCTGACTTTACAAATGCCAAGGAACTGATATTAATTATGGAATTGTGCTTTGTAAAAACACGAGAGGAGGTGATTCCTGCCTTGTCTTTCAGGTTGAGAAAGAATTGCTTCACATAACAGATCCTCCCCTGGGATTCACTGATGCATTTCCATTTGCTGCAGCTGCAGGAAAACCCAGCAGCTCCACAGCCTCGGTGGTGCCGCACAGCCCCGGGAATCAGCACGTGGGGAATTCTCACCTGTGGGGCTGGTGGCAGCCCGCCAGCACAGCCCGCCTGCTAATGGACTTCCTTGGCCCCCAAAATGATCATTTTCTTCCTGCTCCCCACCAACACCCTTGGTTTTAGCTAAGAAAGCCCTGCCTGGGTTCTTAGCTGAAATCCCCGGAGCCTCTACCCCGCTCCTGTGGGTGACTCCAGGGACCCCGGGGTATTGCTCGGGGGATGGACCTGCCAGGCCGGGTGTGAGCGGACAACAGAGGTGCCTGTGTGCAAGGGGGGAGCAGCACAGAGCCCCCGGTGCAAAGCCATACCTGGGGGTGAGAGATGCCTGCTCCCCTCGTCACCACCCCGGTCCCCCCACGGACACCAGCCTTGCGCTGTGATAAATACGAGCGGAGCTCAGCACCGCGCAGCCGGCAGGGTGAAGCGTCCTCCTGGGGAGTTAATTAGAGGGACCGTGGAGGCAGTGGCCGTGATATGCAAATCAGGATGAATGGGAGTCAGGGAAGAGATGGGTTTTGTGCTGCTGCAGTGCAGGGAGCCGAGGCGCAGGCTGCTGGGGTCAGGCGCCGGGGTCGAGGCCCTGCGGTCGAGGTGCTGGGGCTGGGCAGGATGAAGAGAGTCAGGGTCACCAGGAGTGCTCTTTCATCAGCTCCTTGTAGTCGAAGGTATCTGCTCCATCCTTTGTGTGAGGACTAGGGGGGTCCTGCCTTCCCACCGGCTTTCACCTGATGGTTTATTGTCATGCAAGGAGCCATTGCTCATTGTGGGTTTCCACACCGAGAAATGCAAATTTCATTTCTTGTGGGAGACAGTTAAAAAATGCTCCTCAACAGTTACCCTTGTTAATAGCTCTTTAATTCTCTAATGAATATTTATGAGCGGTTGCCTGAAAGCAGTGAACCTTGGACCGTATAGACTGATATTGATTGTGTTTGAAA
Organism: Promerops cafer; assembly: GCA_013398275.1. Taxonomy (NCBI): domain Eukaryota; kingdom Metazoa; phylum Chordata; class Aves; order Passeriformes; family Nectariniidae; genus Promerops; species Promerops cafer. Next base: position 428,523 of record VZSE01014224.1, on the reverse strand, counting down.
TTAAAAGAACAGTGATTTTTTTTCTCTTTTGGTGAAAAAGCTGAACAAGAGGAAGACATCCTCAAATTCAAAGTGGGGTTTTTAAATTATGGCAGGTAATGAATTATTGAAACATCTCTTACCAGAGAAGTGCCTTAAGGATGGCGATTTGGTGGCACATCAGCAGCGTCTGCCCATTTCGGGGACGCAGTGGTGTCCCTGCCCGTGGTGGCAGTGCCACTCCCAGGCAGCCCCACTTTCTCCCCGCAGAGACCCCTCCCCTCTGTGCTGAGCTCTCAGCGCTGCTGCCACCGGGTACCCTGTGACAGGCAATAAAACCTGAGGGCTCAGGCACCGGGGCCCTGTCTTTGCCTCGTGGGTTGTGCCTTCTTACCCAGAGCCCAAGGTTCTCCTAGCACCGTGTTCCCACATGGATTGTGTTCTCACCTGCATTTCCAGTGGACTCTGGAAATCTCCTTATTGGCATGACAGTGGCACGTCCCCGTGGCTGTGATTCCTGCCTGCCTGCTGTGTCCTGGGCTGCAGCCCGGCGTGGAGCACAGCCCCTGTGCTGAGCAGAGGGACCCAGCTCCAGGAGCACAGCCCCTGTGCTGAGCAGTGGCCCAGCTGCAGCCCCCAGCCCCTGTGCTCAGCAGAGTGACCCAGCTCCAGGAGCACAGCCCCTGTGCTCAGCAGAGTGACCCAGCTCCAGGAGCACAGCCCCTGTGCTGAGCAGTGACCCAGCTCCAGGAGCACAGCCCCTGTGCTCAGCAGAGTGACCCAGCTCCAGGAGCACAGCTCCTGTGCTGAGCAGAGTGACCCAGCTCCAGGAGCCAGCCCCTGTGCTGAGCAGTGACCCAGCTGCAGCCCCCAGCCCCTGTGCTGAGCAGTGGCCCAGCTGCAGCCCCCAGCCCAGTGGCTCGCTGGTCCAAGGCTGTCCATCCCTGCAGAGAGCTCAGGGGACGGGCTCTGGGCGCCGCCGCCCCTGCGGTGCAGATCGTGGGGATTGGTTTGTCTGGGCACCCTTTTGCATCAATTCTCTTGTTTCTTCTGGGCTTGAGCATAAAGAAAGCAAATAACCGTGGATTTGAGGGGCGAAACATCAAACACTGGCAATGCCTTTTTCCAAGGGATGCCAGATGAGCTCACTTGCAGGAAGGCTTCCAGCAACTCGCCCTGCTGGTTGCAAAGCAGTTGGGTGTGAGAGCCAGGCCCAGCTTGCCCGAGGGCACTGCCAGGGGCACAGCCCCCTGGGGATAGCCTTCCCTGGGGCAGGGGTCGGTCCCCACGGCCTGGGGGTGGGGTCAGACCGAGAGCCCCTCAGCCCATGTCCGTGCCCGGCCCCCAGCGTGTGGCCATCGGCCTGCTCACCCCGGCATGCTCCGCACATTTCCAGCACTCTCCTCTCCAGGACTCTGTCACCTGCTGGGCACCCTCTGGCTGACATGGAGAAGATCCTGAGGCAGAGTTTTGTCACCAGAGCTTTTACAAAATGGTAGAGAAGCTGATGTGAGGAATTATTGGCTGCCACGCTGGATCAGCTTTAAAAGAATAGCCATTTAAATCACTAGTAAATGCTGGGTTTGGTGCTCAGCAGGCCAAGAGGGATGCAGGGAGCCTATTTGCTCCAGTATTCTACTCCAGAATATTCTGGAGCATCCATATATCAGAATACTTTATTCCCAGATTTTTTTTACCCTTGAGGACATGAAAATCCAGCAGGTTATAAGTGCTAAGCGGCTGTTTGCAAACAGGAGCAGCACAGTTGGTCTGAAACCCATCTCCACATTCATGATCAATGCAAATTAGGTTGGAATGGGAGTTGATTAAAGGGACAAAGTCAGTGTCCATCCGAGTTTCAGACTGGGTTTCTCTGATAACATCCATCCATATTTCCATGAAATTTACTTTATTCTACATAGGACTTCATGGAAAAGAGATAAGAAATAGCTGATCTTCCAGTGCAGAACAGCACACATGAGCACAGTCACATTGGTTGTTACATATTAAGCTCCTTCATGTTCAGTATTGAAGTCAATGGAACATTTCTCCCTGGAATAGTTTCAGTGGGAGGGTGAATCTTTCACTAAATTGTGCTTCTAAAATGGTAATTTGAAATGAAAGATTTTAAATCAGAGTTTCATGCTGAGATTTCTGACTGCCAGGACAGCTCATTTAGCTGTTGTTGAGCTGAAGCCTTGTGAAGCTGCTCCGTGTCTCCACTTCCCACCCTCATTTTTGATAAAATGGAATGTCAGAATGGCAGCATTTCCCACAGGAGATTCCCCTCTGGCTGAATTAATTCCTTGCCATGCTGCTGAAAGCCAGTGACCACGTGCCAACGGAGAAAATGGCAGTAATCCTTCCAGGGTGATGCAGCTGCAGAGGGAAGCTGAGGCAGGAGCAGGGCCCTTGGCACACCGTGCAGGCCAACAGCACCTGCCTTCAGTCCATCCTCCAGTGCTTCCAACACCTCCAACTCCTCCAGCCCTCCCAGCACCTCCACCATCTCCAGAGCATGTTAGCAGAGACTTGGGTAGCCCTGGGTCCCCAGTAGGTGACACCTCCTGCCATCACAGCATGTAGGACACCCACCCCTCCCTGCCCAGACAGCGCCACGGCACAGCTCACACTGATGGCTGATGTTACAGAAATAATCAGGAAGTGAAACAACCTCTGCAAGCTGCCTGACCCTGGGGACGTGAGCACTGATGAGCCCTGATGTCCCTGACCAGCCCCACTTGGGCCCTCCTCCACACACGCTCAGGAGCCCCTTTCAGCCTAGCCCAGGGCTGGGCTGGGCTGCCGGGCTCTGGTCGTGTCTGACACCCCTGGGAGAGAAGGCTGACCCAGCTCAGTCACAGACAGGTTTCTGCAGGCAGTTGGGTGCATCTTGTTTCACCAGGTAAGCTGAGCGCAGCCCTGCTGCACTTCAGAGTTTGTCATCTGTACCCCACCATCCCCAGCTGGGGATCCAGATGTTTCCAGGCCGGTTCCCACTGAGCTCTGTCAGTTCTTGCTGTCTGTGCATGCAGGCAGGCAGCTCTGCTGCTGGAGAAAGGCTCCTGGCTTTAAAATGTAGGCCCCTCTCACTGCGGGTCTGTAAAGGCAGGGGCTTGTGCTTTCGGAAACCTGCGCTGCAGAAGGCAGAGCTACTGGTAGGTTCTTCTTTATCTACTATCAAATTGACCAAATAATAATTAAAATAACAAATCAGGAAATACACATGCAGGAGTTGCAAGTTCTCTGGAACCTTTCAAGAAAAATCTCCTTTTGCTTTCAGGCTGCAATGAAGTCCAGAACCTTCTTGGAAGGGCTCAGGGTTGTAAGGAAGCCCTTGAGCAGCATGCTTCTATTTAGAAATCATGGAGGCTTCCAAGGAGGCATCTCAGGGGGGTCCCAGGAACTGAGGCCACCTCTGAAAACGGCTCAGACTCCAGTTTCAGAATGTGTGCCTGGGATTGGGATGGACTGTAACCAGTGAGGTCTGCAGAGGTGAATTTGTGAAACTGAGAAGGCCCATTAGTGGGTTTCCTTTGTCTGGTTTATTTATTAACACACTGAACCTTCATATGAACAGCCGTATTGATTCCTGAAAATCACCAAATAAAATTTAAACTATTTCCTAAGAACAGAAGAGCAAACACAAAGAGTGCTGGGCTTGCATGGGCAGGCTGTGATACAGGTGCCGAGCAGCTTTTGCACGTGTTCATTTCATTTTCCTTTGTTTCTATCCTTGTTGCTTTTCCACCGGAGACTGAATTTACCTCATAAATATTTTTCTTTTCAAAGCTGTCTCAATGGTTCTTGGCATCCCTGCTCGGAGTCAGCACTGCCAAGGGAGGCTGGACCCCTTCTCACCCTGCCTGGTGCTCCCTTGGGTTTCCCTTCCCAGCCGAATGCCCAAGGCGCGCCGGGAGCCGCCGCACCGGGAGCAGCGGCACCGGGAGCAGCGGCACCGGGAGCAGCCGCACCGGGAGCAGCCACACCGGGAGCAGCGGCACCGGGAGCCGCCGCACCGGGAGCTGGAAACAAGGCCAGGAGCTGATGTGCCAAAGGCGAGTGGCAAAGGCGAGGGCAGTGACCCACAGAGCTATCTGGGCACTGCCACCGTCGTGTCACTGCTGAGGCACTGCCCGGAGCATCCCCCGGGCTGCACGAACACAGCTCTGCGTGTGGCCCTCATCCCACCGAGTCAGAGCCCAGACTGCCGGGTCTGGGGGTGCCATTGCCCCTGCGGAGCTCAGACACGATTTGCTCTGTGGGACGGGCCCTGTGTCCCGGGCACTGAGCCCAGGGCAGCGGCCCGAGAAGCTCGTGGCCTTTGGGCGACCTGAGGCCATCCCGAGCAGGGGAAGGTGTGGTGGGGGCTGCCCGATCTCCGTCGCTGTGTGTGGGACGGAGCGGTGGGACGGAGCGGTGGGATGGGAGCGGTGGGATGGAGAGGTGGGACGGAGCGGTGGGATGGAGCGGTGGGATGGAGCGGTGGGATGGAGCGGGAGCGGTGGGATGGAGAGGTGGGACGGAGCGTTGGGATGGAGCGGGGGGGGGGGGGCGGGGGCGGG